>JAODXP020000016.1:11094296-11210946 GCA_027497455.2 Sardinella longiceps | reverse complement strand
TTACGGGCAAGCCCGTATGCCGCCCCCTGTTGGTCCTGTTTTCTCTTTGTTTATTTCAGGCTGGCGTGGTTGGGGGTTGTGCTGGTCCTGGTCATGTGACCAATCTTCTTGATTGTCCCCGGCATTTAAGGGTTGCTGGTTAGAGGTCCGGGGTTCCTCCTCTCCGCCAGCAGCGCTTGCATTTTGGATTTTGTTTGGCGTTTTCCACCTACCTGATTTACACTACATTTTTGCTTTGTTCCAGCTCATCTATACTGACACTTACTATCATTTCATTGCACCACATTATTTACTTTCCCATTTTCAACTTCATTTAGTTTAATAAATATTTTTTATTTAAAACTTTATATCCACGTGTGGACTCTCCTCAATGGTGCGGGCCAAAACGAGCCTTGGTTCGTATCAGATGGGAGCTCGTCCTTTAAAACATTTCGTCGGGAGTTCTTTGGTTTTTGTGTAGCTTATGCCATTTGGTGGGTAAGTTATTTTGCTGTTTTTGTGAATGGGTGGGCGGTCCTAGGACGCAACCCCTAGTAGTGGCTAATTTGCATGAGCAATTGGTTCAAAGGTGTGCTTGAGTGCAGCCTTCCCCTAGACAAGAACAAACATTTTGAGAGCCAACGTGGATTTTTGTTTATTCGTTTCCTTGGTTTATTTTTCCTACGCGCTGGAGAGGAGGAAACCAGCTTAAGAAGCATTGAGCTGTTTTGTTCGATAATCAAGGAGAGAGGTAAGTGCATTTTGGCATTGGTGGCGATCGTTTTTTTTTTTTTGAGTAATGCTATCCCTGTGCTAGATTGTAGGCCGCTCTGCGTTTTCTAAAAAGTTTTTTGGGGGGCGTGCGAAGCCCTGGGTTGAGGACACAGCCGTGGATGTAGACTTGAGGGGCTATTGCCCGGATAGATCTCTTCCAGCGGTATCGTGTAATAAAAATCTCAGCTCTTGGGGATCGCAGGAAGACGCAGGTTGTAGCTTATTTAGTGTGTTTGCGAGTTAGATACAGGGAACTCCTATTCATTCGTTTGTTTTCAGTTATCGCAGTCAATGCCAGCTCTGCACGTTTAACCTATCTGTTTGGTTATGGTTTAATCAGTCACGTAGGCTATTTGCTATTGAATTCGTATTGAATTTTGTGAGGTTGTAGTCACCTTGCTGTAAAGCATATTTGTAACGTTAATTTGTTGGTTCAGGGTTGTATTACGCCACGCTGTGTGTACTGTAAAGTTAGCTTACAATGGATGCAGTTGATAAGTTTCTGGTTGCGCCTACGGACGCGCTATTTGAGATTCTCACGAAGGATAATATTCGCAAGATAGCCGAACATTATGACATTGAGGTTACTTTGGGGAAAGGTTGTAAGTTGCAAGAGCTTAGAGATTTTGTAAGACCAAGGCTCATAGACAGAGAAATCTTGTCTGCTGATGAAATTATGTTAGATCCTAAAGTAACGACAGAGCCGGAGCCTGAGGCAACGTCGACACCGAAAACCATGGAGCCGGCGTCAAGTAAAAAAATAACGTTACCGAGTTCAAAAGGTGAATTAACATTTGAGCAGCGTAAAGAGTTATTGATGATGGAGAATAAACAGAGGAAGTTTGAGCTTGAGTGTGAACTAAAACAAAAGGAGTATGACAGTAATGTTGAAATGGAAAAAATTCGTCGGGCTCATGAATTGGAAGAGAAAAGATTGGCTATGGAATTGGAGGAGAAAAAACTGACTCATGAATCGGAGCGTTTACGATTAATTGCAGAGGGTAAGCTTGGACAATCTGAAAATGGTAATGGTAGTCGTTCAGTGGGTACAAATATCGCTCAAATGACAAAGCTGCTGCCCCGTTTCAATGAAGAAGATCTCGATGTTTTTTTCTCTTTGTTTGAGAGCGTAGCCGACGATAGAGGGTGGAATGACTCAGAGAAAACGCTACTTTTGCAGACTGTTTTTGTTGGTAAGGCCCAGGAAGCCTATATTTCTCTATCTGCATCTGAGAGGAAAATCTATAAATCTGTTAAAGACGCTGTCCTAAAAGCATACGAGTTGGTGGCAGAGGCCTACCGTCAACGCTTTAGGAGCTGGCGGAAAGGGGATAAGCAGGCTCATGTTGAAGTTGTGAGAGAACTTAACACGCATTTTCGCCGCTGGCTGTCAGCAGAGGGCGTAAGTGACTTTGATGCTTTATGTGAATTGATGGTGTTGGATCAGTTCAAAAATATTGTTCCGGATCGAATAGCTTTGTATATCAATGAGCATAAGGCAAAAACTTCATTTGAGGCGGCTATTTTAGCGGATGAGTTTGTCTTGATTCACAAGCCTGTTAACAGAGAATTTTCTGGAAGCGGTTATGGGCCGAGGGAATATCAGGGGCGGTTTTCTGCTGGCATTAGGCCTGTTTCTCCCAGGCGTGATTCAGGCATTAAGTCTAAAGTTGATTCAGGTTCAAACTGTCATTATTGCCTTGAGCGAGGACATTGGAAGAAAGAGTGTCCGGTTTTGCGCTCAAGAAATAAAGCAGGTAATCAATATGGATCTGGTAAGCCTGTTGTGCTAGCCAATTGTGTTACTCAGTCAGAGCAAACTGTTACATCGGCTTCACCTGTGTTTGATGACGTTAGGCCGGTTGGGTGTGCAGCTCCAGTAAATGAGGTTAAAGAGTGTGCTGGGTCTGAGGGAAAGTCTGAGAAAAGTTTTGACTTAGTGGGGGATGTTGAGCATGATTATGCTCCATTTATCACTGAGGGCTTTGTCTCTCTGGTTGGCAGTTCAGATAAGAAGGCTATTAAAATTCTCCGCGACACAGGGGCATCTGAATCGTTTATACTGGAGTCCATCTTGCCATTTTCATCACAATCCAGTACGGGTTGTAATGTGTTGATTAAAGGTATAGGTATGCACACTTTTTCTGCTCCTTTACACCGGGTCATCCTGCAGTCAGAGTTGGTGCAAGGTGAAGTAACAATTGCTGTCAGATCGTCCTTGCCTGTAGAGGGAGTAGGAATGCTACTTGGGAATAACCTGGCGGGGGGGAGAGTTTGGCGTGATGATGCACCACCACCTGTTGTTAAAAATGTGCCATCTATTTCTGAACTTGATGCCTGTGTTGATTTTTCAGATGTTTTTCCAGCCTGTGCAGTGACTCGCGCAATGAGCCGTTCTAGGGATTCTGAAGACACTGGTGTGGTTAGCCGTAAGTCAGAAAAATCTGTTTGTATGCCATCCTTGCCTACACCGTTGACTCGTAGTGAGCTGAGTGCAGCACAGCGAGAGGATTCTGGGTTGACTGATCTGCTGGCAGCAGTTCAGCCAAAAGAGCAGATTGATCAGGTTACTAGTGGTTACTTTTTACAGGATGACCTGTTAATGCGTAAATGGCTACCCTTTAGTGGCAAAGAGTTAGCTAGCCCAGTCTATCAGGTTGTCATTCCAACTAAGTATCGGGACCTGGTCCTAGAGACGGCTCATGGTGAACTGTCTGGCCACCTAGGGGTCAGGAAGACTTATGACCGTGTCATGCGACGTTTTTATTGGCCTCGGGTAAGAAAAGATATTGCCCATTTTATTAAGACCTGTCACACATGTCAGTTAACTGGGAAGCCTAATCAAGTGATTAAGCCTGCTCCGCTGTATCCAATTCCAGCTGTTGGTAAGCCTTTTGAGCATTTAATTGTAGACTGTGTTGGTGAGTTAAGTCCCTCCAAGTCAGGTTCCCTCTATCTGTTGACTGTGATGTGTCAGACCACTCGCTATCCAGCAGCTTATCCGTTGAGGTCTATTACCACCAGGTTGGTAGTGAAGGCACTGACACAGTTTATTTCCATCTTCGGCATTCCAAAGGTTATTCAAACGGATAGGGGATCCAACTTTACATCCAACATGTTTAAGGAGGTTTGTAGCCAATTGGGTGTTACTCATCAGTTAAGCAGTGCTTACCATGCGGAAAGTCAGGGGGCCTTAGAGCGTTGGCACCAGACTTTAAAATCATTACTTCGTGCATATTGTACAGAGTTGGGTCGGGATTGGGAGGAAGGGCTTCCTTGGCTTTTGTTGGCGGCACGTGAGGTTACCCAGGAGAGCACAGGGTTCAGCCCCAATGACCTGGTTTTTGGTCATGAGGTCCGTGGTCCACTAGCTGTGCTTCAAGGGGATTTGGGGAATTCGGAGCCGCCGTCTAACCTCATTGACTATATCAGTGGCTTCCGCCGTAAGTTGTTCTTGGCTGCTAGAATGGCGTCTGAGAATTTGGCCAAAGCTCAGAAGAAAATGAAAACCTGGTTTGATCAGAAGGCTGTTTTGAGGCAGTTTAGTCCTGGGGATAGGGTGCTAGCTTTGTTGCCCATCCCAGGCTCGACTTTTTTGGCGAAATTCTCTGGGCCTTATTCAGTTGTGAAGCGGGTGTCTGAGCGAGACTACTTGGTTTCGACTCCAGATCGCAGGCGGTCATCTCAACTCTGCCATATAAACCTGTTAAAGCCTTATTTCTGTCGGTCTTCTTTGACAGGGGATGGAGACGATGCTGGAGTCAAGTCAGTAGGGGTGTTGGTCAGTGAGCCAGTCCGGTCTGGGTCTCCGGGCATGGTGGCAGCGTGCTCTGATGAGGATGTGTGTGCTCCTGATGACTCTGTTTTTCAGCCTAGACTAAAAAATTCTGAGATGTTGGCAGATTTGTCATCTCTTTTAGGTCATTTGGCTGATGCTGAAGGTGAGCAGTTGAAACGGTTGATATCCGAGTTTCCTGCATTGTTCGGTGACACTCCCTCGCGTACGCATTGGATTGAACACGATATAGATGTGGGGGAGGCAGCACCGATACGCCAACGTTTTTATCGCGTCGCTCCTGAGAAGGGGAAGTGTTTAGAGTCAGAGGTAAGGTATCTTTTGGACCATGGGTTGGCAAAGCCGTCAAATTCGTGTTGGGCCTCTCCGTGTTTGCTGGTGAGTAAGCCAGATGGTACCAATAGATTTTGCACAGACTATCGCAAACTGAACAGCATAACTAAACCTGACTCTTTTCCCCTTCCCAGGATGGAGGACTGCGTAGATCGTGTGGGTGCGGCTATATTTGTCAGCAAGTTTGACCTTTTAAAGGGGTATTATCAAGTTCCCTTGTCTCGTCGTGCTCAAGAGATCTCTTCATTTGTAACGCCATCGGGGTTATATTCCTACACCGTGATGAGTTTTGGCCTTAGGAACGCCCGGCAACCTTCCAGCGCCTCATGAACCGCGTGGTTTCGGGCCTGGAAGGTTGCGCGGTGTATTTAGACGACGTGGTGGTGTACAGCGATACGTGGGAAAAACACGTAGGTCACATCCGTGCGCTGTTTTTGAGATTGTTGGAGGCCCGTTTGACGGTCAACTTGGCTAAATGCGAATTCGCGAGGGCCACAGTAACTTATCTTGGTAAGGTGGTTGGGCAGGGGCAGGTGCAGCCGGTGCGTGCAAAGGTCCAGGCCATCGATTCATTCCCGCCTCCTGCCTCCAAGAGAGAGTTAATGAGATTCCTGGGTATGGTGGGGTATTACAGGAATTTTTGTGCTAATTTCTCAACTGTGGTGTCCCCATTAACCAACTTGTTAAAAGCCAAGGCTAAGTTTGAATGGTCTTCGGCCTGTCAGAAGGCCTTCGATAATGTTAAGCTCCTGTTGAGCACGGCGCCTGTCCTGGCTGCTCCCCGTTTAGATCAGCCTTTTCAGGTACAGGTTGATGCTAGCCAGGTGGGTGCCGGTGCTGTTTTGTTGCAGACAGATGTCGACGGGGTTGAGCGGCCGGTGTCTTTCTTTTCTAGAAAATTTAATAAACATCAAGTAAATTATTCTACAATTGAGAAGGAAGCGCTGGCTCTTATCTGGGCTCTCCAGTTTTTTGATGTGTATTTGGGTGGGGGTGCTCTGGTGGTGGTCTATTCGGACCACAACCCCCTCACCTTCCTACACTCTTTGCAAAGTCCTTCCCAGCGCCTTATGCGTTGGGCTCTTTTTCTTCAGCCATATAACCTGGTGATTAGACATATTAGGGGTGTTGATAATGTGTTGGCAGACACTTTGTCTCGCGCCCCTTGCGCTACAACTTAAATGTCAAAAATGTTTTGTCTGTCTCTTCTGCAGCTCTTCCCCAACTTTTCCCTGTGGCAGGTATCTCTAACGGAGAGCTGTGAGGAGGCAACAGTTTTCTATGACTGGGGTGAATGGTTTGGTACACTATGGGTGTTGGTGGTGGCTTGAACTAACTGAAGTGACTTTTTGTACACTGTTGGGCATATGTGTGTGCGTCTAAGAGTGCGTGACTGAATGAGATTTACATAGTTCATATTAGTATTTGTTTTTCTGTAATTCTCCAGTGGACAGAGGTCCTTTTGTGGGTCCTCTGTCTTTATGGGGGGGGTGTTACGGGCAAGCCCGTATGCCGCCCCCTGTTGGTCCTGTTTTCTCTTTGTTTATTTCAGGCTGGCGTGGTTGGGGGTTGTGCTGGTCCTGGTCATGTGACCAATCTTCTTGATTGTCCCAGGCATTTAAGGGTTGCTGGTTAGAGGTCCGGGGTTCCTCCTCTCCGCCAGCAGCGCTTGCAATTTGGATTTTGTTTGGCGTTTTCCACCTACCTGATTTACACTACATTTTTGCTTTGTTCCAGCTCATCTATACTGACACTTACTATCATTTCATTGCACCACATTATTTACTTTCCCATTTTCAACTTCATTTAGTTTAATAAATATTTTTTATTTAAAACTTTATATCCACGTGTGGACTCTCCTCAATGGTGCGGGCCAAAACGAGCCTTGGTTCGTATCAAGTGACAGAAGGCTGCCCTGTTCAACACTACAGCTGAATAACTACTGTGGTATGTGAGAATTTTAGGTGGAACATGAAGTAATATTCAGATTGGTTGTTAATAATGTTGGAGAGAATGAGTTTGTGGGAGATATGCGTAGAGGAAGCTCAATAACTGAGTACAGACGGTAGATTTACTAAAGCAGTGAAAGTAAAGTTTATCCAGCTGCCATTACTAGAGGGAAGCTTGTGACACTGTGTAGTCTTGGAAATGGCTTCAAAGTTGGAGGATGAAACATCTTGTCCTGTGTGCACTGAGATTTACAAGGATCCTGTCATGCTGACCTCCTGCAGTCACAGTTTCTGTAGAGACTGTTTGGAGAAGTGCTGGAAAGGTAAAGAAATAAAGGAATGTCCACTCTGCAGGAAGAGATCATCTTTTGGTTTAGTCCGCCCAAATCTGGCTTTAAGGAACCTGTGTGAGGCTTTGTCTGAAATTGTCTTGGAAGAGAGAGGGGAGCAAACATTCTCTGCAAACAGCACAAGAGAAAACTTGAGCTCCTTTGTCAGAATGACAATCAACTTGTGTGTCTGGTGTGTCGAGATTCAAAATCACACAGAAATCACATCTTCAGTCCCATTGATGAAGCAGCAGCAGAGATCAAGGTAGGCCTGAGTTTTCTGTAAAGCATTATCTCTTGTATGTGTGCCTTTCTACAGACTTGCACGGTGACTTTTTCTACTCTAGATGGCACTGTTGCTTCTTAGCTACATCACATAAACTCACACTGTACTATCAACATGAAGCCAAGAATGACATTTTTTCTGCATAGACAGAGATGATTATAATTATTATTACCTCCGCCAAGGAGGTTATGTTTTCGCCGGCGTGTGTGTGTGTCTGTCTGTGTGTGTGTGTCTGTCTGTGTACAACATAGCGCGAAAAGAACTGCACAGATTTGGATGAAATTTTCGGACAACGTGTGTATTGGGACAAGGAAGAACTGATTGGTGGAGTGGTGACCTAGAACACCATGTGACCACATTGTCTTGGCGGAGGTCTGCGCTCTCTGAGTGCTTTTCTAGTTGTCTTATTGTTCCATTACATTCATGTGTCAGCCTGATGAGGTCTGACTGAGTTATTATGTGAACGTTCCCCCCTGGCTTAAATCTGCATGAAGGGCAGTCTGCACTAGCCCGACATAGCCCGCCCATAATACTTCTGTTCATCTGTATTCATGGTCTGGAGGTTCTTTAACCTGACGCAATTATAGGGCGGGGGGAGTGCACTCAGTTCTGCTTTGAAACGATTGGACAGCTCGTCTAATCAGCAGTGTTGGGAGTAACGAGTTACAAAAGTAACTACTGTAATGCATTGCTTTTTGTGGTAACTTGGTAATGTAAGGCATTACAATTGTCAGTAATTCAAGTTACAATTGTCAGTAACTCAAGTTACAATGCATTTTTAACTTGGAATGAAGTGGTGTTTTTTTTCCTTTATACAAATTCACCAAAAATCACAGAGATCAGCACAGGTAAAAAGTCTGTTGTGTTAAAGTCTGCCGGAATGAATCTAGAACTTTACAGTCTCCCCTTGTCATTCTCAACATTCATAACGAATTAGTGATGGTCATAGGCTTCCGGAGGGCCTGAAGAGTAACTTGAAAGTAATGCAACAGTAGTGTAACGCTTTACATTTTCAAAACAGTAATATTGTAATGTAAGGGATTATTTTAAAAGGTCAGTAGCAAGTTATTTATAATGCATTTCAGTTTTGTAGTAACTTGCCCAACACTGCTAATCAGCTTCGCTTATTGGCTGGTTGTCTGTTAACGGACTAAACCCTCCCAAGAAAACCATCTCCAGACCATGAATACGGATGAACAGAAGTATTATGGGTGGGTTATGTCAGGCTAAGTCTGCTCATCTTTCTGGTTGATGATCACTGATGGTTAAATGACTCCTGGTAGTTGTATGAGAGCTTATAACCAACACACTAAAGGGATCCATTCATTTCAGGAGGAGCTCAAGGCCAAACTGCAGCCTCTACAGGAGAAGCTGAAGGACTTTGAGGAAGCTAAAGTCACCTGTGATAAAACAGCTGAGTACATTAAGGTCAGTGTGATGAAGACTACTGTCATGTCTAACATGTGTCCCTGGCCAAGTGGTGGTCAAGTCACTGGTCATCATCTCATCTGAGCCTCCATCTCAAACTCCTCCCTCCCATTTTATACCCATATCCAGTAGGAGGCGCTCACTCACCAGTCTTCACTCACTTCCTCTCTGCTGTCTCTCCTCCAATCAGCACACAGCTCTCTTCCTCTTTGAAACTTTGACAGACTGACTATTTCGAATGTATAAAAGGCATTAATCAAAGGGAGTGAATGCAAAACATACACAAGCAATGTTTAATATTTGAAAGTTTACAGACAGTGTTTCATTATAGTTATGTAATGCAATAAGTTTACTAACCCTTTTTTATTAGTATGATTACAATGAAACATTTTTATCTTTTTCAGACTCAAACCCAGAACACAGAGAAGCAGATCAAGGAGGAGTTTGAGAAGCTTCACCAGTTTCTACAAGATGAAGAGGCAGCCAGGATAGCTGCACTGAGGGAGGAAGAGGAGCAGAAGAGTCAGATGATGAAGGAGAAGATTGAGAAGATGAGCAGAGAGATCTCATCTCTTTCAGACACAATCAGAGCCATTGAAAAGGAGATGAAGGCTGATGATGTCACATTTCTGCAGGTAATTAAATGCTGCCTTTTGTGTGCATGCGTGTGTGTGTGTGTGTGTTTGTGTGTGTCCGTTTCCGTGTGTGTGTGTGTGTGTGTGTGTGTAAAAGAATATTTTACATATCCAATCTTTTGTATTTTCCAGAACTACAAGACAGTGGAAAGGTGGGTGATCTGCCTCCTGTCTCTCTCTTCTCTGTGGTTCTGAACCCAAACCCACAGCAGCACTGACTACTGAATGTTATTCCAGAGCCCAGTGCACACTGCAGGATCCAGAGAGGGTTTCAGGAGCTCTGATCAATGTGGCAAAGCACCTGGGCAACCTGAAGTTCAGAGTCTGGGAGAAGATGCAGAGGATTGTTCAGTACAGTGAGTAGCCTGAAATGAAATAAAGATGCTCAATTCTAGTATCAAGAGGATGACACACAGATACTTTGTGTCTGATTAGGGAACATTAGCAACTAAAAGCTTCCTTTGTCTGCAACTCAAACAAAACATAACAGAACTAAACACACTCTACACACTGGATTTGTATTACATTGTACACATGTGGGATTAGAAATTCCTGAATGTGTGTGTGTGTGTGTGTGTGTGTGTGTGTGTGTGTGTGTGTGTGTGTGTGTGTGTGTGTGTGTGTGTGTGTGTGGTGTGTGTGTGTGTCCTATAGCACCACAGCACACAGCAATAACAGGGCAGGACACACACACATACACACACACACGCACATCAGACTGAGGTTTTAATAAATGGGTGGATGGACAAATTGGATAACAAATAGAGGGAGGAAGAGAGAGAGAGAGACTATTTATAATGACCATCATTCACATCCTCATCACACATCACTCAGTGTTCAGCTCATGTGTGTGTTCTTTCTCTCTGCAGCTCCTGTCACTCTGGATCCCAACACTGCAAAACCCAACCTCATCCTGTCTGAGGATCTGACCAGTGTGAGACGTGGTGATAAGAGACAGCAGCTTCCTGATAACCCAGAGAGATTTGATAAGTATGCCAGTGTCCTGGGCTCTGAGGGCTTTAACTCAGGGACTCACTGCTGGGATGTGGAGGTTGGGGAGAATGATGTCTGGGTCCTGGGTGTGATGACAGAGTCTCTCCAAAGAAAGGGAGACTATGACTCCATGAGTGGACTGTGGGTTGTGTGGTATCAGAATGCTGCATATAGAGCACATGCTCCACCTCATCCCACCACTCGCCTCAAAGTGAAGCAGAAACCCCAGAGGATCAGAGTGCAGCTGGACTGGGACAGAGGAAAGCTCTCATTGTCTGACCCTGATAATAACACACACATACACACTTTTACACACACTTTCACTGAGAGAGTGTTTCCATACTTAAACACTATCCTTCCACTGAGGATCTTACCAGTGAAGACAACAGTTACAGTAGAGCAGCTCAGTTAGAGTTAAGACATCTGCTGCAGGTTAACTGGGGATGCAGATGTGAACTCAAGTGAGTGCTGAAATTTCATCTGACCCAGACAGTAACACACACACACACACACACACACACACACACACACACACACACACACACACACACACACACACACACACACACACACATACACACACACTACACACACACACACACACACACACACACCTTTGTTCCTGGAACTTCATGTAGAGTAGGCTATCCACATAAAAAGTGCTTATTGACTGCTACTGTGTGATCCATGATTGTCTATGCTGTTGTAACAAGAGTAACTATCCCCCTGTTAAGTCTATTTTTGAAAGACCAAATAAAGTTCTTTAAACTTCTCATTGAAACAACCCGTTTTCTGAAAAGCATTTCATGAGGTTGGGGAAAGCACAGAATGGAATGTGTGTGTGTGAAGACAGTCTTTCCAGAGCAATACCATACGATACAATATGCATCTTAAACATAACAGCTACTGTATGTCTGCATCTACGGTCCTAAAACGTCTCATTATGACCGCCGTGCAGCGAGGGGCAGTGATGTTGGTTTAGTCAGAGCTCTTTTTTTTTCAGACCATCTTTTCCGTCAAGAATTCCCAGGACACTGAAACACCCGGTTGCACGGAACTTGGTGGACCCACAAGGGTAGCATGGAACCATTGTTTTTAATTTTGATCACGTCGAACTGGACCCCGAAACGAGGGTATGGCAGAATCAGTTTTCTGTGAATTTCTCAAGAACCGTATGGTGTAGGTCCCCATTGGTCTCATCGGTATACTCACTGTCACTAGATTATGAAGTAGTTTACATTCAGAGCGCAGCAGAAATGGAAGGGGCAGTCAAAAAGATATTTGAAACTTGTGACTTGGTTTGTTTTATTTTCTCTCATCACATTGGAAAAACTGAAATACAAATGAAACTTTAATTCACAATCTTCATCATGAAAGTGCATTTAACCTTTCCATAATCGATCCAACATGGTTTTAAATAATATTTAAGAAAGTATTAAATTGTTAAGTCTGTAAGACATGAAATTGTAAATTCATGTTTATTTTGCATGAGGTCACAAATGTGTAACAGCAGATTTGAAGTTGTAATTATTTTGCATACATTCACATCAGTTGGTGAGAAAGTACAGTGTAGTTGCTATTTTTTTCTAAAATTCTGAGACGAAATAATGGGCAGTCAAAACAGAAGAGGTCAAAAGACAAGTGTGATTCCTCTGTATGCTGATTTAAGGTTGTAAAGGCATGGTAGTTTCTCACACCGTGAACAGTAGATGACCAGAGAAGGTTCATTGTTAAAGGAATAGGCCACCTCAAACCGAAACTTAGTCTCTTACCATATTCCCCTGAGTTGGATAAGTGACCAAAAGTGTTTTTCATTCAGCCCCGTGGTTGTCCGTATCCAGAAGTGCAGTGTTAGCTAAGCTTAGCATAGAGCGCCGTAATAGGGAGTTGCCACTTAGCCAGTCATTCTAAATGAACAAGATTTTTCCTAATTTCGTTGTTTCACCTGTACATTCAAACCGAGAACAAATGCCATTATCACGAAGGGTTTGCTTATGGAGGAGCTTCTGGATACGGATTTCTCTCTCTCTCTATCTGTGTGTGTGTGTGTGTGTGTGTGTGTGTGTGTGTGTGTGTGTGTGTGTGTGTGTGTGTTACATATAACATACAGTATAACATATATTCTCCACCAGTCACCTACTTTCCTCCCAGTGAAGCAGAAACCCCATCTGAGTGCAGCTGGACTGGGATCAGACAGATTCTCTGACTGATGATAACACACATCTACATACCTTCACTGACACACACACACACACACCTCCACTTACATATCTCTCCTCTAAAGAGATATTTATCAATCACATTTAGAGCTGATAGTGGTTTGGGCCTATCTCTGATTCAGGACTGACACTGACAGACACTGGCTCTTTCTAAAATGGTCCACTGACACCTAGTGGTCATAAATTAAATTACATTACAGTCTCTACACCGCTTTAAAGCTCTCCCTCTGTGTGTTTGTGTGTGTACGGTTGCTACCACCAAAGAACAGAAGAGCAATGTGATTAGCTCAGACACTTTTAGTTTATCAGGCTCACCAGCACAAGGGAGAGTTGCTAGACTGTACCTGGTAGTCAATTCCATTTTCTCCCTCTAGCTACATTTCTAGGACAAACCTTCTGTTGATTAACAAACCAAGGGGGACAAACCATTGTGGAGCAAACTTTATAATAATTTATTAAGTAAACAGGAACAATAAAATATCTTCATCAGTTCATTCATGGAAAGCAAAACAAAGAAAAAATGGCAGCTCTCTAGTCTGGCTTTGGCCATCCCCTTGGTCTACACTTTAGCATCATATAAGGGCCTCAGAGTGCGCCTGTCCTACCCTTTATAGGCCATCTGGTTTGTAACCGTACGTTCAGACTGCAAGCGATGCAGTTAATACATGCAATGGAAGTAATTGACTTTGTATGGAGATGGGCTATGAACACGTTTCAGCAGCTACCAGAATATTTCCCAGTATTTCCCAGTGTGGCTCTTTTAGAGAAACAGGATCGAACATTTGATTGCCTAACGTCGTAGACCATTTTGCCACTTTTGTTACTGTGCCAACTGCCAAGCAATGTTTCTTGGGACTCTTCAGCAACTCTTGGACATTTATCGCTTACGGTCTGAACGTATAGTAACACACTGCGTTGGCCACGCCCTTGCCAGCAATTAAACCCATGGTTCTCTAATGGTTACTTTAAGAACTGTCTGATATCAGCCCCCAGTGTTTCCTAGGTTTCCCCCTGACTTCATCAAGGTCTCTAATGCTGCAGGTCTGGTGGTCCTCTCAAGTCCGCCACAGTCAGGCATGGACTGACCATATAGGGTATGTAGGGCAATGCCCGGTGGGCTGACATTTTTGGGCCAGGGCTGTCATAATTTACTCAAAATTTTCTTGAAAACTATTGGGCTAGTCCAATTAAATCTCGTGTTTATGCAATGTGTCCAACTTATAGTGTTGTTTAAGCGTGCCATTATTACTAAATACTATCTTGGTGGGCCCGGCCGTCATGGCCAAAAATGACCAGGGCCATGTTTCAGTCCCAGTCTAGCTCTTGTCTCTGCCACATGAAAATCCTGATTTGAAATAGGATCATAAATAGTGGACATGCATTGGCAGCTGGATTAGCCCTTGATCTGCCCAAGGTTTCTTCTTTAGGTAAGGGAGTTTGTCCTTGCCCCTGTTGCTCTTGGGTGCTCCTTGTTGGTACACCCTCATCAACCCTCCTATGTGGTCCACTTAGGTACTTTGCACAATTAGGCTCACACGACAACAGACACAATTTCACTGCATTTTTTACACTAATCATATGTATGTGACAAATACAAATCCTTGTATTATTCGACTTGCTGTTTATGAGCCCTTTGAGAAAATAATAGACCTAGGCCAGGGTTGCTTGTTATTGTTTATTGAAGTGCGAGCACAAATTTTTGAAGTGTTTATTGAAACGAGAGCACAAATTTTGTCGCACTAGAGGTGGCAGTTCATTATTCAGTGTTTGTGTTGTTTCAGTCAACAAACACAAACAAACACACACATACACACCACTAGTGATGACACCTGATGATAGACAAGGTTGGTTTAATCTATAATTGTCCTTGCCATAGGTCTGTTCTAGCCTATATAGTGAAGAGCAGGTGTCCAGAAAATGTGAGGTGACTAGTTAACAAACACACACATACACAGCACTAGTGATGATTGACAAGGTTGGTTTAATCTATAGTTGTCCTTGCCATAGGTCTGTTCTAGCCTATATAGTGAAGAGCAGGTGTCCAGAGAAGGTGGTGAGGTGACTATAGTTATCCCTCACCCTGGTATTTTTTTCCCCAGCTTTACGTAGATCATATCCCCAACCTCCAGCAGAAGAGAAACCCCATTGGAGGCCGTACCATGGGGACTTGCATTATCATAGGCACAGACAATAAGATCTGTGTTTTTGTAGAAGATGCAAAGCAACAGGCAGCTGACTGAGCGTCTGAAAATGCATGGACATTAAACTGGTAAGACGCCCTTAACTGGCGCTGTGAAGATTCCTGGAACACGCACAAAAAAAGAAAGAAAACCAGCCATAGACCATTGGTACATTTAAAGGGATATTTACCTTTTTATGAAAATGGATTATTCACCCCCCTTACCTGAAGTTACATAAGTGGGTAAAAGCATTTTGATCTGAGTGCTTGCATTTTCCTAGTCTGGCAACCCCAATTTCACCTTTTTCTTAGTTTTAGCTTAGCATAGGCACTGGAATATAAGGTAGCCAGATAGCAACTCTTAGGCAACACTGCATTCCACTGCCTATGTTAAGCTAAAATTGTATTTGCCAGACCAGGAAAAACGGCATGCCATTGAGACCAAAATGCTTTTACCCACATTTGTAACTCCAGGTAAGACTGTGAATAACCCAATTTCATAAAAAGGTGGAGTCTTCCTTTAACAGAACAAACACACATCACAGTAGTAATGATGTCAAGTCAAGTGACAAGAGCCAAATTACTTTGGCTACCTTCACAGGGTATTGAGTTGTTTTGTTATGATTTGCTGGTCAATTTCCCTGCTGAGCTAATGGTATCAATAACATATAATTTTCTCACCTGTGCTTGAGTTGTAGGCATTTCCGATATTGGTGATGATGCGTTTGTAAACCAGGGGAGTTTGAGTGGAGTAGGATCCTATGTTTCCATACCCAGATTCTAGCAGTGAGGCAAAGACACCTTCCTCTCCTCTCTCTCCCTCCTCAGCTCCTCCACCTGGCTCCCTGTCAGGCTCACACTGGCTGCTTGCTTCTCCTGTTTCTCATTCAGCTCCTTAATAACAGCTCTCTGCTCCTCCACTATCTTCTCACTGGCTCTCAGCTTGGACTCAATAATCTCTGTTTTAATCTCACTTGCTCTCAGTCTGGTCTCCATAGTCTCTGCTTTAGTCTCACTGGCTCTCAGTCTGGCTTCAGTCTGTTTGAGCTCAACTCTCAGCTCCTCGATTGTGTTATCACTGACTCTGAGTCTGGTCTCCATAGTCTCTGCTTTAGTCTCACTGGCTCTCAGTCTGGTCTCCATAGTCTCTGCTTTTATCTCACTGGCTCTCAATCTGACTTCAGTCTGCTTGAGCTCAAATTTCTGCTCCTCCACTGTCTTCTCACTGGCTCTCAGTCTGGTCTCCATAGTCTCCATTTGTGTCTTTGTGTGCCTGAGTTCCACTTTCAGCTCCGTCACCAGAGCGGTCATCTCTCTCAGCACAGTGTGGATATCTGCTGGGATGGCTTGTTGGGTGGAGGAGGAGGAGGAGGCTGTGGCTGCAGTGTCTCTTCGTCTCGTCTGTGCTGCACCCAAAATCTCATTTTCTCCACTCTCTGTTCCCCCTGTGGCTCTGATGTTAGATGTCATTTCTTCTGATGGTTTCTCTTCTCAGACTCTCTTCCTGTGTCTCAGCCAAACAGCAGATCCACAATTCTTCACACTGGAACTGAAGAACTCTTCTCTGTTCGCAGATTGTTTCCTGCTCATAAGAGTGCACTTTTTCATTGGTTACTTATTAGCATTTATGTCTTTGGCACATGCAAATACTGATCTAACAATCAGGATCATAAATGATGCACATGAGGGCTGTAGATGTGAAAAGGTCATGATCAAAGGTCATGATAGTTTGTTTATAGCCCACAGTAATGATATGCACTGACAGGATTGCAAATCATAACAGCAGGGGTTTTCTACTGGTTTAGTCCCAGGGACCACCATTCTGACTCAGAACTTAGAACTCATCGGCGGCCCAACATCTGGGGGTGGCGCTTGGGTTGTCATAAACAAACAGATTGCAACAAATTACATACATTTTAGCTGGCGACCATCATGTACCCAACTATGCAGAGAGTTCATTCTTACACAAGATTTGGAGTGATGGACATTTTATAAAACACCTGAAACTACAGCTGTAAAATGATTACTGTGCTCAAAGCTGTACTTATTTCTCATATCAGGTAGGCTATTCAGAAATAAATTTCAAATACGCCAATATTATATTGAATCTGGAATCCATGGCATGATGCCATGGACCACCTGCAGTGTCGTCACGGACCACCAGTGGACCATGGACCACCTATTGCAAACCCATGATAACAGGATTGCTGAAAACCGCTAGCCTAGAAATCTAGATGACCCCACTGCCCAAACTAAACACTGCCCAAACACTACCCTTGGTGCAGAGTGACCAATAACAATGCTTTGTGGTCAGTATTCTCCCAGGCACTCAAGTCCAAAAAAGGGGTTAGCTCCATGCATTTCAACCTGCACTAAGCACTTTTTTGGACCTAAGTTAGCACTTGGGAAACTACCACTCTATGTGTAGTCTCTTGTTAGTCAGTCTCAGTGGTTAGTGATATGAGAGTGTGTGATCTGTGAAATTCTCAGCCATTCTTCAGCAGTTTTAAATGACTCCACTGCCTCAATGATGGTCTCAACACTCACTTACATGCACATCATATTCTTTTCAGCAGTCTTAGATAACTCCTGCCCTCAGTGAATGAATGTTCTCAATAACTGCTTACATTCACATATTCATCGTCTTAGATAACTCCATCATTGCCCTCAGTGAAGGAATGTACTCAACAACCACTTGCATGCACATCATATTCGTTCTCAGACACCAGCACTTCATGAGTCAACGAAACATTAAATATCTCTAGGTTTTTTTTTAAGCATGAAATAATGATTTATTAGAGTTTTATTTCATCAGAAAAGAGACATTTTTGTATAACAGTGGATTAAATAGCAAAATGTATAGTGTCTTCTTGTCAGTGTTTTTGTCATATATAAAGAATGAAACAACAATTTGTCACAAAATTAAAGACATTACAATACGTTTAACCCTAGGGCTACACTAGATGCGTTAAGTTAAGTCTTAAGTCCAGTTCCATAAAAAATACATTGAGATGAATGGGGAATAGAATCTAGAATGTTGACTGTTGTGCCGCATCTGGTGTAGCCACTTCCATTGTTTATAATGGAAGCTAATTGTTACGGCAGATAAGTCTTTGACTTGACGCATCCAGTGTAGCCTCCCTGTAAGTGTGTGTGTGTGTGTGTGTGTGTGTGTGTACATGAATCTTACATAACTTCTGAGTTATGGGCAGAAGTTGTGTTGCTGCCTTACAATCAGTGAGTCTGGGTTTGATTGCTAAATCCCACTTCATACAGAGTCTGTGAAACACCTCAGATGGTGAAGAGCAGGTGGCCAGAGAATGTGGTGAAGGGGTAGTTACGATCGTCATACACCCATGAATTGTGACTCAGCTTCACATAGACCACATCTCCCACCTCCAGCAGCACTGAGATGGCATTTGAGGCACTCCCACCGTAACTTGGCTGACGACTATTAGCTGAACAGACACGCTCTGCATTTTTATAAAGAGAGATTTCGCCACTTGTTGATGCATGACCAGAGCTATGAAAAGACATGCCAAACTGGTAGACTCCTTTGACAGGAGGAGTGAACACCCCTGTAGAGGAAAAAGATTTATATGTCTTTGTTGGATCAACTGTGCAAAGAATGATAGATAATTAACAAATGAACTAATAATGAATTGGCTAATTGTGTCCCACAACTTTCACGTATCATATCTCCATATAAGACTTAAATCAGCACAAAGCCAGCAGTGAAAATCTAAATTCCTTATTCTTTATTACCTGTGTTTGAGTTGTAGGCATTTCCAACATTGCTGATGATGTGTTTGTAAACCAGGGGAGTTTGAGTGGAATAAGGCCCTGTGTGTCCATGCCCAGATGCTAGCAGTGAAGCAGAGAAAGACACCTTCCTCTCCTCTCTCTCCCTCCTCAGCTCCTCCACCTGGCTCCCTGTTATATTCAAACTGCCTGCTTGGTTCTCTTGTTTCTCCTTCAGCTCCTTAATAACAGCTCTCTGCTCCTCCACTGTCTTCTCACTGGCTCTCAGTCTAGATTCAATAATCTCTGTTTTATTGTCATTGGCTCTCAGTCCGGTCTCCATAATCTCTGCTTTATTCTCACTTGCACACAATCTGGTCTCCATAGTCTCTGCTTCAGTCTCACTGGCTCTCAATCTGGCCTCTAAGGCATCCACTTGTGTCTTTGTGTATCTGAGCTCCACTTTCAGCTCTGAGACCAGAGCAGTCATCTCTCTCAGCACAGTGTGGATGTCAGGCTGGCAGGTTTGTTGGGTGGAGGAGTCTGAGGCTGTAGCCACAGTTCTCTCTGCTGCATCCAAATCCTCATTTCCTCTGCTCTCTGCTCCAGTATAGAGTTCGTGGTGACTGATGTCATTTTCACTGATGGTCTCAGATCTGAGTTGTGCCTCAGTCAAACAGCAGCACAGCAGCACCAGTAGAGCTCCACAAGTCTTCATGCTGACAGTGGGCGATGTCTCTCTGTGCTCACAGACTGTGTTTCTTACACTTATAGATGATATTCATTCGTTACTGATTGCCAAAAATGTGTTTTGATTGCACTTTGATAAATGATTGAATTGGCTTATAAAAGTTGTGCGGCACCCATGAGTTGTTTTGTTTCCCGTTTTTCTCTGAGAAAGTCAGGTCATGGTCCAAGGTCAAGGTAGTTTGTTATTGTCAATTTTAGTCAGTTTCAGTGCAGTAGTACATGTGATTTACACAGGGGCTTTATACAAAGCGATCTCAGTCAACTTTCATCACTTTTTTCAAAGTAGACGTACTGTATGCCACCAATTGCCACATTTATTTATTTGTTTATTTTAATTTCATAGAAATCCATATCTTTAAAATCTTTCTCTGAAACATCTAGGGGCTTTTGAAGTCTCAGGAAAGTGGTGAATGTGTGTGTGTGTGTGTGTGTGTGTGTGTGTGTGTGTGTGTGTGTGTGTGTGTGTGTGAGTGTGTGTGTGTGTGTGGTGGTACATGCAAATATCCCAGTGAATCTTTATTTCCAAATTCTGAATCAACTTTTACCAGTATATTTTATCCCAATTCCAAAAGAAGAGGTTCCAAAGTCAATACATGCACAATGTAATAAGGCTTGAGTGTCTTGTCAATGTGTGAGTCGCACAAAATGGTACAAAAATGTAAAGGTGTGTAATGAATAGGACTGGTGCTTTCAACTTGTAGAACTCAAAAGTATATCTCCCCATTTTTTATGTAGCAAAATTTCAGGACAGTAAGATGAAGACACAGCGAATTATTTGAAGGCAAAACATGGACTTTTCCTTCTACTTCAAAATCCTCCTGATATTTTGTGAAGTCCTAACTTTTCCTAGGAAGGACCTCAGTATTAAACAACATTGCTGCGTTCTTTTTAGGCATTTATTATCAAAAAATTTAAAGGAACATTAAGGGGTTATGTGCCACCGACCGCATGATTCATAATGTAAAACATCAGTCTTTTGAGACTATCTTACAGTTACTGTACCTGAATATGGTCTATCTGTTTGCAGCTGTGGCCTATGTATGATCATGGCTCTCATATCTCATGCAGCAAAGTACTTAATAAACTACCTCACTTTGTAATACTTTGTACTATTATGCATTACTAGACTACTTGTCCTCCCTGTGCCATGCATTACGTGTGTTGTGATACATGAGGGCACACTCAAACATATTTCTAACTTAAGTGTTGTTTGCTGTTGAATGGCAATAATAAATTTCAACTTGACTTTAGTTCAAAGTAGGCCTGATATACAGTATATAAGTTAAATATTCTAAAATATAAAATAATGGATCTGTCATAGTGTAGGCTTGCTCTTGAGAAGGAATGACTTTGAACAAAAAGAGAAAATTATGCACAATATGCCTGTGTATGGCTGTTAAGGTTCACTCTTCCTGGGACTTTGAACTTCACTTTAGAGGTAAGACTGCTTCTCGGTGCTGATTCTGTGATGGAATGTTGACATTGACTAATCAGCTCTCAGCCTATTTTGGTCCCTCCCCCTGACTCACAAGACAGAAGTGAAGCTCAGTGACAGAAGGCTGCCCTGTTCAACACTACACCTGAACAACTACTGTGGTATTTGAGAAATGAGGGGAAACATGGAGTAATATTCAGATTGATTGTGTTAATAATGTTGGAGATTTGCATAGAAGAAGCACAATGACCCAGTAGGGACGGTAGATTTACCGAAGCTGTGAAAGTGAAAGTAAACTTTGCCCAGGAGCCATTACAAGACGGAAACTTGTGACACTGTGTGGTTTTAGAATCTCGTCTTGGAAATGGCTTCAAAAGTGGAAGAGGACACTTCTTGTCCTGTGTGCACTGAGATCTACAAGGATCCTGTCATGCTGACCTCCTGCAGTCACAGTTTCTGTAGAGACTGTCTGGAGAAGTGCTGGAAATCTAAAGAAATAAAAGAATGTCCACTCTGCAGGAAGAGATCATCAAATAGTTTACTGCGCCCTAATCTGGCTTTAAGGAACCTGTGTGAGGTTCTGTCTGAGACTGTCTTACAAGAGAGAGATCAGCCACATGTGCTTTGCAAGCAGCACAAGAGAAAACACCTTGAACTATTCTGTCAGAATGACAAGCAACTTGTGTGTCTGGTGTGTCGAGATTCAAAATTTCATAAAAATCACAACTTCAGTCCCATTGATGAAGCAGCTGCAGAGATCAAGGTAGACCAGAGCATTCTGTTTATTCAACCGGCGGCTGTACTTTCTAGTCTGGCATGGTCACCTTTTCTGCTGTAGATGTCACTGTTGCTTATTAGCTACTTCACTCAAACACACACTTTACTATCAAACCCTGAAGGACATTTTTTAAACTTCGAGTGTTTTGTGCATTGACAGAGATGATTGTAATTGTCTGATTGTTTCATCATATTTACGTGCCAGTCTCAAGAGGTTTGAGTTAGGCCTGTTATGCGAATGTTCCCCTTGGAAGTCTGCATGAAGGTCTGCTCAGCTCTCTGATTGATCATTGGTTTAATGACTCCTGACTCCTTGTCTGAGAGGTTAAACACACTAAAGCAGGGGTCACACTAAAGCAGGGGTCTCCAACCTTTTTCCATCCGTGAGCTAATCAGTGATCAGTGATGTCGAGAGCTACTATTTGACCGTGGTACTTTTTTGTTATAGCTGGTGCACTCTACCAACCTAAATTCTCAACAGAGAGCAGTGAAGCTGGGCAGGATGTTTGAATGTACTTCAATATAGATTTCAACATTTTGTGAACATGTTAAGAACTTCATTAAAATTTCCTCTGAACCTTTGGAGAGCTACTCAGAAGCAAGTGGCGAGCTACTGTTGGAGACCCCTGCACTAAAGTGATCCATTCATTTCAGGAGGAGCTGAAGGCCAAACTGCAGCCTCTACAGGAGAAGCTGAAAGACTTTGAGGAGGCTAAAGTCACCTGTGATAAAACAGCTGAGTACATTAAGGTCAGTGTGATGAAGGTCAGTAGGGAGGGTCAGTAGTGATGGTCAAGTCACTGATCATAATCTTATCTGGGCGTCCATCTCAAACTCCTCCCCCAAAACATTTACTACACAAGCAATATTTAATATTTGAAAGTTGAAATGTAATATGTTTGCTTTCAATTGCTTATCAGTCTGAACACTCTATTTTTTTAAAGACTCAAACCCAGAACACAGAAAAGCAGATCAATGAGGAGTTTGAGAAGCTTCACCAGTTTCTACGAGATGAAGAGGCAGCCAGGATAGCTGCACTGAGGGAGGAAGAGGATCAGAAGAGTCAGATGATGAAGGAGAAGATTGAGAAGATGCGCAGAGAGATCTCATCTCTTTCAGACAAAATCAGAGCCATTGAAAAGGAGATGAAGGCTGATGATGTCTCATTTCTGCAGGTAACAGAAATATTTGTGTGTATCAAACTGATTTCAGCAGTTTCATGATAAACCAAACCCATACCACCCTGACCATGCCATCCTGACCATTGTTCCGTACCCAAATCCATGACCGTTAGTGGGGTCTTTCTATTCCTTCATGCCATGTCGATCTTTGATGAGTGTGGTGTTGATGGGAATAGTGATATGTCCTCCTTAGAGCAGGACCCCAATAATATGAGAGATGAGCACAGGGATGAATTAAGAGGAATTTATTCTTTGATAAAATCATTTAGGTTTATACAGTACAGCATCATTTAAATCGTCCTTGCCACATCAGTGAAGATCCCTCTTCAGTATTGTTGTCAGAATATAAGGTTAGGGTTAGTCTATCTGTGGGGAAAACCTGTGGGATCAGTGACTGATGTTGGAGTGTTTTAAGTGTGTAACAGCCAGTGGGTGTAATTTTTTCATCCAGTCCCATTGCCCTGAAAATGTAGCTTGTTTGTACAGTGAATGGTGATGATTATCACCTAATAAAAGGTTGACCTAATGTTGGTGTGTGTGTGTGTGTGGGGGGGGGGGGGGGGGGGGTGTAAAATAATGTATAACGTCCAATCTTCTGTATTTTCCAGAACTACAAGACTACAGTGGAAAGGTGAGTGATCTGCCTCTCGTCTCTCTTCTCTGTTGTTCTGAACCCAAACCCACAGCAGCACTGACCCCTGAATGTTATTCCAGAGCCCAGTGCACGCTGCAGGATCCAGAGAGGGTTTCAGGAGCTCTGATCAATGTGGCAAAGCACCTGGGCAACCTGAGGTTCAGAGTCTGGGAAAAGATGCAGCAGATTGTTCAGTACAGTGAGTAACCTGGAAAGAAATAAAGATGCTCAATTCTAACAGTCACTCTTATGATCATGTATTTAATATCAAATATAGGGCCTATATATACCTGGGCTATAGTGCAACAATTTAGGCCACCATGAATGAATGTATGTATTAATCATTCTATTATAACATAAGAAAATGCGGGCTCCATGCTGAGTTGCGATAGCAAAGCGCAATCACTAATTTTGTGCGCACATACAATCTCAAGCATGCTTTTATAAATGTGCTTCTCTCGTCTCAACAATGCCTGGCTCATAACTTTAACCTACTCTGTCCAAGTTAACGTCATTGCAAGCAGAAGCAAGGAAACATGCCACAATGGTGGTTTGGTTCAGCCTATTTTAAATGTTGGCAAATTCAATCGGTTGGTTCGTTTTTATAGTGAACTGTTCTAAAGCCTTGATCTCGGATCTATTGGCCTATCTGATTATGACAAAAGGAAATTGGACAAAGAGAGAACACACACAAAAAAAACAAAATAGGTTACATTAAACTCACACAGGACTTAATATCCGAGAGAGATGTAAATGCCCGAACTATCGGAGAAGCCCTGGCTGCGGACTGCGGGTCAGCTGACTCCACAGCCTGCGGTGTTTGGATGTCGTGTTGGATTCCTCTTATGGGAAAATGTTTAAGGCCAGTAGGGTGCAGGCCTAAAGTCTCTATAGCTGGGCTCTGTTCAGCAGATGAGACCACTCTTTCTTGTGAATAAAAACAAGGGCTGCGCAATTTGACGATGTGTGCCACTTTGCGCAGATGTTGAATTTGCAACAGATCCTATTCTGTATGCATTTGTCAGATCTGATTTTGTAGCGGTTTCCACTAGCTTGTTGCATTTCTGGCTGTTGGCAACCTAATGCAAGTAGCCTTGTAGGTCTATGCATATGTCTTGTCTATGCATATGCTCAATTATTTCAAACCTTCCCTAATGGTTATTCATTCATTATATGCATAGGCCATATTTTTTTAGTTTTTCTGGTCCAAATTAGCTAAAGTGAATTGTTTCAGTGAATATGAATATAGGCTAAGTTATGTTATTGGATAGGTCATAGTAAATTTATTTTCAGTCAAATTTTCTGTAAGTATGTTATCAGTTTGCATTTACTAATAGTGGAATAGTTCCCCTCTTAATGAAAATTGGTTATTCACCCCATTACCTGGAGTTACATATGTGGGTAAGAGCATTTTGGTATCAGTACATGTGTTGTCCTAGTCTGGCAATCCCAATTGTACCTTTAGCTTAGCATAGGTGCTGGAAAGTAATGTTGCCAAAGAGTTGCTATCTGGCAACATTACATTTCAGCGCCTATGCTAAGCTAAAGCTAAAAAATGGGTAAAATTGGGGATGCCATACTAGGAAAACACAAGCACTGACAACAAAATGCTTTTACCCACATATGTAACTCCAGGTAGAGGGTGAATAACCAATTTTCATTGGTCATTCCTCTAACATTGGGGTCATTCCGTGCCAAATCAACAAATCTCAGACAAAAATTCCGCCTGACCATCTTGGATTTGCTTCAAACTTTATGTGAATGATGTTACCATACCCAGGACCTATAATGTGAAATATTACCATTGTATCTTGTATAGTTGTTGAGATATGGGGTCTTAAAAAAGGGGGTCGTGTGTCAAGAAAGTGGAGCTCTGAGAAAATATCCATGTTCCACAAAGCATTACTCTTGGAGTTTTCATGCTACATTTATGAAACTTTCAGGACATATTCTAAAGTAGTATGTGTCTTTACACTGTGAAGTACACCTTTCACGGTAGCACATTTGCTGAGTAATGCTTTGATGAAAATGGCAAAAAAATTACATGTTCATTTTTTCTTATCTATTTCACAGTACTGTATCTTGTACACGAATGACATCAGATCTTTGGTATTTCTATGTAGTTCACACAAGTTATTGTACATTATCATCAAGTAGGTAAATATTTGATATTAATAACAGCTTTTGAGTTTTGAGACATTAAAGATGACATAAATGAATTAAGACCTATAGTTTAAGCATATTTTCCAAATTACTGGTTGAGTGTACCTTAAAATCAAAGTTACCACCACAAAGCCCATGTTTTATTTTGCAAATGCTCAAGATTTTGAAATGGTACCTTTAGCCAAACCACATAAATTACTATATCAAAGATGGCTTTCACAGTCTTGGTGATTGGTTTTTCTGCCTTCGTTGCTAGGTGTGTTTGTTTATTTGGTCCCTTGGTTGCTATGGACTACTTTGCCCACATAGCCATGTGCTTCTGGGCCTAGGTTCTGCCCCTCCCTTTATTCATCAATTAGGCCTTTCATTGGATGTTTGGTGTCTGCCTATTCCTTGTATGTTTAGCCAATGAGGTTTCTTCTTTTAAAGGCTTCTTTTTATTATTAATGAGCATTTTGCCTGCTATTGTTGATCATGATTATTGTTGGTTTCCTGGTCATCACGGCTTCATGGAGGATTATCACAAATTGCTTTTTGTGCACAATCTCTAAAGATAGGCTACTTCAAATACCACATTACCATACATTGAGTGTATAGCTGTAACTTTAATATGCTCAAAGGAAATGCAGTCTGTGATCCTGAGAGTTAATATGAGATGGCTTATAATTGTAAAAAACTAAAACTTCTTATGACTGATCACTAAAATGGAGCATAAATCGGCAGGTGACAGTAAATTCAGATTTATTGTCATGGGCCTAAAAGGACCAGCTTTGCAATCTCTTCAAATATTTGCAAATTGATTAATAGATAGTTTAATTGACAGATGATTAATAAATGATAACCTAGATATTTTATCAAAGTATTTTGTAATTTTTTTCCAGCCAATTTTTTCTTCTTTAGTATAGTGAATTGACTTATCAGCAATGTTAATAATGTTAATGATCATATCTATTAAAATTCAATTAAATGTTATAACCACAATTGTCAGCAGAAGTGACACGTGTTCAAATTGTTTCTAAAATTGAGCTTTTGAGTGAAAGATTTAGCCAATGCCTGTGGTGTTCTACTTGTAAAACACAAACCAGAGTATAATAGTTCAGAAAATTGAGTTATGAACACATTAAATTTTTTTGTATGATATACATCCAAATATATGCTATAACCATGGTTGCCAGTAGGAATGACTGTACTTCAGGTCATTACTAATTCTGGTCAATTCAGGATATATCAATGAACCACAGTCTGTATAACCCTAATTGTAAAGCGCAAACCAACATACATGATGATACCTTTGACTTAATCAGGGTAACTAAGTTCAAAACACATGCATTGTGACATACGTTCTCGCTGTACCCACATTCTAGCTTCTAAGTAATAGGCCTTGGCTTAAACATTAAAATTGTAGCACATGATTTAACAATGGAAATGAAAAAAAGAAAGTCTCATCAGGCGCTAGGGCTCATGGGTAATGACTTTTTTTCAAAGGGCACTAGAGTTGGTTGTGGGCGGGGCCCTTAGATTACTGCAACCATTGGGTTCAGAAGGCTAGTATCTCAGCCACCATGATAGAGAAGTATATCAGAATAAACTAGTCATTTTCTTGACAACATTTAGACTTTGCTTTTTGACAGCCCTGCTGACAGTACAAAGCAACTGAAAATCAATGAATGAATTACATTTCTAAACCAGAAAAGCACTCAGAGAGTGCAAATTACTTCCAAAACAATAGGGTCAAGAACATAATTTAAATTCTAGTTTGTGTACTGGATTACAGATCTTATAGTCATCATTCATTACAACTGTCATCTAAGCTGAATCAGTTCTTGATTGCTCCAATACTGTCATCCAAATCTGTGCAGTTTTGAATTGTCTTGTACACAGACATACACAGGCTGGCAAAAAACATAACCTCCTTGGCGGTTGTGAACACTCTAGGCCTATTGCATCTGTTTGACTTACTCATTGATAAAATGCTTTCCATATAAAGCAAAGCAAGTGTGCTCACAAACTTTTAGATCTTCCGCATCTGTATCCCACTCATCATATGTTTATTGAGGAAATAAAATAAAATTAGTTAATGAAAATAACTAAAATTGCTTTAGAAATTAAAAATAAAAATTAAAAAAATTTAAAAGCTTAAATTAAAAATTTAAAATAAAAAGAAATTGCTTTAGACAACTAAATACACTGATTATTCCACTTTTCCCTGGGGTACTAGAAGAGGTTATTACTATTATCAGTATTATCAGTATTATTATTATTACCGGTATTATTATTATTATTATTATTATTATTATTATTATTATTATTATTATAAGTAGTAGTAGTAGTATACAAAATATGTTGTTCTTGTTGTTAGAGTCGATAGTTGATGTCAGTACTGCTAAAATTGGGGGAGGAGACTCAGTTCTGTGAGAGGGAGGGACTGTGGCAAAGGTACCAAAAGCACATGGCTACATAAACAAAACAGAACATGGTTAGAAAGGCAGAAAAAATCTATCACCCCATGCCTTGATAGCTGTCTTTGACAGACTATTTTATGTACTTTTCATTCGGGTACCACTTTGGAATTTGGTGTATTCAGAGTCTAAAAACTTTTCTTTAAATTGATGTTTTTGTTTTTATGGTTGACTCTACCAGTAAAATTGTAAATGCACTTAAAAGTTGGATCCAATATTATCTTTGTCAATTTTGAAGTGCCATAAATCAAAAAGTTTGAATTCTTTCCGAAATATTCCTCCAGTTCAATACAACATGATTACTGAAGTGATATATATTTAATTATCGAGGATCTCATATGCTTCAGTGTGGAAATATTGTCATCAAAAGTGGCCATCATTTTGTGTTTATACCATTTTCAGGAATCCATAACTTGGCAATTGTCTTACTCTAAGCTAAAATATTTGACAGTTCAGCACATCTGCATGTATGCAACACCGCCTGAAATTTTCAATTTTCTAACATGAAGTATGTGTAAGTAATGGCCAACAGAACTTAACAAAGTTAAAAAACTGCATTTTTCCATGATCAAGACCCTGTTTTTTAAGGCCCAATATCTCAGAAAGTAAAGTAGATACAAGGTTGATATTTTGCACAATTGCTGATGGGTACGATGGCATTAGGCACCTAAAGTTTGAAGGAAATCCGAGAGGGTCAGGCGGAATGCATTTGTTGATTTCACACGGAATGGCCCATTGGGGAAAAAAGAGCAACAGAATCTCTTTGTATAAAAACTAATTATATGAAAAAGGGATTTAGAGAGAGAGAGAGTGTGTGTGTGTGTGTGTGTGTGTGTGTGTGCGTGTGTGCTTGTTTTCTTCATAGTCTATTTGTGTGTCGAATAACTACATATGGTGGTGAGTGGGAACTTAGCACTTAGTAGGCTATACATTGTGATGAGTTGTGATGCAGCACCGCCGCATTAAGCGGCTTCTCAAAATTCTTTTCCAAGGTTGACAGTTATGGTGTGTGTGTGTGTGTGTGTGTGTGTGTGTGTGTGTCCAATAGCACTACACTAATAACAGGCAGGACACACACACACACACACACAAGACTGAGGTTTT
Source organism: Sardinella longiceps (assembly GCA_027497455.2). Classification (NCBI taxonomy): domain Eukaryota; kingdom Metazoa; phylum Chordata; class Actinopteri; order Clupeiformes; family Clupeidae; genus Sardinella; species Sardinella longiceps. The sequence continues at coordinate 11,181,802 of JAODXP020000016.1, read as the reverse complement.
AATAAATGGGTGGGTGGATTGACAAATTTGATAACAAAATAGAGGGAGGGAGAGAGAGACCGCTATTGTTATAATGGCCATCATTCACATCCTCATCACACATCACTCAGTGTTCAGCTCATGTGTGTGTTCTTTCTCTCTGCAGCTCCTGTCACTCTGGATCCCAACACAGCATACCCATGGTTCATCCTGTCTAAGGATCTGACCAGTGTGAGAGATGGTGATGAGAGACAGCAGCTTCCTGATAACCCAGAGAGATTTGATAAGTATGCCAGTGTCCTAGGCTCTGAGGCCTTTAACTCAGGGACTCACTGCTGGGATGTGGAGGTTGGGGAGAGTGATCTTTGGCATGTGGGTGTGATGACAGAGTCTCTCCAGAGGAAGGGAAACTTTACCTCCAGGAGTGGACAGTGGTTTGTGTGGTATCAGAATACTGCATATGGAGCACGTGCTTCACCTCATCCCTCCACTCGCCTCACAGTGAAGCAGAAACCCCAGAGGATCAGAGTGCAGCTGGACTGGGACAGAGGAAAGCTCTCATTCTCTGACCCTGATAATAACACACACCTACACACTTTCACACACACTTTCACTGAGAGAGTGTTTCCATACTTTTACACTGCCCTTCCACTGAGGATCTTACCAGTGAAGACAGCAGTTACAGTAGAGCAGCTCCGTTAGACCTAAGACACCTGCTGCAGGTTAACTGGGGATGTGGATGGGAAGAGACACTAATATGAACTCATCACTGATACCCTATCTGACAATAACACACACACACACACACAAAGCCCTCAACTGTACAGTAGCACCCACTTAGAGCAGATAGTGAATCAGTCAGAACACGACTGAAATACAGCGATCAGGTGAATTATAAAATATATTTTTCATTTTGTAGCCAATGCAGACCATTGACTTTATTCCTGAAAGTCTTTTAGAAGAGACTTCACCTGCTGCAGGTTAGATGGGGATGTGGATGGGAAGAGATAATGAACTCAGAGCTGACATGCCATAGATGATCTAATGCACTGATGGTATTGATACCCCATAGAGATTGAGTGTTAAAGAGGTGATGTGATGGAGATAAAACTTAAAGGACTGTATTGAATGAACTGAGCTAAGACAGCAATCGCCTCAGAGAATCCAGTAAAGGTGGCTACAGACTAAAGATCCACAACGAGACGGATAGCGACATTCTGAAAACCTGCAATGTTCTAAAACTCTGAAACTGCGATTTGACAAATCCAACGGCTTGCAACTACTTGCAATGACCTGCGACGATTGATTCACACCGCAGCAACTACTGTCCAAAACCATCTCATCTCGTTGCGGATCTTCAGTCTGAATTGACCTTAAGAACTCGAAAGATGTTCCAAATATGTTGTTTATTTATTACACACACATGCCACTCAATGTCTGGATTTCAATCTGATAATTCTGTGTCTAAATCCCTGGTTTCTATAAATATGAGTAAACAGAAAGATTAGTGCTGGCAAAATTAACTGATTAATCACGTGATTAATCCAAAAAATTTAACTCTGATTAAAAAAGTTAACTCAGATTAATCCTGATGGATATGGTTCTACTTTCATGGCATGTATTATGTTTAACTGCACCATCAGTGGTGTAGTGGAGATTGTTGAAGTGGGGGTACGCTATTTGTCACGCCCCCCCCCCCCAAAAAAAAAAACAAAACTTTGCTTTATCTCAAGTTGCTTACATGATTGTTATTATTAGGCTACATGATTCGCTTTCAATACAGAACTTCTAGCTGCGTAAATCAGTAGGCCTAGTTTCCATTCAAGATTGTTTTTTTTAATCATGTTATGATGATTTTAACATCATCCATATTCACGTAGGCTAAAAATGACTAAAAATAAGCAGATGCCGTTATCTAAGTGGTGTAATAATCGGTGAACTACTTAATTCCAACTCCAACATGCTGATGCTATAACACGCATAGAGCAACTTGCTTTAGCTAGATACAGATAACGAGATAAGGCTGACTATTTTATAAGCATTAACCTTACGGCAAACGACCTGCCTCAGGAGTTGAACTTGGCTAAATTTACCGGTAGCCTACTGTTTGGGGCTACGAATCCAAAATGATGGGTCGTTGCACTTATTCAAACCAACTTTCAACACTTCAAAGCCCTTACCCGCAGACGCTGCCTCAGTTTAGAGAGAGAAAAAAAACTAAAAAACAAAAAGAAAACGCAACTGTGTAAGGTAGATTTGATGTTTTGGTTAAAACTAACGACATCATAGCCTGGCTACAGGGCCACGCAGGTCAGAGGGCTGTAGAACTCGATTGCGACCGAGGAGTTTAAGTGTGTGTGCATGCGTGTCTGCGTACCCCTGTCAAATATTCCCCTGGCCCTGTTCATTGGTTTGAAATGTCTAGTCAGTGTATGCTATGTATGTTGCTTTCACCCTTGCGTCCAACGCCCACCCCTACAAATTCGGTTATGTTCACGATTGCCATTGCATGTGGTGTAATATAATTTGTAGGCTTTTTATTTTTATTTTTCATGTGAGAAGTGGGTGGATGGCGTACCCCCGCGTTCCACGCCCACTACACCCCTGTGCACCATAGAAAATGGCTCAGCTAGCTCCTGACTGTCCAACAACATGTTTGGGGAATCCTTGGGGGTTAGGGACAAGGGACATTTGCCCCATTTGAGATGAACAAAGCCAATTATTTAGAATCAGGGTCTTTACAGGGCAAAATAAGGAACCAACCTACAACAGCATCCAAATTCTTACTGCAGGGAATGTGTTGCGATTAAAAGTGATTAATCATGATTAATCATTGCAAAATTTTGTGATTAATCAGATTAATTCTTTTAATCGTTTGACAGCTCTAAGAAAGATACAACATTAAGAGCTGTATAACTACATCACAGTGTCACACAATAACTAGCAGCTGGCAATGCATAGACTGATCGGGAGTGCTGCAAAATCTGTCATAAGTCATACATTTTTACACTTTTTATTCACGACTCATAACCACATCAGTTCACCGAATGAAATAAAACAGTGATTGAAAACAGAGATTATTTTATTTAAGCACACAGAACTACTCAAGAAAGAGAAACTAAAGACCAAACCTTAAACAAAGAAAGATGTGATGATGCTGAAATACACTGTGATTGAACTTAAATCAATGCATTGCAGAAGTGTGATTAAATACATTAATTACGTATTGTGTACTTAACTTGTTCATCCGTCTCAATGTGTAGAAGACACTCAAGTATAAACTGCAATGTATTAAATCAGAATCATATCGTCATCTCATCATATCAACCAAAAAAAGAAATACACCCTCATGTACTGTATAGATCTCCCCGATGTATTACAGTGACTCAAAAGATAAAGAAATTCAGCAAAAGTATTAATCTCAGGTGATAATCAGAATACTAAAGTCCCTCCTAACTTCCCTCCCCCCACCACCACCACTGCAGTACCTCACTACCACTAGCGCTTTGGATCAACTGTGTTGTGTTAAAGTACACTTAATAAATAAATACCCATGACTTGACTTGAGTTGAATTGACTAGTCATCTCTCCTATATACTGTGGTAGGGAGTGGTACCACTGATGCTAATCCCACTGTGAGGAGTGACAGGCTTTCAGGGCCGGTTCTAGCCTTTTTGGTGCCCTTGGCCAGTTTTGAGTTTTGTCCCCCCTTTTCTAAAAATATAAGAGAAAAACTGAAGAAAAAAGTAAGAAATGTATTGTGATGCCCCCCTGATATTTGGTGCCCTAGGCGACCGCCTTGTTCGTCTATGCCTAGAACCGGCTCTGCAGGCTTTGTTTCATTTAATTTCCCCACCTTTTAAAGGGATACTCCGCTTTTTGTGTATACTGTAAACGGGTTATTCACCCTCTTCCCTACAGAATATACATGTATGGGTAAAAGCATTTTGATCTCAGTGCCTGGGTTTTCCTAGTCTGGTAACCCAAATTTTAGCTTTGGCTTAGCATAGGTGATGGAATGTAAAGTAGCCAGAAAGTTGCTTTCTGTCTATTTTCACATTCCAGCGCCTATGCTAAGCTAAAGCTAATATAAAGCGAAAATTTGCCAGACAGGGAAAATGCCTGCACTATGAACCAAAATGCTTTTACGGATATATGTAACTCTAGGTAAGAAAGTGAATAACCCATTTTCATAAAAAGGTGGAATATCCCTTTAATGCAGTCTCCAAAGAGTATATGTACTCATACTGTACATTAATTGAAAGAAGGAATCAAAGTTTGCAAGTGATCTTTTTATTCTCATCTCAATAGGTGTGTTCTACATGGTAAAAAGTAGGTATCCAGTGAAGGTGGCATGATGGTCTGGGTTGTCCCTCACCCTAGCATTGGCCCGCAGTCTCAGGTAGACCACATCCCCAACCTCCAGTAGCAGAGAGGCCCCATTGGAGGCTCCCACATGGTAGATGTCCCCAGCACCGTAGGCATAAACAATACGCTGTGAGTTTTTGTAGAGGTAGATTGCAGTGGGTAATGTTCCTTGCCCATCTGCAAATGCATGGTAAGTAAAGACATAGACCCCCTTCACTGGAGCTGTGAAGATTCCTGAAACAAACAGATACAGAAACTCAGAGGAAATAGCCAGTCAAGCCAGCCAGAGTTTGCATGTTGAGTATTTTATGCCTCCAAAAGTTGCGTATTTAGACAAAGTAGACTAAGGTTATTGAACATGGAAAAATCCAATGAAATCGCCCAGTCTTTCATTACCTAGTCAGTGGAGGAAAGCTAATATGTGTCTTAGGGACAACAAGGTAAACTCTTTGACAGGTGTGTGGAAATACAAGTGAAAACTTAGTGCAGATGTACTTGAGCTTGTGAAAATCAGGTTTAGAAATATCTGATTATTGGACTGCATTGTGGTTATTCATTTTCTTGATGATGCTTGCTTGCTAATAGCATGATTATGATGACATAACAAATGTTCTCACCTGTGTTTTGGTTGTAAGCGTTTCCTATGTTGGTGAAGACGGTTCTGTAGACCAGGGTGGTATCTTTGTTAAATGGTCCAGTATGTGAATCACCAGATGCTAGCAGTGAGGCAGAGAAAGACACCTTCCTCTCCTCTCTCTCCCTCCTCAGCTCCTCCACCTGGCTCCCTGTCAGGCTCACACTGGCTGCTTGCTTCTCCTGTTTCTCCTTCAGCTCCTTAATAACAGCTCTCTGCTCCTCCACTGTCTTCTCCAAGGCATCCACTTTTAGCTTAGTTTCTTCAAATTCCTCTTTCATCATTTCTCTCAGCATGGTGTTGATGTCAGGCTCATAAGTCAGATCAGACTGAGAGGTTTCAGCACACATAAGTGGGCTATAGTGGCCATAGCAGCACAGAAGCATCAGTAGAGCTCCCCAAGTCTTCATGATGACACTGCAAGACTCTTTTGTCTTCTTATGGGCTTGTCTCACTGTGTATACAGTGTCCCACACAATTATTGGCACCCTTAGTAAAAGTAAAACAGGAAGTAATATTGTTTATCTTAGATAAACTCTAAGACCAAGACATCTTACAATTTTTAGAATTGTGCCTCATGAAATGATGAAGTTCTGTATACAGCTCACAGGCCAGAGGTTTACACCCTCTAAAAACTATACTTCAAATATCAATCACCATCAGAAAATCTGGAGTGGTGATTTTGGACTGAAGACTGAAGTGACTTTTGAAACACATTTATCTGCATAGCTTCAGTTTTCTTGATGTTTGGTTTGGTCTTGAGTACTAATTGCTATTTATCTCTAAAAATAATTGTTGACTAGCAATCTATCTATCTATTTAGCTGAAGTAGAGGACATGTAACAGAAAGAGTTGTTCTTACCCTTTGATGAGATGACTTGGAGGAGGAGGAAAAAGGAACAACTACCCTTCAGTAGATTGCATTTCACTTTATATAGTTTTCGACTCCTCCTGCTACTCCTCCTCTGCCTGGCAATTGGTCACACACACACACACACACACACACACACACACACACACACACACACACACACACACACACACACACACACACACACTATTAGGGATTTATTCAGAATACTACATTTTGCTATTTTCTTCTGGCAGTTAGCATTTATTAGATTAGATTCATTAGATTACTGTATATTTTTACATGGTAGTCAAGGCCCACTTAATTCATCATGAATAAGAAATTTGTGAATCCATGCCAAACAAATTAATTTAAAAAAAAATTCTGATTGATTATGCACAGTTTTTGAAACCTTTGCTATTTTTGCAAAATCCTTCACCCAATTCACAAAACAGCATAGACTGCTTGCAAAAGCAAAGACTTTTTGCTAAACTGTGAACATTTTTTTATTACTGTGGATGTTTTGTCTACATCATATAAGAGATGTGATCGAAAGTGCAATATAACATGAAGCATGGAGATTTGAGTAGGAGCAGTTTTCTTTGAATTATTGGTAAACATTTTAGCAATCTCCTTATAGGCCTATGCAATTTTTCGACAATTTGAAACAACAGAGAACATCCTAAAGATTATTCATCAGTGCGTCAAATTGCCTTAACCTGTTAGGTTTCAAAAATTGTGCCTAATCAAAGAGAGAGAGAGAGAGAGAGAGAGAGAGAGAGAGAGAGACGATAATGGAGAATTCTACCTAACTTATCTCTCTAAATATATTTATATATTGTAGCATTTTCAAGGTCTGCCCAAGCCTTTCTGGGGCCCTAAGCAGAATTTCATTTGCCCCTTGCAGGTCTGCAGGTCTTTAGAGAATGGCATACGGAAAAGAAAAACATGGGCCTGTCCCTTGACTAGTTAATCATGATGGATGATAGAATGGTAAATACTGTTTATCAGACTAATTTATCAAGAATCTTTATCAAGGCTTCATATAAGTATGAGGAAACAAAACATGAATGCAGTTCAGTGTTTTCTTTGTCATGCTCAAAACCGGTTTGCACATAAGAAAACAAGGTGAACTCCAGAGAGTGTAGACTCAGAAATAGGCTAGCATTCAGTAGTTATTATATATGTATTATATATGTAGGTCACCGAACTGAGGCCATTAGTAAAGAAACAAGAAAGCAAGACTGGAGGATCTCCAGTGCCACATGGTTAAAATTCATCCTTTCACTCATGTTATTAGAGTGCATTTACTACTGTTCTTCTTCTTCTTCTTCTTCTTCTTCTTCTTCTTCTTCTTCTTCTCCTGCCCTCACTGTAAAAAAAGAAAAGTTAGCAGAACTTGAAATTTCAAAGTCAACCGATTTCACTGGCTTTTTTAAGTTAGCTAACTCATTAAAGTAAGTTAACACACTGTTAAAAAAGAAAAGTTTGCTGAACTTAATATTGTAAGTCAACCCATTTCACTGGCTTTTTTAAGTTAGTCCAACTTCAGAGTGCATAACTTGATATTTCAAGTTGCCAGGACTCATTAAAATAAGTAGTCAGAACACAGCATCTTGCCGCTACCTTGATGTCAAATTGACATGTCCCAGAATCCCTCACCTTCCACATAAATTTGATCATGTTTATCCATGTTGAAATGTAATTGTGAAGAATCAATGAGTAGATGAACAATTGTTAACACTATAAATTGCACAGTATAACCATCATGCTACTTGAGTACTGTGTTGCACTTTAAAACTTATATTTATTATGACACACCATCATGGAGATGACTATCCACAATTTACTTATCCTTGTAGGTATGATCACTAAGGTAAAAAGTGAAGCTTGTTTGGATATTGAAAATATTATTGCTGACAATGAAGGAACATCAAAGCTGCAGGTATTCAGATCAGTGATAAATCAAAATCATCTTAACAAGTTAAATATATCACTCAAGATATTAGCTTTGAGAGATGTGATAATGGCATGATTATTTTAGAAACACTGTTTATGTAAGGCTTTCTGTGAATATAATCATTCCAATCAGGATTGGATTGTAATGCTAACCAAAAATCACATTTATTTGAAAATCTGTTTATATTTACTAATAGGTTGCACTAGGAAGTGTGCAACCACAGCTTATACTAGGTAGCACTAGGAAGTGTGCAACCTCCGCTTAAACTAGGTTGCTCTTGGAAGTGTGCAACCTCAGGTTAAACTAATCAACTAAGATTAGTTTACTTGCTTCTTCAGGCACACAGTTTTTGGAGCATGTCCAAATTTCAGTGATACCTTTGCTGGAGCAATCAAATGATCAATTTTGAGCTCAGCTGAAGATTATGAATTCCAGTTTGAAATCATCATTTGTCTTTTAAGAAAGGGCTTCTCAGTTACCCTTGCTCTTCCCTGAAAATCAACCAATAATCTAAACTTTATCCTAAATTTGGCATCAGTTTCAATCTTGCCTACTTTTTGGGAAACCGCACTGAGCAGTAAGACAATATTTGAATTGAAAATGAACAGTAAGGCAATATTTGAATTTAAAATGGACAAATACTGGTACCCATAATTCTCGGACGTAACTCTGAAACACCTCTGTCATGAGAGTGTTGACTTGCGCTAGAGCCAGTGGGAGCTTAGCTCCAGGAAGTGTGACTCCAAGTGACCATTAAAACTAACTTGACATTAATTTTATTTCAGACAGGAAACTCTCAGAATTAATAAATAAGAATTTTATTAGTGTAAGTACAAGGTAGTATGCTTGGTCATGGCGCCCTAGATCTGCTCAAGATGCTGCTGCAAGTTAAAGCTGTAAAGCTGCAAAACTGAAGCTGCATAAAATACAAGAACACTGAAAATTGCTGCCATAATAAATAAGACAAGCAGAAATTAACGAAAATCCCCCTTATACTAAGCAGATCTAGACAGGTGGAGCTGGGGAGGAGGAGGGAGCAAAAAAGCGGCGTCATAGCGCAAGAGCTGAGTGAATCTGGCAGCGGAGACCGCGGGGAATTTAAACTAGCGCAGGCGTATAGGAGCAAAGGCCATTGGTTACGTTGTGTTGTCACTAATTAAGGGCGTCACTCCGATTTTCCTGTATGAACTTGGTCATTTCAGACAGGAAACTCTCAGAATTAATAAATAAGAATTTTATTAGTGTAAGTACAAGGTAGTATGCTTGGTCATGGCGCCCTAGATCTGCTCAAGATGCTGCTGCAAGTTAAAGCTGTAAAGCTGCAAAACTGAAGCTGCATAAAATACAAGAACACTGAAAATTGCTGCCATAATAAATAAGACAAGCAGAAATTAACGAAAATCCCCAACAGGGCAGATCTGGACGCCAGACATATGTGCTGCGCTGCTGCAATGTTTCAGTTTCAGTGACCTATAATGAAACCCAGCCTGGTGAAAGCATGAGCCAGCTAAGTGAATTAAAATTAACAGTGGAGATAACTCATGACAATGTGTGTACCTCTGATCGCAGACCGAGGTTAGCTAATGGTGAGATATCCTAGTGAATGCAATAATAAAGAATAACGATAAATGACCAGCAAGCCGGAGTGACGCCCCCCAAGACAAGCAACAGAATGGGAGGAAAAAAAAAAAAAAAAGAAAAATGTTAACTCATTGACTGCCAGCCGTTTTCAGAATAGAGAGTTCCATACTGCCAGAGGTTTTGGGGAATTTTGACTGTTTTTTAAAGAGCCACAGAATATTATGTGTTACGACTACATAAACAATGAAACTACCACAAGAAAGAGCAGACTCTCTTCTTTCACCAGAAAAAAAAAGTTCGTTTCTACCCCTTTCCATTGCTTAGAAATCAGCAGGCGAACATAAGCTACTTTCTCCAAACACACCCGTTTTTTATGAAAAAAGGGAGAAAATTAGCGTTTTGTTTGACAACGTTAGTGTCTTGGATGCGCGTTTTTTTCGGTCTATTAGCACGTCAAACATCGGGAAAATGTCTTCCTTTGATAAGACCACAAAAACAACAGTAACAGGGGGCTTTTGGTAATAAAATAGTCATTGTTGTAACAAGGTAAATATATGCTATTTACAGGCTGTGACAGCGAAAACTCAGTGATCAACAACTGGCTCGCAAATTCTTACCTGGCCCGGAACTGTGAGCTAGCTGGGCACTGAAACAAGTCACAACTGCTATTTCCGTTTGCCTAAGGTTGATCTCCTTCATCTCCCACGATCGGAACACTACTCGAACTACTATGGCAGTGACACATACTCTGATCGAGTGTGAACTGCCTAAATTTCTCCGATTTACGTCTGCACTTTGCTAGCGGCATATTTAGCCATGTCATTAGCTTTCTCTACTTCTCCCTTGGCCATACCTATGAATCTATGCTCATCTCACATCCAAAGTGACACACTGCCACCCTCAGGATCAATTTGGAACAACAATTTTCGACGGAGAATTCTGATATTTACAGACAAGGTTCCCTAGGTCTTTCTGCAGCCCTCCCCATTAAAAAACGCAGTTGACGTCTAAAGACGTCATTGGCAGTGAACGGCAGTATTTCAGTTGACGTCTAAAGACGTCATTGGCAGTCAATGAGTTAAGGGGTCCCAGCACCACCTGGGCAAATACTCATAAGTTTTTGGGCATTGACAATGTCTTTGGCGTTAGGTCTGACATATCTTTCATAAGCTGAAGAAGACCAGCGTCCCATTTCTTTAAGGGTGGCAGCCGGTACTTTAGGCGCGGCAGTTGTGGCAGCTCCGATCCTGAAGGAATGAGGCGTGTATGCTTTAGGATCCAAGCCGCAAAGCTGGCAAATGGACTTCAACTTATCGGAGAACCAGGCTCTGGTCATGGGCTTGCCGTCCGGTGTGAGGAATAGGGGCTCATCGGGGGCAGCAGTACGTCGGGAGGCAAGATAGCGAGACATGGAAGATAAGGGACAGAAAGTGTCGTTAGAGGCAGAAATAATGATAGGCACACCTTTGCAAAATTTATCAGTTTTTGAGTGTTTTAAAATGAGAGTGAAGTGGTCGTGATCTAGTAAGAGATCGGAAATAGTAAGGTCAGAAGTGGGATTGAAAAAACGTGTTTTAGACGTGAATTCTCCCGCCCTTAGAAACCCATAAAAAGCAGTTAAAAATACTGATTCAAGCAGAGTGTCAGTGTAAGAATCGAAAACACCCAGCCGCAACCTGTGCAATAATTGTGAAGAAGACACAAGGTGAGAGGAAGGCGTTTATCTTTGCCTGCTGGACTTTCCTTCTGAAGGCCATTGATCAGGAGACGGATGGAAGGATGACTTAATATACTAATAACAGAAGGATCCTTACAGCGAAGGTGAAATTGAATACCTGCTAGTGTAGATTTAATAGTAGAAGGACATAACTTTCTGGAATTAAAACAATGCACAATGAAGGCGCTTATAATCGAAATGTTTACTGGCAAAACAGGTGTGGAAAAAACAGCACAGAAGGAGGAGAAGTGAGACCAGGCAATGTCATAAGAATTCAGTGTTGATTTGGCCATCCCCAACCTCATATAATGCGCTGCTGAAGAGAGATAGGTCGACAAGGTATTTAGTCTAGGATCGTATCCTTGAATGGAGGGCATTTCAGGCTGGACACATCCGCGTCTGGACATAACCTGCGGAATCTCTGAAAGTTAAAGCGAGATAATGCATCAGCTTTATCGTTGGCGAGGCCGGGAATGTAGGTAGCCGTAATGATGAAATTCTTAAGAACGCATGTCCAACTTAAACGCCTGATAAGTCTATTAATGAAAGGAATAGATGAACGGCCTTTATTAATTATATTGACGGCGGCAATATTATCGCAGAGAACGGAAATCCTTTTAGAACGCCACTCATCGCCCCACAAAATGCAAGCCACAACTACAGGGTAGATTTCAAAAAGCGCTGAAGACTTAACAAAATCAGGTAGAGATAAAATTTCTTGAGGCCAAGGAGCAGCGAACCATCGATTACCTAGAATGCCCCCGAAGCCGACAGACGGAGCGGCATCCGTGGAAAGGGAAAGCTCATGCGAGGATTCGACAACATCATTATAAAAAAAAAGAGATTCCATTCCAATTGTTTAGAAGTTTACACCAAAACTGGAGATCTGATCGGCACCCTTCATCCAAGACCACGTCATCAGATAAATTAGGAACGGATTTCGCCAGGCCTAGTAGTCTTGAAATAAAAGAACGACCTTGTGGGATAATACGCATGGCGTAATTGAGATGGCCTAGGAGGGATAACAGGTCTCTTTTCGATATCGAAATGGCGGACTGAAAAGACTGAATAATTCCCCTTATACGAAGTAATTTATCCTCGGGAAGGGAAGCCTGCATAGAAACACTATCCAACATAATCCCTAAGAATTCTAGCGAGGTGCAGGGGCCTGAAGTCTTTTCCTCAGAGAGCGGAACACCAAGGAGAGCGAAAACTCTTTTTAAAGTGGAAATAGACCTAGCTGGAGGAGAGTTGGGAAAATCCACCACTAAAAAATCATCCAATAAATGGAGAACAAAAGGAAGCTTATAATAATTAAGCAGTATCCAACATAAAGCCTCTGACAATGAATCGAAAATTTTCGGGCTGCTACGACATCCAAAGGTTAAACGTACAGCGAAATACAGTTTGGATCTCCATCTAACCCCGAAAAGATGCCATTGGGAGGGGTGGAGAGGCATAGTTTTAAATGCGTCTGTAATGTCTGCTTTCCCCAGCCACGCTCCTTTGCCTGCAGTTTTGATAAGCTGAATGGCGTTATCTACTGAAGCATAACATAGAGAAAACATTTCAAGAGGGATCAAACTGTTTATACTGGGAATATTTTCGTTATTGTGGGGTGCGGATAGATCGATAATAAGCCTTTTCTTGCCTGAATATTTGCGTGTGGCGACTCCAATTGGATTGATGCGGAAAATCTTGAAAGGTGAATTGCGAAACGGACCGATCAAAAACCCCTTGTCGACTTCTTTCTTAATGAGACCATCCACAATGTCAGGCTCTCTCACGGCAGACTGTAAATTTTTGCACACATAGGAAGTAGTAGGAAACAGACTTAAACCAGCCAAAAAACCCTGAATTAAACCGGTAATAAGGAAATTAACAAAACATCTGTTGGGGTGCAAGGCGAGATGATCGGACAACTCAGGCACGTTGATTGGGGTTGAAGGATGTTTAATCATATTCGTTTGTTGTTTGTCGAAGGACCCGCTTTCCTCCTGCGGGGACAAACAGCTCTAGGATGACTATCGCCACACACACTACAACAGTGTAAAAACTTGCATTTGATATAAGGACAGACCGATTCATTGAAATTAATACACACCGGTGGTCGGCTTGGAATAGCTCTTCCTTGGTTGAGGAAGGGAGCGCTGGTCTTAATACCAGGAAACGATGAGTTGGACTGGACGGATCTTTCGCACAGATTAGCCAGGTGATCGAAAGAACCGCAGATGGAACATGACAGCTGGCGGTGGCCAGTAAAGTGTCTACTGAAAGGTTCCAAATCCAGAGAGGACCAGTCCATACGACGGTTGAACTTTTGGATGTACATGGCAGCTTTGCACGAGAACGACTTGTGATACTCATAAAACAAGGACCCCCCATAATTAAGCGCAAGGTCTGAAATTATAGCTAGATAAGTGTCCAGTTCCTGGCGCCTCTCAGGAAAGTCCTCGCAAATAATGTCTCTGTACACCCCAAACGCTACGCAGAATTCGGCCAAAGTCAGGCCTTTAGAAAGCCTGGCATCGCGCTCTTTAAGTAGGACAGAACGTCCCCGCACTCCACTAGGCGACCACTAGGAACATCATTACGGCACAACAAAATCTTAACTAAATTGACATCGTTACCTGCGATGATCTGGCTGCGAAGCGCGTGTGGAACGGCTGCAGCAGAGGGAATGAAGGGTGCTCCTGAGGCGGCCATTGGCACAGCTGACGCATAGGTCCTACGAGGATGGATGTCAAAAGTGGGCCCGCTGGTTTCCGGGAGCGGCAGCACTTGAACGCTTGGAACAGCTGTGGCCACGGGAACTGAAGTGCTTTCCAGTGTAGAGATGCGGCTGCTTAGAGAGACGAGTGATTCCTTCATATCCATTAAGGCTTGAAGGACAGGGTCATCCGGTTCTTCTGCTCTACGTTTCTTCGCGGGTCCAGTCTTCGCTGCTGGGGTGGTGTGCTTTCTCTTCGCCTTGGCTTTTTTCGGTGTTGGTTGAAGTGGAGAGGAGGGGGGCACAGGATCGGATGAGGACATGAAATACCGGAACAGCTCCTCATGGGACATCGCTGATGGGGGGGAAATCCCACGATGGAAGAGGTCCTCCAGGATCTTGGACACGGGCCAGTCGGCGATCGTAGGTTTTTTGATCGCAAGCCGCTGGCTGCGGCGAGCCTGGACCGGGGAATCTTCCGGGTTAACGTTAGGCGAGGAGCCAAGCAAAAGTGGCGACATTTGGTTGTCATCGGATTCCCCGGCAGAGGCGGAATCGTCGGTCTCCCGGTTCACAGACATTGGTAAGTAGACGAGCAAACTTACAATGAAAGACAAGCAAAAAAGCGGCGTCATAGCGCAAGAGCTGAGTGAATCTGGCAGCGGAGACCGCGGGGAATTTAAACTAGCGCAGGCGTATAGGAGCAAAGGCCATTGGTTACGTTGTGTTGTCACTAATTAAGGGCGTCACTCCGATTTTCCTGTATGAACTTGGTCATTTAATTCATTTCTTCAGTGTCATAGAATTAAGAAAGAAAATGCTTTGGTATGAATGGTTATCACAGTTGTTTTTAAAAGCATTTAAAAAGGATGCCATGCACATCCAAATGCACAGGCTATCAGCCTTGGTTTTATGGTTAGAGCAGGTATACAGATGAAGCCATACATAGACTAATGGTTGGCGTTTCAGACTTGAAATCACAAGGTTGTTGGTTCAATCCCTATTTGCTCACTATTTGAAAATATGTTAAGGACAGCGTTTTTTGACAGAGCAATCACTGGTTTCTCAAAAAAAAAAAGATTTTATGTTGGCAGAGCAAGGATTTTTAAGTTGGTAGAACAAACAATTAAGTAGTGTTTACTTACTTTAATGAGTCCTGGCAACTTGAAATATCAAGTTCTGCACTCTGAAGTTGGACTAACTTAAAAAAAGCCAGTGAAATTGGTTAACTTTGAATTTTAAGTTCAGCAAACTTTTCTTGTATGCTTTTTAAAATTATATTAAAAATATGGCATTACTGTTTGGGAAGAAATTAAGCTATGCATAGACTAATGGATAGGGTTTCAGACTTGGAACTCTAAGGTTGATGGTTCAATCCCCATGTACTCTCAACCTGAAGATGTATCAGTAAGGATACATCTTCAGGTTGATACAAAGACCAATCACTTGACTTGAAATTTCAAGTTGGCAGAACAAGGAATTTTAAGTTGGTAGAACAAACGACTGTGTAATTAAAGTAAGTAGTGTTCACTTGAAACTTGAAAAATAAAGTTATGCTCTCTAACTCGAGAAAACCAGTGAAATCGGTTGACTTTGAAATTTCAAGTTCTGCTAACTTTTCTTTTTTTACAGTGCTTCTTCTACACTTAGAGGGCAAGTTCAGCCAAATTTCAACAAGAGCTCTGTTGCTCAAGATGCTTGAGAGTAGCCAATACTGAAGACCAAGATATTTTGGTCCAACCATATAGAGCTCGTTAGTCACGTGTCTGAATAGCTAGCTCCGCTTAGCCCATGGGACCCCGGAAGTCACATAATGGTCATTGAATTTGTATTGGGAAAAAGTATTATTTTCTGGTCCAAGTCATTATATGTTCTGGGTTACACATATGTTGTTTGCCGAATTAAATGAGGAATTTACATCAGAAAACTTTGTCAGTTTATCGTGTGATTGTTCCCTAAAAGGCTTTTGAGAAAGCGTATCAAGACAGACTACAGCGTGTGTGTCGCAAATGTGACGTTAGCCCCTCCAACGCTTTCCCTCTGTATCGTGCTACATCAGCCCTGTACTGCTGCTCCCGTCTGCTGGAGCGGATAACGCCGACCATCTCCCCACTGGCGTAGCTGTTACTCAGGACATGGCCCGACTTGAAATGGTTCTCCCCTCTACTTATGTCTTCCCCTCCAAAGAAGGCAGTGAAATTAGCCAGGGTGATAGCCATGATGTAGAGTGGATATGGCGCGATACAGAGGGAAAGTGTTCGAGGGGCGGTTAACGTCACATATGCGACACACACGCTGTAGTCTGTCTTGATACGCTTTCTCAAAAGCCTTTTAGGGAACAATCACACGATAAACTGACAAAGTTTTCTGATGTAAATTCCTCATTTAATTCGGCAAACAACATATGTGTAACCCAGAACATATAATGACTTGGACCAGAAAATAATACTTTTTCCCAATACAAATTCAATGACCATTATGTGACTTCCGGGGTCCCATGGGCTAAGCGGAGCTAGCTATTCAGACACGTGACTAACGAGCTCTATAGGATTCCTTGAGCAGAGAATAAGCCCTGACAGTTAACCCAATGGGGCACGGGCAGATTTTCAAACCTGTGTTTACAGCATTTAAACATGCTCCAAATATCACCCCAAAAGTTATGTGACATCATCGGACACATTACAACACAGAACTGTATTGTGTATGACTACAAGTGGTTTAAAAAGGCCTGTGTTTTAGGCTATGACATTTTCCCTCCAAAAGTTGTCATGTATTTGAAAACAATTCATGTAATAAATGGTTGAGAGCTAATGATCTCTGTAACTGTTGCTATTTTATTTTCTATATTTGCAGAATATTTTTTGTTTATTTTGTATAAGAAACCCACTTTAAGAATTACCAGGTTATTTCTGTATTTTTATTTGTAGACGGTGGGCCGAGGGCGTTTTTCGTGTTGTTTTGTAAAAAACATCAGAAGAGTAGACAAGTTTTCATCTGTGATATAAACAAATGGTATTAAGCCTAACAAAATTTGTTGGCAGGTCTGGTTTGATCATATATCGTCAAAAACAATAGGTTTTAATCGTTATTTTCCTCGGGCATATGCAAGGAAATCTATAGGTATAACCCAATCAAATGTCGGCATTTTGAGTCCTTGGAAAAATCAACCAATCGAGTAAGAGTTCAGTAGGACCCGCCTCGGAATGTAAACACCAGCTAAGCAGCAATGTCAGAAAACGCTGCAAAATCCCCTTCAGATGGCTTATTTTAGATCACAGAACTTCAGATAATAGTTGTCAACCCACTTTTTGTATAAATCTTACCTTGTTCCTGTCTGGGCATGCTGCAGAATATTGACTTTATAAATCCAACGGTGAAATTCTTAATAAGAAACATGTCATCTTCTATAGTAGCCTAGCTAGCAGCAGAGGTTGAAGCAAATCGTAGGCTATCACTTGTAAGTGTAGCGGCTGCACTCTTCTTTGCGTTGTGTATTAGGGTACATTTCATTAACTCTGTTACATAAGCAAACAGTTGGCTTACAAACAATCGTTGTTACTAAAAAATACAATAAAATCGACGCTGGACCCATTGTCAGAATCTCTTCAACTTCAGGTCTTAGGAGAGGTTCGGTTATCATTAAGGTAGTGCTTGCACATTATAAAGGACAATGTTTCTTCACAATCTTTTCGTTGACCACAGAAAATGTGTATAATATCCTAACATGTTAGTAATGACAGTCCTTCTGTCAGCTACGTTCGCTGGTGCTCGGCTAACGCAAGTGAATGGACACTGCTAGCCTGGCAATAAAAGACAGTCTTACCCACTCTGCAGTCTCCCTTAGGCAAGTGAATTAATATGCCAGGCCATCGATGTGTACGTCCAAGCTGATACAATCATCTCTGAAGTACAACTACCCTTGAAAAGTGTTATATTTTGCCTACATTGTTCCCTGTTTGTCGCAATGTGTGCAAGGCAGCGGATTGATATTGCCTCTGTCTATCGTCATATTAGTCAAACAACGAACCTGAGCAAGGTAATATTCCGCTGCTGCTGAGAAAGTAGTCCCTCAAAATGTAATGTTATCATGGCGATTCAAGGGTAGTTTTTCTTTTACGATGTTTTTTTAATCAACACCGACCTGGCATATTAATGTATTTGCCTAAAGGGAGACTGCAGAGTGGGTAAGACTGTCTTTTATTGCCAGGCTAGCAGTGTCCATTCACTTGCGTTAGCCTAGCACCAGCGAACTCAGCTGATAGAAGGACTGGATGAAATGAGTTGAAAACGGTCTCCAATGACAGATATCACTCAGGCTTACTTGGAAATGAGGTTTAACATCGAAAATTCTGAACCACCCCTTTAACTGCAGTAACACAAACGTTTCAGGCATCATTAGGCTGTAGCTGACTGTAGCCTGTTTCATTGTTGTAGAGATGAATTGCAGACACCTTCTTGTCAATAAGATATCTTTATATCAATGGAAGAGTCAAATCAGCACATGAGATTAAAAAGATGTAGGCCTACTTTGTAATGACTCTAGTGTCTATTTGCTATAATATCTATCTGTACTATTTTCAATAGCTTATGTAGCCTACCCACCTGCACTTTCTGTTCAAAGAAAGAGGTAGCTTTAGCCGTTGACCATCGAAGTCTAAAGTTCAAATTTATTTACTTGAATGCTTGTTTAGGCACACGTAATGTAACGAGGTGTTGGCTTGATTGAACAGCAGAACTAGAAAGATTCAGTACATTTATTTGTCACATCATGCGTTCAGGTACAAAGAGCAATGACATGGAGAAAATATATCTGTCAAAAATAGCTAACTTACATAGATGTCATTATACTAAACTGAATGACAGTCACCAAGATAACATTACAGACATTTGTTTAAAGTGTACAGGTTATTGTATCGGTGTGTTGTTCGATATATTAAGTTATACTGAAGTCCAAACACATCAGCAGTTAGCAAAACAGTTAGCAATAGCTCTAGCTGTGCTCTATCGTTGTGGACATTATGTTGAATAGACCTTGAATAGTTCTGTTCGTTCACGCTAGGTAGGTTAACGGAGACTCTTAATTATAGACACTACACTGTCAAAATAGTAATTTGTTAGTAACATGCATCATTACACACATTATAGTGCAAATTCCGTGATATCCAGCTTGCTTGCCGACCTCTCCCTGTCGAGTCGTCTTCCTACTTCCTCAAACAGTCTCGCACTCTGTCTTTCTCGAGTCTTCATTGGCGTTTCTCAAGCCACGTGAGGCGAATACGATTTTTTGATTGGTATGCAGTACTTTTATTTTGGCGCTTACGTTGAGCTGCTAGTCCTGTAGCGTTCTGGGTAAAATCACATGCAAGCAAGCAGAGGTCGTGTGCACAGCTCTGACCCTTTAGCTGTCAAGTCATGCTACGTTAAGATTGCTGAAACTTACGGTAAAGTCAAACTAATACTTCAAAGCTGGAAGATAAGAAGCCTACAGATTCCCTTTCATAGTATGCAGCCAACGAGGTATTTGTTTGTCTTTATTTTCGTTATGAATATTTGTACATGTGCATAGTAAGTGTGCTAACTGTTATTCCAATACTGTGTATTGCTAGTTTCACGGTTTGTGGAGGTCTGTGGATGATTTTGAGGAGGAGAAGACTTCATTAAACCCGCTAAAGAAACATTTGCGTCTGAACATGCTTGGGGGGAGTCATAGTGAAAGTCGGACTGCTCGACGATGCGAGTGAAGGTCGAACTGCTCGACAACGTGAGTGGAAAACGTGGACTGTTCACCGATGCGAGTGGAGCTCGACGTGTTCACCGACGCCAGTCGGCTAACTAATAAGAGTTGGTTTAAAGGTTCATTGAAAAGATGCCCGATTTGAACTAATGTGTTAATGGCTATGCATTTATCCAGTCAACATTGAATTTAAGCTTGCTATTAAGTGCATACAAGTTAAAGGTTTAAAGCTAAAGGATATATTTTGAATGCTTGAAAGTTAAAGGTGAATTATTTCATTTTCACAATTTAAAGTGTATTTTGGTAATATAAAGTGAAAGCTATTTGCAATTTTGATATTTGAATTTTCTTAATGGTTCTAAGAGAACTAAGGTTTATTTAAACTACATTTTTCAGTTTGTAAATACATTTTGAGCTTCTTAAACATATTGCTTGTAATAAGTACAGCATATGGTAATTTTGAATTTGAGTGCATTGCCAAGTATAGTGTGTGACATTTAAACACATAGTGTGTGATATTTAAACACAAAGACATTTAAGAGGCATTTACACGCAACACAAGAGTTTTAGTGAATGCAGATTTTATTTACATTTTACATTATTAAAATAGACATTTCTTTAAGTTTATTACTCAATTATGGCAGAGTCAAGTGAGTCCACTACTCAGGTAAGAGATAGTGTTAGGGAAAGTGAAAATCTACAAGGCCCTCCAGAAGATGAAGTCGGTGATGCTGAGCCTCAGCTGGACGAAGCACAGCAGCTCAGACATGGTGAGCGAATCCGAACTCTAACAGAGAAGGGTGAAGCAATGCAAGACGAGAAAATTAAAGCACTTCTGCATAGATTTGACTATAGTCAGGGAGCCAAAGTCTCAAAAATGGGTTGTACCAGACATGGTCTGTTATACTTTTTATAGCAGTATGCCGTGCCATAGGATCTCTCGTGGCAATATTGTAACAATTAACGTCACTTTCACAGCATAGCCGTCTACCAGCATCAGGGGTGCCATCACATGTTTTAAAGTAGTATTACCAAATTTTCTCAGTGATTAGCCTAAAATGTGTTGCCATAAAGTTTTTTGTGTGTTTGATGATGGTAGTGTTTGTTAGCAATGCAGTGAATAATGGCATGTTGCAACTAGGTGTTCTTTTATTTTGAGCTTGTTTGATGTGCCTCGCCGCTGGCATTGAAACTTGTGCGTGTGTGGCCTTTATGGAATCATAACTTGTCTGCAGTTATTTACAGGTCTATCAACATTCTAAATGGGTGATGATCGAAAAATACAGGCCTAATTAAAAACATTAACGTGAAGAAATATTAGGTATATCTTGAAACAGAGTAATTATCACTCCTAAATCATTATGATTAAATACCATAGGATCGGGTTCTGTTCCAGTATTTAATCATAATGATTTAGGAGTGATAATTACTCTGTTTATCATTAACTTTAAGTAAAGATATGACTAATATTTCTTCATGTTAATGTTTTTAGTTAGGCCTGTTTCTATAGGCCTATATATCGCAAAAATATAGTGAACAACATCATACAACATTATCTGTATTTTGTTCATAGCTTTGCCTGAAATGTTTTCACTGACAAATTTGAAGAATGATGTGCCTTGTTATCTAGTGCTTCTACATGTAGGTTATAAGGCACGATCTGTATTTTTCAATCATCACCCATTTATAATGTTGATAAACCTGTAAATAATTGTAGCCTTCAGATACACCACTCCCTTTTCTGGTGGTTTGGTGGAGTCCTGGCACATACTGTACAAAAACAATACGTTTCAAAGTGCTATGTTGGCGGACAAGTTATGAGTTATGGTTAAGTTATGGTTATGAAAGGCCACACACACACAAGTTTCAATGCCAGCGGCGAGGCACATTAATCAAGCTCAAAATAAAAGAACACCTAGTTGCAACATGGCAATATTCACTCCATTGCTAACAAACACTACCGTCATCAAACACACAAAAAAACTTTATGGTAACACATTTTAGGCTAATCGCTGAGAAAATTTGGCAATACTACTTTAAAACATGTGATGGCACCCCTGGAACTCCTAGAACTCAACACACTATAGCAGTGCTCTCAAACTATAGGGCGTGGACACATGTCAGGTGGGGCACAAGGCGTTTTCTTGCTATTGACCAACAGTTACATGTAGACTCTCAAGTTTCAGGGTTCCATCATTTCCCAGAATCTAAAGTGGGAGATCCAACTTCTTCAATGGTACCCTCAAAAAGGCCCAGGTTATACTTCCTACCGACTGTGGAAATATGGCTCACCACAAGAGTTACGACTATGTTAAATTTACAGTAGGCCTATGTGAAAATATGGCTTGTTGAGCTTGTTGATTGCCAATTAGTTGATAGTCCAACTAGGAATCATCCCATTTCCACTGATTCTGGTTGGATTTTATAAGGGAAGTTAGTTGGGAATGGTTGATTGACAATGAAGTAAAGTAAAGAAATATTGAGAAAATGCCTACTTTTAGCTCTAAATGGAGGGACAATCATATATAAATGTTTTTTTTTTTTCCAATTAATGTTGTCAGCACATGCATTCTGTGCATCTGGAATGTATTTTTGATAGCCACTGAGGATTTAAGAGGAAAATAAGTTTTTCACATTTTTCTGCTAAATATTGAAGGGTGCATACACTAAAATGGGGACAACTTTTTTCCGCAATATTTACGGCAGAGCAGACCCTCCAATTATTTGTTCTTAGGGTTAAAGTTAACCAAAAAAACACAAATGAAAAGTATAACAGACGGTGTCGGTTTCAACCTATTTTCTTGAGCTTTTTAGACTTTGGCTCCCGGACTACTACATCTACAGGAAATGGAGAACACATGTTAAATTCTGCAAGCAGTCATTATCTCAGTCATCAGAGTCTTTATCAGAAGGCATGCTTAATGATATCCTTGGAGATGTTAGAGGCCTTTCCGCAGACGTTCAGCATGTTTATGAAGAATTGCGGCAAGTCTCAACTCCAGACCAAGATGTGCGACGAAGAGTAGACCTGTGTGTTGAGGTTTCAGGCTTCATCGTTGCTATAGCTTCTAGTCACCTGGATGGAAATGTTCCAGAAGGAGACCTAGAATGGCCAGAAGCAGGTTCTCTTTGGGACGCAAGCAAGAGTGAATTTGGTTCAGTTACCTCCATTCTTAAGAATGCCTCAGAGCAAACAAGGACATCTTCCATCAAGCGTCAAGAAGCTGCTGCGGACGCTGCAGCAAGCCAAGCTGTTCTGAAAGTGTTACAAGAACAAGAAAGAGGGGTCATTTCATGTCAATTCACCCAAATTCTGGAAAATTCCCCGCTTGACCATCTCAGAATTTCCTGAAAAAATTCCACTAAAAAGATACCATTTTTAATAGTAATAATCCAAAATATTAGGTTCATAACCTCAATAGTTTTTTAATAAGAAATATTTCATTTGGAATGCATTTCGGGCATTTTTTGGCATCATAATCTAAGGGCTGTTTTTAAACAGCGATATCTGGAAAACTATCTCACCCATAGCCTTCAAATTTTCTACTGTCAATATATGGTAGTTATAGCCTCCAGACATGGAATATCAGGATTGTAGCTCAAGCATAACTTAGGATACAGGCGCTCAAACTTCTACCAAAGTATGGCTTGGCAAAATGAGATGGTAACTTTGAAGAGTTGTCAAGGCCCCAGTTTTGGACATAGAAGACTTATATTTTACAGGAAGTATATCTGGCAACAGGTCAAACACTCTACAAAACACGGTCACTCTAAGATGAATGGATCCACAGGTATTATGCCTCAAATATGGGGAAAAACACATTTGTGCCCAAATTCAGAGCCATATTCCAAAAAACTGAGTTAATGGATCAGGTCCATTTTTTTTGTTTTTGAAAGATCGAATTATTGTTAAACTTATATAAAAAAAATTGGGAGGGTGTTTTGCCCCATTTTGTCACAATTAATTTTCAAACATGGGCTATATGTGGGTGGGTGATTGTTTTTTCCTCTTGATTCCTAGGGGTGCGTCCACCCAATTTTAGAGCCATATTCCAAGAAACTGACTTAATGGATCAGGTCCAATTGTTTGTTTTTGAAAGACTAAATTATTGTTAAACTTATATAAAAAAAATTGGGAAGGTGTTTTGCCCCATTTCGTCACAATTCATTTTCAAACATGGGCTATATGTGGTTGGGCGAGTTTTTTTTTCCTCTTGATTCCTAGGGGTGTGTTTACCTATGACTATGTTTACATAGCCATGTGTTTTGGAGACTGCTGTATTTGTATCCAACCATTTACTAAATATGTGAATTGATCTGATAAAAGATTCACCTCTCCCTTGTTGAGTTCTTTATAGTCATGTTTTGACCTTTTTATTCTCCATTGAAGAACCTACAAATTCATGTTTTTACCTTAATTTCGTGTAATAAAAGTGCTTGGTGTTTGATCAACATTTTCAGAGTCAACAGTAGATTTTTTGCTCATTGTAGTTGCATTGCATTAATGAAAACAATGACTGAAATCTCTCTTGATTACTGACTCTTCATAATTTGAATTTGAAGTAAGCAAAGACCTTACTACGTACATAAAAACACAAAAGATATAACTTGTGCAATGCGTTTATTTTTATTTGTTTTTTGAAAGAATAAAATGAACTCTACTTGAATTTTGCGCTCATTACAAAATTACATTTCACTTCAACAATGTTTTAGGAGATTGACAATCACCATGTGAATCTTCATCTCTATAATTCTTCACTTAAAGCAAATCTATGCCATTGTTTGGCATAGACACGATCATTATTCATTTTCTGCAATGCTAACAGCACTGCAGTGTGAATATGATCCTTCCTTCAATTCAATGTTGACCGAGAACAAATTCAAACTTGGACAAGATTCAAAAGCCATTTGTATGATCTTCCATGTTGTCTACATGAGGGTGGCTCTAGCGTTTTTCCAATATGCTACCAAAAAATAAAATCACAGGACGACTACACCTTCACTCTTTTTGATTGTAGAGCTTCAAAAGGCTAATTACTAGCACAAATATGAAAATAAAATTTAAAAAATCATAAATGTAAGTCGACTGGTTATGGTGGTGGGGTATGGGTAATCACGGTTTGATTGCGCACATGCTGTATCTGTGGGTGTGTCTGTCAACCACCATGATGTAGAAGCCATGTCTGTTTGGTTGGGCTGGATGAATTTGATAATGCTATGTCTGAAATAATTTCTGTCTAAACCAGGCAAGCAAATGTTTAAGATAACTAAGTCTTACATTTGAATCTGGAAAGTAAAAAAATACATAGTTGTGCAATTTTTAATACTGTATTGCTGCTGCATTTGGTTGAGTTTGCTTCTTTCAGATGCAGCATGCAGATACTACTTCACATAGAAGTATCTGTATTTGAAATTATAACAGAAACATGTAGGGAAGGGTGGCAGATCCAAGGTAAAAGCAAAGGAGGAGTCTCAAATAAAGTTGATTGACTTTGACATGGCAATGTAAATATAGGTACACGTGGTAAAGGTAAACAAGTCAATGTTTGCAATATGGCTCTGGAGTTGGGTGGACACACCCCTAGGGATCAAGAGGAAAATACCAACATATACCCCATGTTTGAAAATTAATTGTGACAAAATGGGGCATAACACCCTCTCAAATGTTTTATGTAAGTTTAACAATAGTTTGATCTTTCAAAGTAAAAAAATGGACCTGGTCCATTAACTCAGTTTTTTAGAATATGGCTCTGAAATAGGGTGGACACATCCCTAGGAATCAAGAGGAAAATACCAACATATAGCCCACGTTTCAAAATTAATTGTGATGAAATGGGGCAAAACACCCTCCCAATTTTTTCATATAAGTTTAACAATAATTTGATCTTTCAAAAATAAAAAAATGGACCTGATCCATTAACTCCGTTTTTTGGAATATGGCTCTGGAGTTGGGCAAAAATGTGTTTTTTCCCCATATTTTAGGCCTAATACCTGTGGATCTATTCATCTTAGAGTGACCATTTTTTGTAGATTGTTTAACCCGTCACGTGAAATACTTCCTGTAAAATATGGGTCTTCTATCTCCAAAACTTGGGTCTTGACAACTCTTCAAAGTTGCCGTTTCATATTGCCAAGCCATACTTTGGTAGAAGTTTGAGTGCCTATATCATGAGCTACAATCCTGATATTCCATGTATGGAGGCTATAACTACCACATATTGACAGTTGAAAATTTGAAGGCTATAGGCAGGGGCGCCGCTAGGGGGGAAAAGTTAGGATGATTCTAAGGGCCCAGCTCTGACAGGGGGGCCCAGAGAAAATTTTAATATTAAAATCAATATTTGAGGGGCCCAAAAAACATTTTTGTCATAGGGCCCAAAATTGCTAGCAGCGCCCCTGGCTATAGGTGAGATGGTTTTCCAGATATTGCTGTTTAAAAATGGCCTTAGATTATGGTGACCAAAAAGCATGTCATTTGAAATATTTTTTATAAAAAAAACTGTTGTCCGTATGAAGCTAATATTTTGGATTCTTACTATTAAAAATGCTATCTTTTTACTAGAATTTTTTCAGGAAATTCTGAGATGGTCAAGCAGGAGGCATTGGGTGAAATGACATGAAATGACCCAGAGAGCAGTCGGAACTATAGCGTCTAGAAGCGGAAGCTAAGAGGACGATAGCGGCTGAAGAGGCAGCGGTTATAAGGCGTCGCTTAGAGAGAGAAGAAGAGGAAGCAAAGATAAAAGCTCAACTAGAGGAAGAACACACAGCTCTACAGATGACTTTAGAGGAAGAAAGATAAAGAATTTAGAAACGGTGAAGGAGCTTAGTGCAGCACAGGCAAGAATGCAGGTGTATAATCAGGAGTTGGACATTAAAGAAGAGCCTAAAGACATTCTAAGTCATGACATGGTAGCAGACATTAAGCCACCATGTCCTACAAGCCGTCTGCCTCTGTCTGCATCTCCTGTCTCGCAACCTGTGATCACCTCCTCGAATCAAAGCACAGCAGAGCTCATTAAGGTACTCGCTGATGCTCTAAGTGCCAACAGAATTCCAGTTCCTGAACCTTCAATATTCAGCGGGGATCCGTTGAAATACAGTGATTGGAAACTGTCGTTTCAACTTTGATTGACCAGAAGAATATTCAAGACAAAGAGAAGATATATTATCTCCGTAAATATGTTAGCGGTCAAGCTAAGAATGCAGTGGATGGCTATTTCCTTCTCGGAACAGAGTCTGCTTGTGCTGCAGCATGGGAGATTTTGGAAGAGAGGTATGGAAACCCATTCACCATTGCGAAGGCATACAGAGACAAACTTCAAACATGGGCCAAGATTGGACCCAAAGACAGCTCTGGACTCCGAGAGTTTGTTGATTTTCTGCGGAGCTGCGAAGTAGCTATGGTCCATATCAAGGCACTGGAGATTTTGAATGACTAATGAAAACAGACAGCTTCTCGCAAAGCTTCCAGATTGGCTAACCGCAAGATGGAACCGGAAAGTCATGGAAATGGAAGAACAGAGTGGCCAGTTCCCTTCCTTCAGTCAGTTTGTGAAATTTCTGACAAGAGAAGCGAAATTTGGCTGTAACCCAGTTACATCGTTGCAATCGCTGAAGCAAGGTGAAACTGATGTGATGGTCTGGGTTGTCCCTCAACCTGGCATTGGCCCGCAGTCTCAGGTAGACCACATCCCCAACCTCCAGTAGCAGAGAGGCCCCATTGGAGGCTCCCACATGGTAGATTTGTCCAGCACCGTAGGCATAAACAATGCGCTGTGATTTTTTGTAGAGATAGACTGCAGTTGGTAATGTTCCTTGCCCATCTGCAAATACATGATAAGTAAAGACGTAGACCCCCTTCACTGGAGCTGTGAAGATTCCTAAAAAACAAAGACAAATAGACCAGCCGAATTCCATTGGTTTACTCCACTTACAAAAGTATTTTATTCTTTTTTCACCCCTTCCAAATGTAGTATTGTGTCAACTAGCTTTTTTTCACTCCATGTCATTACATGTTAAAAAAAATGATTTTTTAATTTCTAGATTTCTTCCAGATCAGTTGGTTGCCATTAGTGTTTTACTGTAAATACACCTAGGATTAGGTCAATCAACCTGCTGAATCTGAGCATGTAACATCATGCTCACAAAATGTATAAATATGACTATCTAGAGGACGCTAGTTTCCTAGATGCTGGGTGTCATTGACACAAATGCAAATTACAGGATGATTGCATACAAAACATGTCATCTCCTTGTCAACTAATTTGAGAAGTAAAAACCTCAGAGAGGTATTTTATTGTGTTTTTCTGGTTAATTTTCCCTATCAAGGAACCATACATTTTCTGACCTGTATTTGGGTTGTAGGCGTTGCCTATGTTGGTGTAGACCAGAGTGGTGTCTGTGTTAAAGGGTCCAGTATGTGTATCACCAGATGCTAGCAGTGAGGCAGAGAAAGACACCTTCCTCTCCTCTCTCTCCCTCCTCAGCTCCTCCACCTGGCTCCCTGTCAGGCTCACACTGGTTGCTTGATTCTCTTGTTTCTCCTTCAGCTCCTTAATAACAGCTCTCTGCTCCTCCACTGTCTTCTCACTGGCTCTCAGTCTGGACTCAGTAATCTCTGTTTTAATCTCACTTGCTCTCAGTCTGGTCTCCATAGCCTCCATTTGTGTCCTAGTGTGTCTGAGTTCCACCTTCAGCTCTGCCACAAGAGTGCTCAGATCTGCCAGCCCAGTGTTAACGTCAACCTGAGGCTCGGCCAAACAGCAGCACAGCAGCACCAGTAGAGCTCCACAAGTCTTCATGTTGAAACTGCCCAGTCCTTCCTCGCATGCCGTTTGTACTTTTGGTCAGTTATATACCGTCACCTGACTATTGATGTCCATGAAACCTCCAAATATTGATCAATCTGACAATCATTACTGATCAGTAGTGTGGGTCAAAGTACAAGTGCAGTACTTGTTTTTGAAACTCATTGTTCAATCTGTGATTTTTATTATTACCTCATTTTTTGTGTAATTTCAGCATGTAATGTCAGGCTGAAAATATTTCATTTGATTAATAGAGTTATCAAAATATTTTAATTGAAGTATTAGTGAAAAAAAAAATATTTCAATGAAATGTGGACCAAAATCATTACAACTACTCTTGATTAAAATGCCACTCAATGTTACTAGTTTAAGTTAAATCACCATCACACCATCTCCCGAGGTGGACGCTCTATCTACCCATTGGTCTCATCGGTACACTCACTGTCACTAGATTATGAACTAGTTTACATTCACAAAATTCATTGTGACAGTTTGTTATTTTCTCTCATCACGTTGGAAAAACTCAAAATCTTCACGTTGGAATAATTCTAAATCTTCATCATGAAAGTGCATTAAAACCTTTCCACAATCAATCTAACATGGTTTTAAATAATATTTAAGAAAGTATTAAATTAAATCATATTAAGTCTGTAAGACATGCAATTGTAAATTCATATTTATTTTGCATGAGGTCACAAATGTGTAACAGTAAATTTGAAGTTGTAATTATTTTGCATAAATTCACATCAGTAGGTGAGAATGTCCAATGTAGTTGCTATTTATTCTAAAATTCGGTGACAAAATAATGGGCAGTCAAAATAAAAAGAGGTCAAAAGATAAGTCTGATTCCTCTGTATGCTGATTTAAGGTTATAAAGGCATGGTAGTTCCTCACACCGTGAACAGTAGATGACCAGAGAAGGTGTTCATGAGGTGACCATTGTCAAGCAGCCATGAAATGGACCACACCTTCAAATGGACTTCATCTCCAATCTGCAGTAGCAGTGAGACACCAGCAGAGGGTGCTACTGTTTGACTTGGTTGGCAACTCCGTGTGTGTGTAGTGCTGGTGTGAGTCCATGTAACTTCATACAAAGGTCTATTAAATCCAATTGCTAGACTTCTAACCCTATAGGGCCACACTGGATGTGTTAAAGGAGACATAGAATGGAAAACCACTTTTAATTTGGCTTTGATGAATTAAGAGAGTTTGTGCATGGTGAAAGAGCTATCATGAACATGAGGCATGGTTCTGCCCTCTTTCATATGTATATCTTCAATTTAGAAATATCCACTAAAACATGGGCAAATTAGAACAAAGCCTGCAAGTGATGTCAAATAGCACAATGTCATTGCAGTTCAATTGAGGTTGCCAGGGTGGGGCGTAATTTAGGCAAAAAAAAAAAAAAAACCTTTTCTACATACAGCTGAAATATGAGGTGTTACTTAGGTTTGTAAAATATCACTTGATCTTATTTTTGACAAAATACAATTTAATATATTGTTGTCAAGTTCTGTCTAAAGTACATTGAAATGAATGGTGGATTTTCTTTAGAATGTTGGCTCTACTGCTGTGGCTGTTACATTGATTATAATGGAAGCTACTTGTTAAAGCAGTTAAGCCTTTGACTTATCGCATTCAGTGCAGCCTCCATGTAAATCTTTCTCCTCTAAGCTATTCATGAGAATCCAGCAGATAGACTCCTTACATGAGGAAGAGCATGTGGCCAGAGAATGTAGTCAAGGGGTTGTTCCGATCATCATACACCCATGAATTAAAATTCAGCCTGACAAAGACTACATCTCCCACCTCCAGCAGCAGAGAGATGCCAATGGATGAACTCCCACTGTGGGTAGACTGATGGGTTTTAGTGACGTGAACACGCTCTGCATATTTATAAAGAAAGACCTCTGCTCTTGTTGCTGGATCACCAATACCATGAAGAGACACATCAAACTGGTAGACACCTCTGACAGGAGCTCTGAACACCCCTGTGGAAGGAAGTTGAAAAACAAAACAGGGAAACTTTTGTTTAGTGTCTGTTATGTTACTTTTCATGAACTGGTAAGACGTGATGCTAATAAGGAATGTCGCTGAAGGGTCAATGCATATTTTCATACTGAATGTACTTTTTCTCTAGCGATGTCTCAGAATCGTAGTCTTACAGCATATGAACGAGTTCGTTATTCCCCCCACTTTCGAATTACATTCACAAAATTGGTACAAGACATTAGCATCCATGACCTTGAGGATTTATTGCCACTACAATGTCAAAATAGATCAGAACTTGCCAGAGATGTGTTATTACTGAATGCGGAAGTTGTAGGCGTGAGAGCCAGGTGAGAGAATACGTCATATCCAAATGGAAACCTATTTCAATTGCACTGGGCCAGACTGTATGACATAGTCAACAGTCGTTTTCGCCAGGCTACTTTTTCTCTATGACTTCGTAACAAAAATAATTTCTTGCTATCAGGAAGATAGAGGGGAAAGGGTTTGTGACAACTATCCCATTTTCTGATTATTTTGTTCTGTTTTGTGAAAAAGCAGGATAATAACAAACCATTGTTTTCTATGTATTCTCAATGGCAAGAGTGTAAGTTTGCCACATATGTTGGCTAAACAATTGTCAGATACACCCACTTCATACGTCATTCTCAATAAAGTTAGATAAAACATAAAGCCAACAACATCAGCAGCCCTCTCATTTCTTTACTGTTATATTACATGTGCTGTACCTGTGCTTGAGTTGTAGGCATTTCCAACATTGGTGATGACGCGTTTGTAAACCAGGGGAGTTTCAGTGGAGTAGGGTCCTATGTTTCCATACCCAGATGCTAGCAGTGAGGCAGAGAAAGACACCTTCCTCTCCTCTCTCTCCCTCCTCAGCTCCTCCACCTGGCTCCCTGTCAGGCTCACACTGGCTGCTTGCTTCTCCTGTTTCTCCTTCAGCTCCTTAATAATAGCTCTCTGCTCCTCCACTGTCTTCTCACTGGCTCTCAGTCTGGTCTCCATAGTCTCTGTTTTAATCTCACTTGCTCTCAGTCTGGTCTCCATAGTCTCTGCTTTAGTCTCACTGGCTCTCAGTCTGGCTTCAGTCTGTTTGAGCTCAACTCTCAGCTCCTCGATTGTGTTATCACTGACTCTGAGTCTGGTCTCCATAGTCTCTGCTTTAGTCTCACTGGCTCTCAGTCTGGTCTCCATAGTCTCTGCTTTATTCTCACTGGCTATCAGTCTTGTCTCCATAGTCTCTGCTTTTATCTCACTGGCTCTCAATCTGACTTCAGTCTGCTTGAGCTCAAATTTCTGCTCCTCCACTGTCTTCTCACTGGCTCTCAGTCTGGTCTCCATAGTCTCCATTTGTGTCTTTGTGTGCCTGAGTTCCACTTTCAGCTCCGTCACCAGAGCGGTCATCTCTCTCAGCACAGTGTGGATATCTGCTGGGATGGCTTGTTGGGTGGAGGAGGAGGAGGAGGAGGCTGCAGTGTCTCTTCGTCTCGTCTGTGCTGCACCCAAATCCTCATTTTCTCCACTCTCTGTTCCCCCTGTGGCTCTGATGTTAGATGTCATCATTGCTGCTCTGATAGTTTCTCTTCTCAACCTCTCGATCTTTTGTCTCAGCCAAACAGCAGCCCCAGTAAAGATCCACAATTCTTCACACTGGAACTGATAGAACTCTTCTCTGCTCGCAGATTGTTTCCTGCTCATAAGAGTGCACTTTTTCATTGGTTATTTATTAGCATTTATGACTTTGGCACATGCAAATACTGATCTAACAAACAGGATCATAAATGATGCAGATGAGGGCTGTAGATGAGACTCGCTGATGTTTGGGGAAATAGCTCATGATCAAAGGTCATGATAGTTTGTTTATAGCCCACAGTAATGATATGCACTGACAGGATTGCTGCAAATCAAAACAGTAGGGGTTTTCTACTGGTTTAGTCCCAGGGACCACCATTCTGACTCAGAACTTAGAAGTCATCAGCGGCCCAATGTCTGGGGGTGGCGCTTGGGTTGTCATAAACAAACAGATTGCAACAAATTACATACATTTTAGCTGGCGACCATCATGTACCCAACTATGCAGAGAGTTCATTCTTACACAAGATTTGGAGTGATGGACATTTTATAAAACACCTGAAAGTACAGCTGCTGTAAAATGATTACTGTGCTCCAAGCTGTGCTTATTTCTCAAATCAGGTAGGCTATTCAGAAATAAATTTCAAATACACTCAACTGAATCTCAAATCCATGGCATGATGCCATAGACCACCTGCAGTGTCGCTACCGACCACTAGTGGGCCGCGGACAACATATTGCAAACCCATGATAACAGGATTGCTGCAAATCGCTAGCCGAGAAATCTAGATGTACCCCAGCCATGACCCCATTGCCCAAACCCTTGGTGGGGAGTGACCAATAACAATGCTTTGTGGTCAGTATTCTCCCAGGTGCTGAAGTCCAAAAAGGTGCTTAGCTCCATGCATTTCAACCTGCACTTAGTGTAGCCGGTGGCGGTCCGCACCGCACACGGGTCTCGAACCCGCCACCCCGCAAGCTACAAACTCCCGGCGTGAGAGTGGAATGCTCTAACCAACTGAGCTAAAAGCCCGAGCTTCTAACTCAGCGTGTTAGAAGCGCCCATGGAATTGGGTGATGAGGATTTACACACTACCACCGAGCTAGCCGTGCTAGCTGGCCTCCGTTACATCAGCACTTTTTTGGACCTAAGTTAGCACTTGGGAAAATACCACTCTTTGTGTGTAGTCTCTCGTTGGTCGGCCTCAGTGGTCAGTGATCTGTGAGTGTGTGATCTGTGAAATGCTCAGCCACTGTTTACCTTTTCAGCAGTTTTAAATGACTCCACTGCCCTGATGGTCTCACACCCACTTACATGCACATTTATTCTTTTCTTCAGTCTTAGATAACCACTCCCTTACACTCAGTGAATGAATGTTCTCAATAACTGCTTACATTCACATATTCATCGTCTTAGATAACTCCTCCACTGCCCTCAGTGAAGGAATATATGCAACAACCACCTCTCAGACACCAGTACTTCATGAGTCAATGAAACATGAAATATCTCTAGGTTTTTTTTAGTATGAAATAATGATTTGTTAGAGATTTATTTCATCAGAAAAAAAGACATTTTTGTTTAACAGTGGATTAAATAGCAAAATGTATTGTCTTCTTGTCAGTGTTTTCGTCATATATACAGAATCAAACACAACAATTTGTCACAAAATTAAAGACATTGCAATAAGTTTAAGTGTGTGTGTGTGTGTGTGTGTCTGTGTGTACATTAATTTTATGTAACTTCTGAGTTATGGGCAGAAGTTGTGTTGCTGCCTTACAATCAGTGAGTCTGGGTTTGATTGCTAAAACCCACTTCATACAGAGTCTGTGAAACACCTCAAATGGTGAAGAGCAGGTGGCCAGAGAATGTGGTGAAGGCATAGTCACGATCGTCATACACCCATGAATTGTCCTGTAGCTTCAAATAGACCACATCTCCCACCTCCAGCAGCACTGAGATGGCATTTGAGGCACTCCCAAAGTAATTTGGCTGTTGACTACTAGCTGTACAAACACGCTCGGCATTTTTATAAAGAGAGACTTCCCCTCTTGTTGATGTATCACCAGAGCTATGATAAGACATGCCAAACTGGTAGATACCTCTGACAGGAGGAGTGAACACCCCTGTAGAGGAAAAAAATGTTTATTTGTCTTTTCTCCATCAACTGAGCTACAGTATGTGAAAATAATGATAGCTAATTAACAAATGAACAAATAAAGAATTGTCTAATCGTGTCACACAAATAAGACTTAGATAAGCACAAAGCCAAATGTGAACATCTAAGTTCCTTATTCTTTATTACCTGTGTTTGAGTTGTAGGCATTTCCAACATTGGTGATGATGTGTCTGTAAACCAGGGAGTTTGAGTGGAATAAGGTCCTGTCTGTGCAGACCCAGATTCTAGCAGTGAGGCAGAGAAAGACACCTTCCTCTCCTCTCTCTCCCTCCTCAGCTCCTCCACCTGGCTGCCTGTTATATTCAAACAGCCTGCTTGGTTCTCCTGTTTCTCCTTCAGCTCCATAATAACAGCTCTCTGCTCCTCCGCTGTCTTCTCACTGACTCTCAATCTGGTCTCCATAGTCTCAGCTTTAGTCTCACTGGCTCTCAGTCTGGCTTCAGTCTGTTTGAGCTCAACTCTCTGCTCCTCCACTGTCTTCTCACTGGCTCTCAATCTGGTCTCCATAGTCTCTGATTTAGTCTCACTGACTCTCAATCTGGCCTCTAAGGCATCCACTTGTGTCTTTGTGTATCTGAGCTCCACTTTGAGCTCCGTCACCAGAGCAGTCATCTCTCTCAGCACAGTGTGGATGTCAGGCTGGCAGGTTTGTTGGGTGGAGGAGTCTGAGGCTGTAGCTTCAGTTCTCTCTGCTGCATCCAAAACCTCATTTTCTCTGCTCTCTGCTCCAGTATAGAGGCCGTGGTGACTGATGTCATTTTCACTGATGGTCTCAGATCTGAGTTGTGCCTCAGTTAAACTGCAGCACAGCAGCACCAGTAGAGCTCCACAAGTCTTCATGCTGACAGTGGGGGATGCCTATCTGTTCTCACAGACTTACTGTGTTTCTTACGCTTTAATACCGCAGGTGATGTTCACTGGTTAATGATTACCAAGAATTTATTGATTACACATTGATAACTGATTGAATTTTGGTTGTAAATGTTGCTTGACATGCATGAGTTGTTGTTTTGTTTGCTGTTTTTCTCTGAGAAAATCAGGTCATGGTCCAAGGTCAGGGTAGATTAGCCTGACATAGCCCGACCATAATACTGCTGTTCATCCGTATTCTTCTTTTTTTATTATTATTATTAATAGAAAAGCATACATACAACAATAAGGATATAAACAATACAACAAATAAGGATCATACAATCTTTAAATCAAGGGGTAAAATGAAGATAAAACAAAAATAAAATAATAAAATAAAAAGGAAGGGAAAAAAAGGTTCATCCGTATTCATGGTCTGAAAGTTCTTTAACCTGGACGCGATTATAGGGCGGGGACGAGAGCATTCAGTTCTGGTTTGAAATGATTGGACAGCTCGTCTAATCAGCTTCGCTTATTGGCCGGTAGTCTCTCTACCCATGTAAACATGCCCCAGAAGACCGTGCCCAGACCATGATACGTATGAACATTCGTATAATGGGCGGGCTATGTCAGGCTAGGGCTATGTCAAGCTAAGGGTAGATTGTTGTTGTCAGTTTTTTTCAGTTCTGTACAGTAGGCTAACACATGTGATTTACACAGGGGCTTGATACAAAGTGATTTTAGTCAACTTTCATCACTTTTTTCAAAGTAGACGTACAGTAAAGTATGCCACCCATTGAGAAATATCACATTTTTTAAAACTCCACAAAATTGTATCTTAAAAACCTTTCAAACATGTAGGGGCTTTTTTTTGAAGATTTAGATTTTACATGTAAATATCTCATACATTTTCATGAAGATGAAGATGCAGCCAGACATTTGATTTCAGTACATGAAAATCATCCTGATATTTTGGGAATGTAAGATCGTTTTGACAGCAGAGAAAATCACTCACAGTATGCCTGTTCTTGTCTGTGAGTTACATTTCACTCCTCCTGGAACTTTGAACTTCTATCTAGAGGTAAGAAAACAGTTACCTCACTCACGTCAGATGTAGCGCTACGCGCGTTCATCTGATATTCAGCGATAGACGAATTATTTCAGGAGCCAGAAATCCTTGAATCTAACTGGGCAAACGGCTTGTCCATCAATTTAATTGACGTACACTGCAGCCAACCACATCGAAACCAACCGATGACGCTCGTTACGTTTGTTGGATTGGTTGGATTCAAAACAGTTGCTTCTTCTCTACGTCACACCCTCTACAGCAGCCAGCGGCCCTGATTGGTCCGGTTAGAGAATAATGGCTTGAAATCTCTCTGATGGGCTTCAACATCAGATCGTTGCGCGGAAGTGCCTTACGAAAGTTACGTAGCGCATGATCTGACGTGAGTGAGGTAAAGAAAACAGTGCTTATTGGTGCTGGTTCTGTGATGGAATGTTGACATTGACCAATCAGCTCTCAGCTTATCTTGGTCCCTCCCTCTGGCTCACTGAAGAAGGAAGTGAAGCTCAGTGTGTTACGGGCAAGCCCGTATGCCGCCCCTGTTGGTCCTGTTTTCTCTTTGTTTATTTCAGGCTGGCGTGGTTGGGGGTTGTGCTGGTCCTGGTCATGTGACCAATCTTCTTGATTGTCCCAGGCATTTAAGGGTTGCCGGTTAGAGGTCCGGGGTTCCTCCTCTCCGCCAGCAGCGCTTGCAATTTGGATTTTGTTTGGCGTTTTCCACCTACCTGATTTACACTACATTTTTGCTTTGTTCCAGCTCATCTATACTGACACTTACTATCATTTCATTGCACCACATTATTTACTTTCCCATTCTCAACTTCATTTAGTTTAATAAATATTTTTTATTTAAAACTTTATATCCACGTGTGGACTCCTCAATGGTGCGGGCCAAAACGAGCCTTGGTTCGTATCAGATGGGAGCTCGTCCTTTAAAACATTTCGTCGGGAGTTCTTTGGTTTTTGTGTAGCTTATGCCATTTGGTGGGTAAGTTATTTTGCTGTTTTTGTGAATGGGTGGGCGGTCCTAGGACGCAACCCCTAGTAGTGGCTAATTTGCATGAGCAATTGGTTCAAAGGTGTGCTTGAGTGCAGCCTTCCCCTAGACAAGAACAAACATTTTGAGAGCCAACGTGGATTTTTGTTTATTCGTTTCCTTGGTTTATTTTTCCTACGCGCTGGAGAGGAGGAAACCAGCTTAAGAAGCACTGAGCTGTTTTTGTTCGATAATCAAGGAGAGAGGTAAGTGCATTTTGGCATTGGTTGCGATCGTTTTTTTTGGAGTAATGCTATCCCTGTGCTAGATTGTAGGCCGCTTTGCGTTTTTCTAAAAAGTTTTTTGGGGGCGTGCGAAGCCCTGGGTTGAGGACACAGCCGTGGATGTAGACTTGAGGGGCTATTGCCCGGATAGATCTCTTCCAGCGGTATCGTGTAATAAAAATCTCAGCTCTTGGGGATCGCAGGAAGACGCAGGTTGTAGCTTATTTAGTGTGTTTGCGAGTTAGATACAGGGAACTCCTATTCATTCGTTTGTTTTCAGTTATCGCAGTCAATGCCAGCTCTGCACGTTTAACCTATCTGTTTGGTTATGGTTTAATCAGTCACGTAGGCTATTTGCTATTGAATTCGTATTGAATTTTGTGAGGTTGTAGTCACCTTGCTGTAAAGCATATTTGTAACGTTAATTTGTTGGTTCAGGGTTGTATTACGCCACGCTGTGTGTACGGTAAAGTTAGCTTACAATGGATGCAGTTGATAAGTTTCTGGTTGCGCCTACGGACGCGCTATTTGAGATTCTCACGAAGGATAATATTCGCAAGATAGCCGAACATTATGACATTGAGGTTACTTTGGGGAAAGGTTGTAAGTTGCAAGAGCTTTTTTTTTTTGTAAGACCAAGGCTCATAGACAGAGAAATCTTGTCTGCTGATGAAATTATGTTAGATCCTAAAGTAACGACAGAGCCGGAGCCTGAGGCAACGTCGACACCGAAAACCATGGAGCCGGCGTCAAGTAAAAAAATAACGTTACCGAGTTCAAAAGGTGAATTAACATTCGAGCAGCGTAAAGAGTTATTGATGATGGAGAATAAACAGAGGAAGTTTGAGCTTGAGTGTGAACTAAAACAAAAGGAGTATGACAGTAATGTTGAAATGGAAAAAATTCGTCGGGCTCATGAATTGGAAGAGAAAAGATTGGCTATGGAATTGGAGGAGAAAAAACTGACTCATGAATCGGAGCGTTTACGATTAATTGCAGAGGGTAAGCTTGGACAATCTGAAAATGGTAATGGTAGTCGTTCAGTGGGTACAAATATCGCTCAAATGACAAAGCTGCTGCCCCGTTTCAATGAAGAAGATCTCGATGTTTTTTTCTCTTTGTTTGAGAGCGTAGCCGACGATAGAGGGTGGAATGACTCAGAGAAAACGCTACTTTTGCAGACTGTTTTTGTTGGTAAGGCCCAGGAAGCCTATATTTCTCTATCTGCATCTGAGAGGAAAATCTATAAATCTGTTAAAGACGCTGTCCTAAAAGCATACGAGTTGGTGGCAGAGGCCTACCGTCAACGCTTTAGGAGCTGGCGGAAAGGGGATAAGCAGGCTCATGTTGAAGTTGTGAGAGAACTTAACACGCATTTTCGCCGCTGGCTGTCAGCAGAGGGCGTAAGTGACTTTGATGCTTTATGTGAATTGATGGTGTTGGATCAGTTCAAAAATATTGTTCCGGATCGAATAGCTTTGTATATCAATGAGCATAAGGCAAAAACTTCATTTGAGGCGGCTATGTTAGCGGATGAGTTTGTCTTGATTCACAAGCCTGTTAACAGAGAATTTTCTGGAAGCGGTTATGGGCCGAGGGAATATCAGGGGCGGTTTTCTGCTGGCATTAGGCCTGTTTCTCCCAGGCGTGATTCAGGCATTAAGTCTAAAGTTGATTCAGGTTCAAACTGTCATTATTGCCTTGAGCGAGGACATTGGAAGAAAGAGTGTCCGGTTTTGCGCTCAAGAAATAAAGCAGGTAATCAATATGGATCTGGTAAGCCTGTTGTGCTAGCCAATTGTGTTACTCAGTCAGAGCAAACTGTTACATCGGCTTCACCTGTGTTTGATGACGTTAGGCCGGTTGGGTGTGCAGCTCCAGTAAATGAGGTTAAAGAGTGTGCTGGGTCTGAGGGAAAGTCTGAGAAAAGTTTTGACTTAGTGGGGGATGTTGAGCATGATTATGCTCCATTTATCACTGAGGGCTTTGTCTCTCTGGTTGGCAGTTCAGATAAGAAGGCTATTAAAATTCTCCGCGACACAGGGGTATCTGAATCGTTTATACTGGAGTCCATCTTGCCATTTTCATCACAATCCAGTACGGGTTGTAATGTGTTGATTAAAGGTATAGGTATGCACACTTTTTCTGCTCCTTTACACCGGGTCATCCTGCAGTCAGAGTTGGTGCAAGGTGAAGTAACAATTGCTGTCAGATCGTCCTTGCCTGTAGAGGGAGTAGGAATGCTACTTGGGAATAACCTGGCGGGGGGAGAGTTTGGCGTGATGATGCACCACCACCTGTTGTTAAAAATGTGCCATCTATTTCTGAACTTGATGCCTGTGTTGATTTTTCAGATGTTTTTCCAGCCTGTGCAGTGACTCGCGCAATGAGCCGTTCTAGGGATTCTGAAGACACTGGTGTGGTTAGCCGTAAGTCAGAAAAATCTGTTTGTATGCCATCCTTGCCTACACCGTTGACTCGTAGTGAGCTGAGTGCAGCACAGCGAGAGGATTCTGGGTTGGCTGATCTGCTGGCAGCAGTTCAGCCAAAAGAAGCAGATTGATCAGGTTACTAGTGGTTACTTTTTACAGGATGACCTGTTAATGCGTAAATGGCTACCCTTTAGTGGCGAAGAGTTAGCTAGCTCAGTCTATCAGGTTGTCATTCCAACTAAGTATCGGGACCTGGTCCTAGAGACGGCTCATGGTGAACTGTCTGGCCACCTAGGGGTCAGGAAGACTTATGACCGTGTCATGCGACGTTTTTATTGGCCTCGGGTAAGAAAAGATATTGCCCATTTTATTAAGACCTGTCACACATGTCAGTTAACTGGGAAGCCTAATCAAGTGATTAAGCCTGCTCCGCTGTATCCAATTCCAGCTGTTGGTAAGCCTTTTGAGCATTTAATTGTAGACTGTGTTGGTGAGTTAAGTCCCTCCAAGTCAGGTTCCCTCTATCTGTTGACTGTGATGTGTCAGACCACTCGCTATCCAGCAGCTTATCCGTTGAGGTCTATTACCACCAGGTTGGTAGTGAAGGCACTGACACAGTTTATTTCCATCTTCGGCATTCCAAAGGTTATTCAAACGGATAGGGGATCCAACTTTACATCCAACATGTTTAAGGAGGTTTGTAGCCAATTGGGTGTTACTCATCAGTTAAGCAGTGCTTACCATGCGGAAAGTCAGGGGGCCTTAGAGCGTTGGCACCAGACTTTAAAATCATTACTTCGTGCATATTGTACAGAGTTGGGTCGGGATTGGGAGGAAGGGCTTCCTTGGCTTTTGTTGGCGGCACGTGAGGTTACCCAGGAGAGCACAGGGTTCAGCCCCAATGACCTGGTTTTTGGTCATGAGGTCCGTGGTCCACTAGCTGTGCTTCAAGGGGATTTGGGGAATTCGGAGCCGCCGTCTAACCTCATTGACTATATCAGTGGCTTCCGTCGTAAGTTGTTCTTGGCTGCTAGAATGGCGTCTGAGAATTTGGCCAAAGCTCAGAAGAAAATGAAAACCTGGTTTGATCAGAAGGCAGTTTTGAGGCAGTTTAGTCCTGGGGATAGGGTGCTAGCTTTGTTGCCCATCCCAGGCTCGACTTTTTGGCGAAATTCTCTGGGCCTTATTCAGTTGTGAAGCGGGTGTCTGAGCGAGACTACTTGGTTTCGACTCCAGATCGCAGGCGGTCATCTCAACTCTGCCATATAAACCTGTTAAAGCCTTATTTCTGTCGGTCTTCTTTGACAGGGGATGGAGACGATGCTGGAGTCAAGTCAGTAGGGGTGTTGGTCAGGGAGCCAGTCCGGTCTCCGGGCATGGTGGCAGCGTGCTCTGATGAGGATGTGTGTGCTCCTGATGACTCTGTTTTTCAGCCTAGACTAAAAAATTCTGAGATGTTGGCAGATTTGTCATCTCTTTTAGGTCATTTGGCTGATGCTGAAGGTGAGCAGTTGAAACGGTTGATATCCGAGTTTCCTGCATTGTTCGGTGACACTCCCTCGCGTACGCATTGGATTGAACACGATATAGATGTGGGGGAGGCAGCACCGATACGCCAACGTTTTTATCGCGTCGCTCCTGAGAAGGGGAAGTGTTTAGAGTCAGAGGTAAGGTATCTTTTGGACCATGGGTTGGCAAAGCCGTCAAATTCGTGTTGGGCCTCTCCGTGTTTGCTGGTGAGTAAGCCAGATGGTACCAATAGATTTTGCACAGACTATCGCAAACTGAACAGCATAACTAAACCTGACTCTTTTCCCCTTCCCAGGATGGAGGACTGCGTAGATCGTGTGGGTGCGGCTATATTTGTCAGCAAGTTTGACCTTTTAAAGGGGTATTATCAAGTTCCCTTGTCTCGTCGTGCTCAAGAGATCTCTTCATTTGTAACGCCATCGGGGTTATATTCCTACACCGTGATGAGTTTTGGCCTTAGGAACGCCCCGGCAACCTTCCAGCGCCTCATGAACCGCGTGGTTTCGGGCCTGGAAGGTTGCGCGGTGTATTTAGACGACGTGGTGGTGTACAGCGATACGTGGGAAAAACACGTAGGTCACATCCGTGCGCTGTTTTTGAGATTGTTGGAGGCCCGTTTGACGGTCAACTTGGCTAAATGCGAATTCGCGAGGGCCACAGTAACTTATCTTGGTAAGGTGGTTGGGCAGGGGCAGGTGCAGCCGGTGCGTGCAAAGGTCCAGGCCATCGATTCATTCCCGCCTCCTGCCTCCAAGAGAGAGTTAATGAGATTCCTGGGTATGGTGGGGTATTACAGGAATTTTTGTGCTAATTTCTCAACTGTGGTGTCCCCATTAACCAACTTGTTAAAAGCCAAGGCTAAGTTTGAATGGTCTTCGGCCTGTCAGAAGGCCTTCGATAATGTTAAGCTCCTGTTGAGCACGGCGCCTGTCCTGGCTGCTCCCCGTTTAGATCAGCCTTTTCAGGTACAGGTTGATGCTAGCCAGGTGGGTGCCGGTGCTGTTTTGTTGCAGACAGATGTCGACGGGGTTGAGCGGCCGGTGTCTTTCTTTTCTAGAAAATTTAATAAACATCAAGTAAATTATTCTACAATTGAGAAGGAAGCGCTGGCTCTTATCTGGGCTCTCCAGTTTTTTGATGTGTATTTGGGTGGGGGTGCTCTGGTGGTGGTCTATTCGGACCACAACCCCCTCACCTTCCTACACTCTTTGCAAAGTCCTTCCCAGCGCCTTATGCGTTGGGCTCTTTTTCTTCAGCCATATAACCTGGTGATTAGACATATTAGGGGTGTTGATAATGTGTTGGCAGACACTTTGTCTCGCGCCCCTTGCGCTACAACTTAAATGTCAAAAATGTTTTGTCTGTCTCTTCTGCAGCTCTTCCCCAACTTTTCCCTGTGGCAGGTATCTCTAACGGAGAGCTGTGAGGAGGCAACAGTTTTCTATGACTGGGGTGAATGGTTTGGTACACTATGGGTGTTGGTGGTGGCTTGAACTAACTTAAGTGACTTTTTGTACACGGTTGGGCATATGTGTGTGCGTCTAAGAGT
Organism: Sardinella longiceps; assembly: GCA_027497455.2. Taxonomy (NCBI): domain Eukaryota; kingdom Metazoa; phylum Chordata; class Actinopteri; order Clupeiformes; family Clupeidae; genus Sardinella; species Sardinella longiceps. Next base: position 11,139,014 of record JAODXP020000016.1, on the reverse strand, counting down.
GCGTGACTGAATGAGATTTACATAGTTCATATTAGTATTTGTTTTTCTGTAATTCTCCAGTGGACAGAGGTCCTTTTGTGGGTCCTCTGTCTTTATGGGGGAGGTGTTACGGGCAAGCCCGTATGCCGCCCCCTGTTGGTCCTGTTTTCTCTTTGTTTATTTCAGGCTGGCGTGGTTGGGGGTTGTGCTGGTCCTGGTCATGTGACCAATCTTCTTGATTGTCCCAGGCATTTAAGGGTTGCCGGTTAGAGGTCCGGGGTTCCTCCTCTCCGCCAGCAGCGCTTGCAATTTGGATTTTGTTTGGCGTTTTCCACCTACCTGATTTACACTACATTTTTGCTTTGTTCCAGCTCATCTATACTGACACTTACTATCATTTCATTGCACCACATTATTTACTTTCCCATTCTCAACTTCATTTAGTTTAATAAATATTTTTTATTTAAAACTTTATATCCACGTGTGGACTCCTCAATGGTGCGGGCCAAAACGAGCCTTGGTTCGTATCAAGTGACAGAAGGCTGCCCTGTTCAACACTACAGCTGAATAACTACTGTGGTATGTGAGAATTTTAGGTGGAACATGAAGTAATATTCAGATTGGTTGTTAATAATGTTGGAGAGAATGAGTTTGTGGGAGATATGCGTAGAGGAAGCTCAATAACTGAGTACAGACGGTAGATTTACCAAAGCAGTGAAAGTAAAGTTTATCCAGCTGCCATTACTAGAGGGAAGCTTGTGACACTGTGTGGTCTTGCACTCTAGTCTTGGAAATGGCTTCAAAGTTGGAGGATGAAACATCTTGTCCTGTGTGCACTGAGATTTACAAGGATCCTGTCATGCTGACCTCCTGCAGTCACAGTTTCTGTAGAGACTGTTTGGAGAAGTGCTGGAAAGGTAAAGAAATAAAGGAATGTCCACTCTGCAGGAAGAGATCATCTTTTGGTTTAGTCCGCCCAAATCTGGCTTTAAGGAACCTGTGTGAGGCTTTGTCTGAAATTGTCTTGGAAGAGAGAGGGGAGCAAACATTCTCTGCAAACAGCACAAGAGAAAACTTGAGCTCCTTTGTCAGAATGACAATCAACTTGTGTGTCTGGTGTGTCGAGATTCAAAATCACACAGAAATCACATCTTCAGTCCCATTGATGAAGCAGCAGCAGAGATCAAGGTAGGCCTGAGTTTTCTGTAAAGCATTATCTCTTGTATGTGTGCCTTTCTACAGACTTGCACGGTGACTTTTTCTACTCTAGATGGCACTGTTGCTTCTTAGCTACATCACATAAACTCACACTGTACTATCAACATGAAGCCAAGAATGACATTTTTTCTGCATAGACAGAGATGATTATAATTATTATTACCTCCGCCAAGGAGGTTATGTTTTCGCCGGCGTGTGTGTGTGTCTGTCTGTGTGTGTGTGTCTGTCTGTGTACAACATAGCGCGAAAAGAACTGCACAGATTTGGATGAAATTTTCGGACAACGTGTGTATTGGGACAAGGAAGAACTGATTGGTGGAGTGGTGACCTAGAACACCATGTGACCACATTGTCTTGGCGGAGGTCTGCGCTCTCTGAGTGCTTTTCTAGTTGTCTTATTGTTCCATTACATTCATGTGTCAGCCTGATGAGGTCTGACTGAGTTATTATGTGAACGTTCCCCCCTGGCTTAAATCTGCATGAAGGGCAGTCTGCACTAGCCCGACATAGCCCGCCCATAATACTTCTGTTCATCTGTATTCATGGTCTGGAGGTTCTTTAACCTGACGCAATTATAGGGCGGGGGGAGTGCACTCAGTTCTGCTTTGAAACGATTGGACAGCTCGTCTAATCAGCAGTGTTGGGAGTAACGAGTTACAAAAGTAACTACTGTAATGCATTGCTTTTTGTGGTAACTTGGTAATGTAAGGCATTACAATTGTCAGTAATTCAAGTTACAATTGTCAGTAACTCAAGTTACAATGCATTTTTGACTTGGAATGAAGTGGTGTTTTTTTCCTTTATACAAATTCACCAAAAATCACAGAGATCAGCACAGGTAAAAAGTCTGTTGTGTTAAAGTCTGCCGGAATGAATCTAGAACTTTACAGTCTCCCCTTGTCATTCTCAACATTCATAACGAATTAGTGATGGTCATAGGCTTCCGGAGGGCCTGAAGAGTAACTTGAAAGTAATGCAACAGTAGTGTAACGCTTTACATTTTCAAAACAGTAATATTGTAATGTAAGGGATTATTTTAAAAGGTCAGTAGCAAGTTATTTATAATGCATTTCAGTTTTGTAGTAACTTGCCCAACACTGCTAATCAGCTTCGCTTATTGGCTGGTTGTCTGTTAACGGACTAAACCCTCCCAAGAAAACCATCTCCAGACCATGAATACGGATGAACAGAAGTATTATGGGTGGGTTATGTCAGGCTAAGTCTGCTCATCTTTCTGGTTGATGATCACTGATGGTTAAATGACTCCTGGTAGTTGTATGAGAGCTTATAACCAACACACTAAAGGGATCCATTCATTTCAGGAGGAGCTCAAGGCCAAACTGCAGCCTCTACAGGAGAAGCTGAAGGACTTTGAGGAAGCTAAAGTCACCTGTGATAAAACAGCTGAGTACATTAAGGTCAGTGTGATGAAGACTACTGTCATGTCTAACATGTGTCCCTGGCCAAGTGGTGGTCAAGTCACTGGTCATCATCTCATCTGAGCCTCCATCTCAAACTCCTCCCTCCCATTTTATACCCATATCCAGTAGGAGGCGCTCACTCACCAGTCTTCACTCACTTCCTCTCTGCTGTCTCTCCTCCAATCAGCACACAGCTCTCTTCCTCTTTGAAACTTTGACAGACTGACTATTTCGAATGTATAAAAGGCATTAATCAAAGGGAGTGAATGCAAAACATACACAAGCAATGTTTAATATTTGAAAGTTTACAGACAGTGTTTCATTATAGTTATGTAATGCAATAAGTTTACTAACCCTTTTTTATTAGTATGATTACAATGAAACATTTTTATCTTTTTCAGACTCAAACCCAGAACACAGAGAAGCAGATCAAGGAGGAGTTTGAGAAGCTTCACCAGTTTCTACAAGATGAAGAGGCAGCCAGGATAGCTGCACTGAGGGAGGAAGAGGAGCAGAAGAGTCAGATGATGAAGGAGAAGATTGAGAAGATGAGCAGAGAGATCTCATCTCTTTCAGACACAATCAGAGCCATTGAAAAGGAGATGAAGGCTGATGATGTCACATTTCTGCAGGTAATTAAATGCTGCCTTTTGTGTGCATGCGTGTGTGTGTGTGTGTGTTTGTGTGTGTCCGTTTCCGTGTGTGTGTGTGTGTGTGTGTGTGTAAAAGAATATTTTACATATCCAATCTTTTGTATTTTCCAGAACTACAAGACAGTGGAAAGGTGGGTGATCTGCCTCCTGTCTCTCTCTTCTCTGTGGTTCTGAACCCAAACCCACAGCAGCACTGACTACTGAATGTTATTCCAGAGCCCAGTGCACACTGCAGGATCCAGAGAGGGTTTCAGGAGCTCTGATCAATGTGGCAAAGCACCTGGGCAACCTGAAGTTCAGAGTCTGGGAGAAGATGCAGAGGATTGTTCAGTACAGTGAGTAGCCTGAAATGAAATAAAGATGCTCAATTCTAGTATCAAGAGGATGACACACAGATACTTTGTGTCTGATTAGGGAACATTAGCAACTAAAAGCTTCCTTTGTCTGCAACTCAAACAAAACATAACAGAACTAAACACACTCTACACACTGGATTTGTATTACATTGTACACATGTGGGATTAGAAATTCCTGAATGTGTGTGTGTGTGTGTGTGTGTGTGTGTGTGTGTGTGTGTGTGTGTGTGTGTGTGTGTGTGTGTGTGTGTGTGTGTGTGTGTGTGTGTGTCCTATAGCACCACAGCACACAGCAATAACAGGGCAGGACACACACACATACACACACACACGCACACTGAGGTTTTAATAAATGGGTGGATGGACAAATTGGATAACAAATAGAGGGAGGAAGAGAGAGAGAGAGACTATTTATAATGACCATCATTCACATCCTCATCACACATCACTCAGTGTTCAGCTCATGTGTGTGTTCTTTCTCTCTGCAGCTCCTGTCACTCTGGATCCCAACACTGCAAAACCCAACCTCATCCTGTCTGAGGATCTGACCAGTGTGAGACGTGGTGATAAGACACAGCAGCTTCCTGATAACCCAGAGAGATTTGATAAGTATGCCAGTGTCCTGGGCTCTGAGGGCTTTAACTCAGGGACTCACTGCTGGGATGTGGAGGTTGGGGAGAATGATGTCTGGGTCCTGGGTGTGATGACAGAGTCTCTCCAAAGAAAGGGAGACTATGACTCCATGAGTGGACTGTGGGTTGTGTGGTATCAGAATGCTGCATATAGAGCACATGCTCCACCTCATCCCACCACTCGCCTCAAAGTGAAGCAGAAACCCCAGAGGTTCAGAGTGCAGCTGGACTGGGACAGAGGAAAGCTCTCATTGTCTGACCCTGACAATAACACACACATACACACTTTTACACACACTTTCACTGAGAGAGTGTTTCCATACTTAAACACTATCCTTCCACTGAGGATCTTACCAGTGAAGACAACAGTTACAGTAGAGCAGCTCAGTTAGAGTTAAGACATCTGCTGCAGGTTAACTGGGGATGCAGATGTGAACTCAAGTGAGTGCTGAAATTTCATCTGACCCAGACAGTAACACACACACACACACACACACACACACACACACACACACACACACACACACACACACACACACACACACACACACACATATACACACACACACACACACACACACACACACACACACACACACCTTTGTTCCTGGAACTTCATGTAGAGTAGGCTATCCACATAAAAAGTGCTTATTGACTGCTACTGTGTGATCCATGATTGTCTATGCTGTTGTAACAAGAGTAACTATCCCCCTGTTAAGTCTATTTTTGAAAGACCAAATAAAGTTCTTTAAACTTCTCATTGAAACAACCCGTTTTCTGAAAAGCATTTCATGAGGTTGGGGAAAGCACAGATGGAATGTGTGTGTGTGAAGACAGTCTTTCCAGAGCAATACCATACGATACAATATGCATCTTAAACATAACAGCTATGTCTGCATCTACAGTCCTAAAACGTCTCATTATGACCGCCGTGCAGCGAAGGGGCAGTTATGTTGGTTTAGTCAGAGCTCTTTTTTTTTCAGACCATTTTTCCGTCAAGGACTCCCAGGACACTGAAACACCCGGGTGCACTGAACCTGGTGGGCATGTAGCCCCACAAGGGTAGCATGGAACCATTGTTTTTCATTTTGATCCGTCGAACTGGACCCCCGAAACGAGGGTATGGCAGAATCAGTTTTCTGTGAATTTCTCAAGAACCGTATGGTGTAGGTCCCCATTGGTCTCATCGGTATACTCACTGTCACTAGATTATGAAGTAGTTTACATTCAGAGCGCAGCAGAAATGGAAGGGGCAGTCAAAAAGATATTTGAAACTTGTGACTTGGTTTGTTTTATTTTCTCTCATCACATTGGAAAAACTGAAATACAAATGAAACTTTAATTCACAATCTTCATCATGAAAGTGCATTTAACCTTTCCATAATCGATCCAACATGGTTTTAAATAATATTTAAGAAAGTATTAAATTGTTAAGTCTGTAAGACATGAAATTGTAAATTCATGTTTATTTTGCATGAGGTCACAAATGTGTAACAGCAGATTTGAAGTTGTAATTATTTTGCATACATTCACATCAGTTGGTGAGAAAGTACAGTGTAGTTGCTATTTTTTTCTAAAATTCTGAGACGAAATAATGGGCAGTCAAAACAGAAGAGGTCAAAAGACAAGTGTGATTCCTCTGTATGCTGATTTAAGGTTGTAAAGGCATGGTAGTTTCTCACACCGTGAACAGTAGATGACCAGAGAAGGTTCATTGTTAAAGGAATAGGCCACCTCAAACCGAAACTTAGTCTCTTACCATATTCCCCTGAGTTGGATAAGTGACCAAAAGTGTTTTTCATTCAGCCCCGTGGTTGTCCGTATCCAGAAGTGCAGTGTTAGCTAAGCTTAGCATAGAGCGCCGTAATAGGGAGTTGCCACTTAGCCAGTCATTCTAAATGAACAAGATTTTTCCTAATTTCGTTGTTTCACCTGTACATTCAAACCGAGAACAAATGCCATTATCACGAAGGGTTTGCTTATGGAGGGCTTCTGGATACGGATTTCTCTCTCTCTCTCTATCTGTGTGTGTGTGTGTGTGTGTGTGTGTGTGTGTGTGTGTGTGTGTTACATATAACATACAGTATAACATATATTCTCCACCAGTCACCTACTTTCCTCCCAGTGAAGCAGAAACCCCATCTGAGTGCAGCTGGACTGGGATCAGACAGATTCTCTGACTGATGATAACACACATCTACATACCTTCACTGACACACACACACACACACCTCCACTTACATATCTCTCCTCTAAAGAGATATTTATCAATCACATTTAGAGCTGATAGTGGTTTAGGCCTATCTCTGATTCAGGACTGACACTGACAGACACTGGCTCTTTCTAAAATGGTCCACTGACACCTAGTGGTCATAAATTAAATTACATTACAGTCTCTACACCGCTTTAAAGCTCTCCCTCTGTGTGTTTGTGTGTGTACGGTTGCTACCACCAAAGAACAGAAGAGCAATGTGATTGGCTCAGACACTTTTAGTTTATCAGGCTCACCAGCACAAGGGAGAGTTGCTAGACTGTACCTGGTAGTCAATTCCATTTTCTCCCTCTAGCTACATTTCTAGACAAACCTTCTGTTGATTAACAAACCAAGGGGGACAAACCATTGTGGAGCAAACTTTATAATAATTTATTAAGTAAACAGGAACAATAAAATATCTTCATCAGTTCATTCATGGAAAGCAAAACAAAGAAAAAATGGCAGCTCTCTAGTCTGGCTTTGGCCATCCCCTTGGTCTACACTTTAGCATCATATAAGGGCCTCAGAGTGCGCCTGTCCTACCCTTTATAGGCCATCTGGTTTGTAACCGTACGTTCAGACTGCAAGCGATGCAGTTAATACATGCAATGGAAGTAATTGACTTTATTGACTACCAGAATATTTCCCAGTATTTCCCAGTGTGGCTCTTTTAGAGAAACAGGATCGAACATTTGATTGCCTAACGTCGTAGACCATTTTGCCACTTTTGTTACTGTGCCAACTGCCAAGCAATGTTTCTTGGGACTCTTCAGCAACTCTTGGACATTTATCGCTTACGGTCTGAACGTATAGTAACACACTGCGTTGGCCACGCCCTTGCCAGCAATTAAACCCATGGTTCTCTAATGGTTACTTTAAGAACTGTCTGATATCAGCCCCCAGTGTTTCCTAGGTTTCCCCCTGACTTCATCAAGGTCTCTAATGCTGCAGGTCTGGTGGTCCTCTCAAGTCCGCCACAGTCAGGCATGGACTGACCATATAGGGTATGTAGGGCAATGCCCGGTGGGCTGACATTTTTGGGCCAGGGCTGTCATAATTTACTCAAAATTTTCTTGAAAACTATTGGGCTAGTCCAATTAAATCTCGTGTTTATGCAATGTGTCCAACTTATAGTGTTGTTTAAGCGTGCCATTATTACTAAATACTATCTTGGTGGGCCCGGCCGTCATGGCCAAAAATGACCGGGCCATGTTTCAGTCCCAGTCTAGCTCTTGTCTCTGCCACATGAAAATCCTGATTTGAAATAGGATCATAAATAGTGGACATGCATTGGCAGCTGGATTAGCCCCTTGATCTGCCCAAGGTTTCTTCTTTAGGTAAGGGAGTTTGTCCTTGCCCCTGTTGCTCTTGGGTGCTCCTTGTTGGTACACCCTCATCAACCCTCCTATGTGGTCACTTAGGTACTTTGCACAATTAGGCTCACACGACAACAGACACAATTTCACTGCATTTTTTACACTAATCATATGTATGTGACAAATACAAATCCTTGTATTATTCGACTTGCTGTTTATGAGCCCTTTGAGAAAATAATAGACCTAGGCCAGGGTTGCTTGTTATTGTTTATTGAAGTGCGAGCACAAATTTTTGAAGTGTTTATTGAAACGAGAGCACAAATTTTGTCGCACTAGAGGTGGCAGTTCATTATTCAGTGTTTGTGTTGTTTCAGTCAACAAACACAAACAAACACACACATACACACCACTAGTGATGACACCTGATGATAGACAAGGTTGGTTTAATCTATAATTGTCCTTGCCATAGGTCTGTTCTAGCCTATATAGTGAAGAGCAGGTGTCCAGAAAATGTGAGGTGACTAGTTAACAAACACACACATACACAGCACTAGTGATGATTGACAAGGTTGGTTTAATCTATAGTTGTCCTTGCCATAGGTCTGTTCTAGCCTATATAGTGAAGAGCAGGTGTCCAGAGAAGGTGGTGAGGTGACTATAGTTATCCCTCACCCTGGTATTTTTCCCCAGCTTTACGTAGATCACATCCCCAACCTCCAGCAGAAGAGAAACCCCATTGGAGGCCGTACCATGGGGACTTGCATTATCATAGGCACAGACAATAAGATCTGTGTTTTTGTAGAGATGCAAAGCAACAGGCATTGACTGAGCGTCTGAAAATGCATGGACATTAAACTGGTAGACGCCCTTAACTGGCGCTGTGAAGATTCCTGGAACACGCACAAAAAAAGAAAGAAAACCAGCCATAGACCATTGGTACATTTAAAGGGATATTTTACCTTTTTATGAAAATGGATTATTCACCCCCTTACCTGAAGTTACATAAGTGGGTAAAAGCATTTTGATCTGAGTGCTTGCATTTTCCTAGTCTGGCAACCCCAATTTCACCTTTTTCTTAGTTTTAGCTTAGCATAGGCACTGGAATATAAGGTAGCCAGATAGCAACTCTTGGGCAACACTGCATTCCACTGCCTATGTTAAGCTAAAATTGTATTTGCCAGACCAGGAAAACGCATGCATTGAGACCAAAATGCTTTTACCCACATTTGTAACTCCAGGTAAGACTGTGAATAACCCAATTTCATAAAAAGGTGGAGTGTTCCTTTAACAGAGCAGACACACATCACAGTAGTAATGATGTCAAGTCAAGTGACAAGAGCCAAATTGCTTTAGCTGCTTCACAGGGTATTGAGTTGTTTTGTTATGATTTGCTGGTCAATTTCCCTGCTGAGCTAATGGTATCAATAACATATAATTTTCTCACCTGTGTTTGAGTTGTAGGCGTTGCCTGTGTTGGTGAAGACGTGGATATAGACCAGGGTGGTGTCTGTGTTAAAGGGTCCAATATGTGCATTCCCAGATGCTAGCAGTGAGGCAGAGAAAGACACCTTCCTCTCCTCTCTCTCCCTCCTCAGCTCCTCCACCTGGCTCCCTGTCAGGCTCACACTGGCTGCTTGCTTCTCCTGTTTCTCCTTCAGCTCCTTAATAACAGCTCTCTGCTCCTCCACTGTCTTCTCACTGGCTCTCAGTCTGGACTCAACAATTTCTGTTTTAATCTCACTAGCTCTCAGTCTGGTCTCCATAGTCTCTGCTTTATTCTCACTGGCTCTTAGCCTAGCCTCAGTCTGTTTGAGCTCAACTCTTAGCTCCTCGACTGTTTTGTCGCTAGCTCTCAGTCTGGTCTCAATAGTCTCTGCTTTATTCTCACTGGCTCTCAGTCTGGTCTCCATAGTCTCTGTTTTATTCTCACTGGCTCTCAATCTGACTTCAATCTGCTTGAGCTCAAATTTCTGCTCCTCCACTGTCTTCTCACTGGCTCTCAGTCTGGTCTCCATAGTCTCCATTTGTGTCTTTGTGTGCCTGAGTTCCACTTTCAGCTCCGTCACCAGAGCGGTCATCTCTCTCAGCACAGTGTGGATATCTGCTGGGATGGCTTGTTGGGTGGAGGAGGAAGAGGAGGCTGTGGCTGCAGTGTCTCTTCGTCTCGTCTGTGCTGCACCCAAATCCTCATTTTCTCCGCTCTCTGTTCCCCCTGTGGCTCTGATGTTAGATGTCATTTCTTCTGATGGTTTCTCTTCTCAGACTCTCTTCCTGTGTCTCAGCCAAACAGCAGATCCACAATTCTTCACACTGGAACTGAAGAACTCTTCTCTGTTCGCAGATTGTTTCCTGCTCATAAGAGTGCACTTTTTCATTGGTTAATTATTACCATTTATGACTTTGGCACATGCAAATACTGATCTAACAAACAGGATCATAAATGATGCAGATGAGGGCTGTAGATGAGACTCGCTGATGTTTGGGGAAATAGCTCATGGTCAAAGGTCATGATAGTTTGTTTATAGCCCACAGTAATGATATGCACTGACAGGATTGCAAATCATAACAGCAGGGGTTTTCTACTGGTTTAGTCCCAGGGACCACCATTCTGACTCAGAACTTAGAACTCATCGGCGGCCCAACATCTGGGGGTGGCGCTTGGGTTGTCATAAACAAACAGATTGCAACAAATTACATACATTTTAGCTGGCGACCATCATGTACCCAACTATGCAGAGAGTTCATTCTTACACAAGATTTGGAGTGATGAACATTTTATAAAACACCTGAAAGTACAGCTGTAAAATGATTACTGTGCTCAAAGCTGTACTTATTTCTCATATCAGGTAGGCTATTCAGAAATAAATTTCAAATACGCCAATATTATATTGAATCTGGAATCCATGGCATGATGCCATGGACCACCTGCAGTGTCGTCACGGACCACCAGTGGACCATGGACCACCTATTGCAAACCCATGATAACAGGATTGCTGAAAACCGCTAGAAATCTAGATGACCCCACTGCCCAAACTAAACACTGCCCAAACACTACCCTTGGTGGAGAGTGACCAATAGCAATGCTTTGTGGTCAGTATTCTCCCAGGCACTCAAGTCCAAAAAAGGGGTTAGCTCATGCATTTCAACCTGCACTAAGCACTTTTTTGGACCTAACTTAGCACTTGGGAAACTACCACTCTATGTGTAGTCTCTCGTTAGTCGGTCTCAGTGGTTAGTGATATGAGAGTGTGTGATCTGTGAAATTCTCAGCCATTATTCAGCAGTTTTAAATGACTCCACTGCCTCAATGATGGTCTCAACATCCAGTTACATGCACATCTTATTCTTTTATGCAGTCTTATGTAGCCGGTGGCGGTCCGCACCGCACACGGGTCTCGAACCCGCCACCCCGCAAGCTACAAACTCCCGGCGTGGGAGTGGAACGCTCTAACCAACTGAGCTAAAAGCCCGAGCTTCTAACTCAGCGTGTTAGAAGCGCCCATGGAATTGGGTGATGAGGATTTACACACTACCACCGAGCTAGCCGCGCTAGCTGGCCTCCGTTACACTCACCCTCCAAATCCTCACTCCCATCCGGGTCACGGCACCAATGTAGCCGGTGGCGGTCCGCACCGCACACGGGTCTCGAACTCGCCACCCCGCAAGCTACAAACTCCCGGCGTGGGAGTGGAACGCTCTAACCAACTGAGCTAAAAGCCCGAGCTTCTAACTCAGCGTGTTAGAAGCGCCCATGGAATTGGGTGATGAGGATTTACACACTACCACCGAGCTAGCCGCGCTAGCTGGCCTCCGTTACACTTAGATAACTCCTCCATTGTTCTCAGTGAATGAATGTTCTCAATAACTGCTTACATTCACATATTCATTATCTTAGATAACTCCATCATTGCCCTCAGTGAAGGAATGTACTCAACAACCACTTGCATGCACATCATATTCGTTCTCAGACACCAGCACTTCATGAGTCAACGAAACATTAAATATCTCTAGGTTTTTTTTTAAGCATGAAATAATGATTTATTAGAGATTTATTTCATCAAAAAAGAGACATTTTTGTATAACAGTGGATTAAATAGCAAAATGTATAGTGTCTTCTTGTCAGTGTTTTTGTCATATATAAAGAATGAAACAACAATTTGTCACAAAATTAAAGACATTACAATACGTTTAACCCTAGGGCTACACTAGATGCGTTAAGTTAAGTCTTAAGTCCAGTTCCATAAAAAATACATTGAGATGAATGGGGAATAGAATCTAGAATGTTGACTGTTGTGCCGCATCTGGTGTAGCCACTTCCATTGTTTATAATGGAAGCTAATTGTTACGGTAGATAAGTCTTTGACTTGACGCATCCAGTATAGCCTCCCTGTAAGTGTGTGTGTGTGTGTGTGTGTGTGTGTGTACATGAATCTTACATAACTTCTGAGTTATGGGCAGAAGTTGTGTTGCTGCCTTACAATCAGTGAGTCTGGGTTTGATTGCTAAAACCCACTGGATGTTGCTTCATACAGAGTCTGTGAAACACCTCAGATGGTGAAGAGCAGGTGGCCAGAGAATGTGGTGAAGGGGTAGTTACGATCGTCATACACCCATGAATTGTGACTCAGCTTCACATAGACCACATCTCCCACCTCCAGCAGCACTGAGATGGCATTTGAGGCACTCCCACCGTAACTTGGCTGACGACTATTAGCTGAACAGACACGCTCTGCATTTTTATAAAGAGAGATTTCGCCACTTGTTGATGCATGACCAGAGCTATGAAAAGACATGCCAAACTGGTAGACTCCTTTGACAGGAGGAGTGAACACCCCTGTAGAGGAAAAAGATTTATTTGTCTTTGTTGGATCAACTGTGCAAAGAATGATAGATAATTAACAAATGAACTAATAATGAATTGGCTAATTGTGTCCCACAACTTTCACGTATCATATCTCCATATAAGACTTAGATAAACACAAAGCAAAATGTGAACATCTAAATTCCTCATTCTTTATTACCTGTGTTTGAGTTGTAGGCATTTCCAACATTGCTGATGATGTGTTTGTAAACCAGGGGAGTTTGAGTGGAATAAGGCCCTGTGTGTCCATGCCCAGATGCTAGCAGTGAAGCAGAGAAAGACACCTTCCTCTCCTCTCTCTCCCTCCTCAGCTCCTCCACCTGGCTCCCTGTCACATTCAAACTGCCTGCTTGGTTCTCTTGTTTCTCCTTCAGCTCCTTAATAACAGCTCTCTGCTCCTCCACTGTCTTCTCACTGGCTCTCAGTCTAGATTCAATAATCTCTGTTTTATTGTCATTGGCTCTCAGTCCGGTCTCCATAATCTCTGCTTTATTCTCACTTGCACACAATCTGGTCTCCATAGTCTCTGCTTCAGTCTCACTGGCTCTCAATCTGGCCTCTAAGGCATCCACTTGTGTCTTTGTGTATCTGAGCTCCACTTTCAGCTCTGTCACCAGAGCAGTCATCTCTCTCAGCACAGTGTGGATGTCAGGCTGGCAGGTTTGTTGGGTGGAGGAGTCTGAGGCTGTAGCCACAGTTCTCTCTGCTGCATCCAAATCCTCATTTCCTCTGCTCTCTGCTCCAGTATAGAGTTTGTGGTGACTGAAGTCATTTTCACTGATGGTCTCAGATCTGAGTTGTGCCTCAGTCAAACAGCAGCACAGCAGCACCAGTAGAGCTCCACAAGTCTTCATGCTGACAGTGGGCGATGTCTCTCTGTGCTCACAGACTGTGTTTCTTACACTTATAGATGATATTCATTCGTTACTGATTGCCAAAAATGTGTTTTGATTGCACTTTGATAAATGATTGAATTGGCTTATAAAAGTTGTGCGGCACCCATGAGTTGTTTTGTTTCCCGTTTTTCTCTGAGAAAGTCAGGTCATGGTCCAAGGTCAAGGTAGTTTGTTATTGTCAATTTTAGTCAGTTTCAGTGCAGTAGTACATGTGATTTACACAGGGGCTTTATACAAAGCGATCTCAGTCAACTTTCATCACTTTTTTCAAAGTAGACGTACTGTATGTCACCAATTGCCACATTTATTTATTTGTTTATTTTAATTTCATAGAAATCCATATCTTTAAAATCTTTCTCTGAAACATCTAGGGGCTTTTGAAGTCTCAGGAAAGTGGTGAGTGTGTGTGTGTGTGTGTGTGTGTGTGTGTGTGTGTGTGTGTGTGTGTGTGTGTGAGTGAGTGTGTGTGTGTGGTGGTACATGCAAATATCCCAGTGAATCTTTATTTCCAAATTCTGAATCAACTTTTACCAGTATTTTTTATCCCAATTCCAAAAGAAGAGGTTCCAAAGTCAATACATGCACAATGTAATAAGGCTTGAGTGTCTTGTCAATGTGTGAGTCGCACAAAATGGTACAAAAATGTAAAGGTGTGTAATGAATAGGACTGGTGCTTTCAACTTGTAGAACTCAAAAGTATATCTCCCCATTTTTTATGTAGCAGAATTTCAGGACCGTAAGATGAAGACACAGCGAATTATTTGAAGGCAAAACATGGACTTTTCCTTCTACTTCAAAATCCTCCTGATATTTTGTGAAGTCCTAACTTTTCCTAGGAAGGACCTCAGTATTAAACAACATTGCTGCGTTCTTTTTAGGCATTTATTATCAAAAAATTTAAAGGAACATTAAGGGGTTATGTGCCACCGACCGCATGATTCATAATGTAAAACATCAGTCTTTTGAGACTATCTTACAGTTACTGTACCTGAATATGGTCTATCTGTTTGCAGCTGTGGCCTATGTATGATCATGGCTCTCATATCTCATGCAGCAAAGTACTTAATAAACTACCTCACTTTGTAATACTTTGTACTATTATGCATTACTACTTGTCCTCCCTGTGCCATGCATTACGTGTGTTGTGATACATGAGGGCACACTCAAACATATTTCTAACTTAAGTGTTGTTTGCTGTTGAATGCCAATAATAAATTTCAACTTGACTTTAGTTCAAAGTAGGCCTGATATACAGTATATAAGTTAAATATTCTAAAATATAAAATAATGGATCTGTCATAGTGTAGGTTTGCTCTTGAGAAGGAATGACTTTGAACAAAAAAGAAAATTATGCACAATATGCCTGTGTATGGCTGTTAAGGTTCACTCTTCCTGGGACTTTGAACTTCACTTTAGAGGTAAGACTGCTTCTCGGTGCTGATTCTGTGATGGAATGTTGACATTGACTAATCAGCTCTCAGCCTATTTTGGTCCCTCCCCCTGACTCACAAGACAGAAGTGAAGCTCAGTGACAGAAGGCTGCCCTGTTCAACACTACACCTGAACAACTACTGTGGTATTTGAGAAATGAGGGGAAACATGGAGTAATATTCAGATTGATTGTGTTAATAATGTTGGAGATTTGCATAGAAGAAGCACAATGACCCAGTAGGGACGGTAGATTTACCGAAGCTGTGAAAGTGAAAGTAAACTTTGCCCAGGAGCCATTACAAGACGGAAACTTGTGACACTGTGTGGTTTTAGAATCTCGTCTTGGAAATGGCTTCAAATGTTGAAGATGAAACTTCTTGTCCTGTGTGCACTGAGATCTACAAGGATCCTGTCATACTGACCTCCTGCAGTCACAGTTTCTGTAGAGAATGTCTGGAGAAGTGCTGGAAATCTAAAGAAACCAAAGAATGTCCACTCTGCAGGAAGAGATCATCAAATAGTTTACTGCGCCCTAATCTGGCTTTAAGGAACCTGTGTGAGGTTCTGTCTGAGACTGTCTTACAAGAGAGAGATCAGCCACATGTGTTTTGCAAGCAGCACAAGAGAAAACACCTTGATCTATTCTGTCAGAATGACAAGCAACTTGTGTGTCTGGTGTGTCGAGATTCAAAATTTCATAAAAATCACAACTTCAGTCCCATTGATGAAGCAGCTGCAGAGATCAAGGTAGACCAGAGCATTCTGTTTATTCAACCGGCGGCTGTACTTTCTAGTCTGGCATGGTCACCTTTTCTGCTGTAGATGGCACTGTTGCTTATTAGCTACTTCACTCAAACACACACTTTACTATCAAGCCTTGAAGGACCTTTTTTAAACTTCGAGTGTTTTGTGCATTGACAGAGATGATTGTAATTGCCTGATTGTTTCATCATATTTACGTGCCAGTCTCAAGAGGTTTGAGTTAGGCCTGTTATGCGAATGTTCCCCTTGGAAGTCTGCATGAAGGTCTGCTCAGCTCTCTGATTGATCATTGGTTTAATGACTCCTGACTCCTTGTCTGAGAGGTTAAACACACTAAAGCAGGGGTCACACTAAAGCAGGGGTCTCCAACCTTTTTCCATCCGTGAGCTAATCAGTGATCAGTGATGTCGAGAGCTACTATTTGACCGTGGTACTTTTTTGTTATAGCTGGTGCACTCTACCAACCTAAATTCTCAACAGAGAGCAGTGAAGCTGTGCAGGATGTTTGAATGTGCTTTAATATAGATTTCAACATGTTATGACTGTGTGATGAATTTAATTTAAATTTCCTCTGAACCTTTGGAGAGCTACTCAGAAGCAGGTGGCGAGCTACCTGTTGGAGACCCCTGCACTAAAGTGATCCATTCATTTCAGGAGGAGCTGAAGGCCAAACTGCAGCCTCTACAGGAGAAGCTGAAAAACTTTGAGGAGGCTAAAGTCACCTGTGATAAAACAGCTGAGTACATTAAGGTCAGTGTGATGAAGGTCAGTAGGGAGGGTCAGTAGTGATGGTCAAGTCACTGATCATAATCTTATCTGGGCGTCCATCTCAAACTCCTCCCCCAAAACATTTACTACACAAGCAATATTTAATATTTGAAAGTTGAAATGTAATATGTTTGCTTTCAATTGCTTATCAGTCTGAACACTCTATTTTTTTAAAGACTCAAACCCAGAACACAGAGAAGCAGATCAATGAGGAGTTTGAGAAGCTTCACCAGTTTCTACGAGATGAAGAGGCAGCCAGGATAGCTGCACTGAGGGAGGAAGAGGAGCAGAAGAGTCAGATGATGAAGGAGAAGATTGAGAAGATGAGCAGAGAGATCTCATCTCTTTCAGACACAATCAGAGCCATTGAAAATGAGATGAAGGCTGATGATGTCACATTTCTGCAGGTAACAGAAATATTTGTGTGTATCAAACTGATTTCAGCAGTTTCATGATAAACCAAACCCATGCCATCCTGACCATTGTTCCGTACCCAAATCCATGACCGTTAGTGGGGTCTTTCTATTCCTTCATGCCATGTCGATCTTTGATGAGTGTGGTGTTGATGGGAATAGTGATATGTCCTCCTTAGAGCAGGACCCCAATAATATGAGAGATGAGCACAGGGATGAATTAAGAGGAATTTATTCTATGGGGGGTGTAAAATAATGTATAACATCCAATTTTTTGTATTTTCCAGAACTACAAGACTACAGTGGAAAGGTGAGTGATCTGCCTCCTGTCTCTCTCTTCTCTGTGGTTCTGAACCCAAACCCACAGCAGCACTGACTCCTGAATGTTATTCCAGAGCCCAGTGCACGCTGCAGGATCCAGAGAGGGTTTCAGGAGCTCTGATCAATGTGGCAAAGCACCTGGGCAACCTGAGGTTCAGAGTCTGGGAAAAGATGCAGCAGATTGTTCAGTACAGTGAGTAACCTGGAAAGAAATAAAGATTCTCAATTCTAACAGTCACTCTTATGATCATGTATTTAATATCAAATATAGGGCCTATATATACCTGGGCTATAGTTCAACAATTTAGGCCACCATTAATGAATGTATGTATATATATGTAAGCACAGGTGGTCGCACCTGCTTGGCATTTCTGCCTGACGCACCTCCGACGGTGCCATTGTGCAGGCTGCAGGGTCGTCAGCTGGGGGGCCTCCCATCATCTGATGTTTCGCTCCATTATCCCCCAGAACATCATAGGGAGGTGGAGCAACGACAGGGACGTCTCCCTGCCGCCCCCTGCAGCCTGCTGAAGGATCTGTGTTTGCCCCACTCTCTGACCCCAGTGTTATTGTCGTTGTGTGTGAAACAAGTCGCAGGGGACTGTGCATGGCAGGGACGTCCATCTCCCTGAGTCAGGCACAGGCCTGACCGCATACCAACGTCTCCCTCAAGAGCCTTCCTTCCCCCATGTGCCATCCTTCCTTCTGAGCCATAGCCAGAAGCTCCCTTCCTCTGCCTCCTCTGCAAGGTCACGAAGAGCTCGCTTCCTGTTAGCGCCTGTGACACCCAGAGTTCTTAGTAGCCTCTGTGTGGATGTACCGGTGAAACCCCTGCAACCCCTGAATCATTCTATTATAAAACAAGAAAATGCGGGCTCCATGCTGAGTTGCGATAGCAAAGCGCAATCACTAATTTTGTGCGCACATACAATCTCAAGCATGCTTTTATAAATGTGCTTCTCTCGTCTCAACAATGCCTGGCTCATAACTTTAACCTACTCTGTCCAAGTTAACGTCATTGCAAGCAGAACAAGCAAGGAAACATGCCACAATGGTGGTTTGGTTCAGCCTATTTTAAATGTTGGCAAATTCAATCGGTTGGTTCGTTTTTATAGTGAACTGTTCTAAAGCCTTGATCTCGGATCTATTGGCCTATCTGATTATGACAAAAGGAAATTGGACAAAGAGAGAACACACACAAAAAAACAAAATAGGTTACATTAAACTCACACAGGACTTAATATCCGAGAGAGATGTAAATGCCCGAACTATCGGAGAAGCCCTGGCTGCGGACTGCGGGTCATCCTGCGGTGTTTGGATGTCGTGTAGGATTCCTCTTATGGGAAAATGTTTAAGGCCAGTAGGGTGCAGGCCTAAAGTCTCTATAGCTGGGCTCTGTTCAGCAGATGAGACCACTCTTTCTTGTGAATAAAAACAAGGGCTGCGCAATTTGACGATGTGTGCCACTTTGCGCAGATGTTGAATTTGCAACAGATCCTATTCTGTATGCATTTGTCAGATCTGATTTTGTAGCGGTTTCCACTAGCTTGTTGCATTTCTGGCTGTTGGCAACCTAATGCAAGTAGCCTTGTAGGTCTATGCATATGTCTTGTCTATGCATATGCTCAATTATTTCAAACCTTCCGTAATGGTTATTCATTCATTATATGCATAGGCCATATTTTTTTAGTTTTTCTGGTCCAAATTAGCTAAAGTGAATTGTTTCAGTGAATATGAATATAGGCTAAGTTATGTTATTGGATAGGTCATAGTAAATTTATTTTCAGTCAAATTTTCTGTAAGTATGTTATCAGTTTGCATTTACTAATAGTGGAATAGTTCCCCTCTTAATGAAAATTGGTTATTCACCCCATTACCTGGAGTTACATATGTGGGTAAGAGCATTTTGGTATCAGTACATGTGTTGTCCTAGTCTGGCAATCCCAATTGTACCTTTAGCTTAGCATAGGTGCTGGAAAGTAATGTTACATTTCAGCGCAACATTACATTTCAGCGCCTATGCTAAGTTAAAGCTAAAAAATGGGTAAAATTGGGGATGCCATACTAGGAAAACACAAGCACTGACAACAAAATGCTTTTACCCACATATGTAACTCCAGGTAAGGGGTGAATAACCAATTTTCATTGGTCATTCCTTTAACATTGTGGAAAAAAGAGCAACAGAATCTCTTTGTATAAAAACTAATTATATGAAAAAGGGATTTAGAGAGAGAAAGAGAGAGAGTGTGTGTGTGTGTGTGTGCGCGTGTGTGCTTGTTTTCTTCATAGTCTATTTGTGTGTCGAATAACTACATATGGTGGTGAGTGGGAACTTAGCACTTAGTAGGCTATACATTGTGATGAGTTGTGATGCAGCACCGCCACATTAAGCTGCTTCTCAAAATTCTTTTCCAAGGTTGACAGTTATGGGTGTGTGTGTGTGTGTGTGTGTGTGTGTGTGTGTGTGTGTGTGTGTGTCCAATAGCACTACACTAATAACAGGCAGGACACACACACACACACACATCAGACTGAGGTTTTAATAAATGGGTGGGTGGATTGACAAATTTGATAACAAAATAGAGGGAGGGAGAGAGAGACCGCTATTGTTATAATGGCCATCATTCACATCCTCATCACACATCACTCAGTGTTCAGCTCATGTGTGTGTTCTTTCTCTCTGCAGCTCCTGTCACTCTGGATCCCAACACAGCATACCCATGGCTCATCCTGTCTAAGGATCTGACCAGTGTGAGAGATGTGGTGAGAGACAGCAGCTTCCTGATAACCCAGAGAGATTTGATAAGTATGCCAGTGTCCTAGGCTCTGAGGCCTTTAACTCAGGGACTCACTGCTGGGATGTGGAGGTTGGGGAGAGTGATCTTTGGCATGTGGGTGTGATGACAGAGTCTCTCCAGAGGAAGGGAAACTTTACCTCCAGGAGTGGACAGTGGTTTGTGTGGTATCAGAATACTGCATATGGAGCACGTGCTTCACCTCATCCCTCCACTCGCCTCACAGTGAAGCAGAAACTCCAGAGGATCAGAGTGCAGCTGGACTGTGACAGAGGAAAGCTCTCATTGTCTGACCCTGATAATAACACACACCTACACACTTTCACTGAGAGAGTCTTTCCATACTTTTACACTGCCCTTCCACTGAGGATCTTACCAGTGAAGACAGCAGTTACAGTAGAGCAGCTCAGGTAGAGTTCAGACACCTGCTGCAGGTTAACTGGGGATGTGGATGGGAAGAGACACTAATATGAACTCATCACTGATACCCTATCTGACAATAACACACACACACACACAAAGCCCTCAACTGTACAGTAGCACCCACTTAGAGCAGATAGTGAATCAGTCAGAACACGACTGAAACACAGCGATCAGGTGAATTATAAAATATATTTTTCTTTCTGCAACATTTTGTAGCCAATGCAGACCATTGACTTTATTCCTGAAAGTCTTTTAGAAGAGACTTCACCTGCTGCAGGTTAGATGGGGATTGTGGATGGGAAGAGATAATGAACTCAGTACTGACATGCCATAGATGATCTAATGCACTGATGGTATTGATACCCCATAGAGATTGAGTGTTAAAGAGGTGATGTGATGGAGATAAAACTTAAAGGACTGTATTGAATGAACTGAGCTAAGACAGCAATCGCCTCAGAGAATCCAGTAAAGGTGGCTACAGACTAAAGATCCACAACGAGACGGATAGCGACATTCTGAAAACCTGCAGTGTTCTAAAACTCTGAAACTGCGATTTGACAAATCCAACGGCTTGCAACTACTTGCAACGACCTGCAACGACTGATTCACACCGCTGCAACTACTGTCTAAAACCATCTCATCTCGTTGCGGATCTTCAGTCTGAATTGACCTTAAGAACTCGAAAGATGTTCCAAATATGTTGTTTATTTATTACACACACATGCCACTCAATGTCTGGATTTCAATCCAATAAATCTGTCTAAATCCCTGGTTTCTATAAATATAAGTAAACCGAAAGATACAACATTAAGAGCTGTATAACTACATCACAGTGTTACACAATAAGTAGCAGCTGGCAATGCATAGACTGATTGGGAGTGCTGCAAAATCTGTCATAAGTTTTTACACTTTTTATTCACAAGTTTCCACATCAGTTCACCGAATGAAATAAAACAGTGATTGAAAACAGAGATTATTTTATTTAAGCACACAGAATTACTCAAGAAAGAGCAAACTAAAGACCAAACCTTAAACAAAGAGATGTGATGATGCTGAAATACACTGTGATTGAACTTCAACCGATGGATTGCAGAAATGTGATTAAATTACTGTACATGAATTACGTATTGTGTTTAACTTGTTCATCCGTCTCAAGTATAAACTGCAATGTATTAAATCAGAATCATATCGTCATCTCATCATATCAACCAAAAAAAGAAATACACTCCCAAGTACTGTATAGATCTCCCCCTTGTATTACAGTGACTCAAAAGATAAAGAAATTCAGCAAAAGTATTAATCTCAGGTAATAATCAGAATACTAAAGTCCCTCCTAACTCCTTTAGCTTTAGCTTAGCATTGGTGATGGAATGTAAAACGCCTGCACAGAAACTAAAATGCTTTTACCGACATATGTAACTCTAGGTAAGAAAGTGAATAACCCATTTTTCACAAGTTCGCAAGTGATCTTTTTATTCACCACTCAATAGGTGTGTTCTACATGGTAAAAAGCAGGTATCCAGTGAAGGTGGTGTGATGGTCTGGGTTGTCCCTCACCCTAGCATTGGCCCGCAGTCTCAGGTAGACCACATCCCCAACCTCCAGTAGCAGAGAGGCCCCATTGGAGGCTCCCACATGGTAGATGTCCCCAGCACCGTAGGCATAAACAATACGCTGTGAGTTTTTGTAGAGGTAGATTGCAGTGGGTAATGTTCCTTGCCCATCTGCAAATACATGATAAGTAAAGACGTAGACCCCCTTCACTGGAGCTGTGAAGATTCCTAAAAAACAAAGACAAATAGACCAGCCGAAGGCCATTGGTTTAAAAACTTACAAAAGTATTTCATTCTTTTTTCACCCCTTCCAAATGTAGTGTAGTGTCAACTAGACTCATTTCACTCCACATCATTACTTGTTAAAGAAAAAGATTTTTTAATTTCTAGATTTCTTCCAGTTCAGTTGGTTGCTATTTAGTGTTTTACTTAGGTCAATCAACCTGCTGAATCTGAGCATGTAACATCATGCTCACAAAATGTATAAATATTGGACTATCTTGTGGACACTCATTTCCTTGACGGTGGGTAGCCTTGACACAAATGCAGGATGATTACATACAAAA
This sequence comes from Sardinella longiceps, assembly GCA_027497455.2. Lineage (NCBI taxonomy): Eukaryota > Metazoa > Chordata > Actinopteri > Clupeiformes > Clupeidae > Sardinella > Sardinella longiceps. The sequence goes on along the minus strand of JAODXP020000016.1, from coordinate 11,116,396 downwards.
CATGTCACTTCCTTGTCAAATAATTACACAAACCTCAGAGAGCAAAGAGGTATTTTATTGTGTTTTTCCTTCTCTTTTTCCCTATCAAGGAACCATACATTTTCTGACCTGTATTTGAGTTGTAGGCGTTGCCTATGTTGGTGATGACGGTTCTGTAGACCAGGGTGGTTGCTGTGTTAAAGGGTCCAGTATGTGCATCACCAGATGCTAGCAGTGAGGCAGAGAAAGACACCTTCCTCTCCTCTCTCTCCCTCCTCAGCTCCTCCACCTGGCTCCCTGTCACATTCAAACTGCCTGCTTGGTTCTCCTGTTTCTCCTTCAGCTCCTTAATAACAGCTCTCTGCTCCTCCACTGTCTTCTCACTGGCTCTCAGTCTGGACTCAATAATCTCTGTTTTAATCTCACTTGCTCTCAGTCTGGTCTCCATAGTCTCGTTTCTATTCTCACTGGCTCTCAGTTTGGTCTCCATAGTCTCGGCTTTATTCTCACTGGCTCTCAGTCTGGTCTCCATAGCCTCCATTTGTGTCTTAGAGTGCCTGAGTTCCACTTTCAGCTCTGTCACCTGAGCAGTCATCTCTCTCAGCACAGTGTGGATGTCTGCTGGGATGGCTTGTTGGGTGGAGGAGGAGGAGGAGGCTGTGGCTGCAGTGTCTCTTCGTCTCGTCTGTGCTGCACCCAAATCCTCATTTTCTCCGCTCTCTGTTCCCCCTGTGGCTCTGATGTTAGATGTCATTTCTTCTGATGGTTTCTCTTCTCAGACTCTTTTCCTGTGTCTCAGACAAACAGCAGCACCAGTAAAGATCCACAATTCTTCACCCTGGAACTAAAGAACTGAAGAACTTTTCTCTGTCCGCAGATTGTTTCTTGCTCATAAAAGTGCTCATGTGCACTTTTCATTGGTTAATTATTACCATTTATGTCTCTGGCACATGCAAATACTGATCAAACAGGTAGGATCATAAATGATGCACATGGGGGCTGTATGTGGTTTGTTGATGTTTCCCAAAAGCTTATATTAGCAAACTAAGTTAGCAACCATGATTGTAATGCAGTTACCCATTGCCAACTAACTAAGCTGCTAACTGGTTAGCAGCTAAGCTTTTGGGTAACAGACGCCAGGTCATGGTCTAAGGTCATGATAGTTTGTTTATAACCCACAGTAATGATATGCACTGGCAAGTCATCCAGAACAGGATTGCTGCAAATCACTATCTTAGAAATCTATGTAGCCCAGCCATGACCCATTGCCCAAACCCTTGGTGGGGAGTGACCAATCACAGTGCTTTATGGCTGGTATTCTCCCAGGTGCTTCAGTCCAAAGAAGTGCGTAGCTCCATGTATTTCAGCCTGCTCTAAGCACTTTTATGGACTTAAGCACTTGGGAAAATATCACCCTACCCTACTGTATGTGTGTAGAGCAGGATCTCCAACAGGTAGCCTGGGAGCCACCAGTAGCTTGCCACCTGCTTCTGAGTTGCTCTCCAAAGGGTAAATTAAGTTCATAACATAGTCACAAAATGTTGAAATGTAGTGAAAAAATTTGGCCATTTTAGTGTGCACCATTCATTAATAATCAGAAAAATGTGAAAAAATTTCCTTCAAATCCTCAGTGGCTGTCAGGAATACATTCCAGATGCACTGAACACGTGCTGACAACATCCACTGGGGAAAAAACTCATTTATGTATGAACTTGCATCAATGCAAAAGTAAGCAAAATTAAACTTTGTATATCTCAACAATAATCATATAGTTTACAGTTTATAAAACAGGTTGAATTTTGTTTCTAGGTGCCCTGGATCAGAAGTTACGACGCTTTGAATGTAATTATGACTTGATTATCAGCAGCCCTTTTTGGACTTTTGGATTTTTATGTAGTAGGAACATTAGGGGTGTACCAATGACATTTCCTCTGACCAAATTGTCTATTGTAGTCTGTGCTTGTGTTGTTTAGTAGCTGCTCAAAACCACACAGTATAGAAGACAGCCAATAGTAGGAGATGGCCAATAGTTCTTGAGGTAGGCCATGCTTCCAAGGTTAGAAAGTGTGGAAGGTAGAAAGTGTAACCTCTGCTGGGCCTTTTTAAGGATGGCGTTGAAGTCGGTCTCCCACTTCAGGTCCTGGGAAATGATGGATCCCAGAAACTTGATAGTACACATGTGACTGTTGGTTGATCGGAACGAGACGTCTTGCACCCCACCTACGTCCACGCCCCACTAGACTAGTGGTTCACACCCCATAGTTTTTGAAACACTGCTGTAGAGTGTGAAGTAGACACACTTGTCACCATCCTGGATGAGCCTAATGATGTTGATACAGTCTGCACATGGGAGCTGGACAGCAGGGTCTTTAGAGTTACAGTTATTTTTGTAGAAAGAAAACAGCAGTAGGGGAAAAACACTGGTTGTCATTGTTCCATTTGATATCTCCCAGCTGCTTATGTTGTCTCTTAGCCTGTTGATTACAAAATACCAGTGAAATAATCACAGATCCAATAATTCTGGTCATTTTAATAAACTTTTCTATAGAGAATATGACTATACAGTTTGGTGAAAAGCATAGTATATTGGCAAATGTCCTAACTTTTCCAGCCATTTGTAGATATACACAATACAGTTCTGTGACATTGTAATGTGTCTGATGATGTTACATAGCTTATGGGGTGACATTTGGTGCATGTTTGGATGCCAAAAACAGTTTTGAAAACTTGCCCCATTTGGTTAACTGTCAGGGCTTATTCTCTGTTCAAGGAAACCTATATGGTTGGACCAAAATGTCTTGGGTCTTCAGTATTGGCTAATCTCAAGTAACTTGAGCAATAGCGCCCTTGTTGAAATTTGACCGGAATTCCCCTTTAACTTACTAACTAATTAACTATGCTGTAAAATTCCTGTTAATTACTGTTACCTGACCGTTAACTGTTATCTATAAACAGTTAAATAACTACTTACTGATGTTAATAAGCCATTTAATAACCATTAATAGAAGACGGATATTATAAAGTGCTACCAGTATAACAAACCATGTCGGGTTCAACCCATTTTTGAGACTTTGGCTCCCTGACTATCATGAGTCAATGATACTTTGTGCATATTTTTTTTATAGCAATACACATATACTTTACTTATGTATAACACTGATTTATTACAGAAATCAACATTTTATCACAGAATAAAACTGTAGGCCTATAGTAGGCTAGTGATTTAAATAGCAGAGTTTTTTGCCATTCATGTACTTTGTAGAATCCAAGACAACAATTTGTCAAGATATAAATTTGGGGAATTGAAGACATTAACTGTGTGTGTGCACATGATTGACTCATTACATATCTTCTGTGTCATGGGCAGAAGTTGTGTTGTTGCCTTGAAATCAGTCATTCTGTTTTCACTCTTTCAAATCCACGTCACTTCACACAAGAGTCTGAGAAATACCTCACACGGTGAAGAGCAGGTGGCCAGAGAATGTGGTGAAGGCGTAGTCACGATCGTCATACACCCATGAATTGGGACTCAGCTTCACATAGACCACATCTCCCACCTCCAGCTGCACTGAGACGACGTTTGAGGCACTCCCACTGTAACTTGTCTGATGAGTATAAAGTGCACAAACACGCCCTGCATTTGTATAAAGAAAGGTTTCCCCTCTTGTTGATGGATGACCAGTAATATGAACAAACATGCCAAACTGGTAGACTCCTCTGACAGGAGCTGTGAACACCCCTGTAGGGAGGGAAAAATGTTTTATCATTACAGTGCATGCAAAGCGATGCACTGTACTGTTCTCCGTTGGCTTCTTCTTCTTTTTATTATTACAGTGCATGCAAAGCGATGCACTGTACTGTTCTCCGTTGGCTTCTTCTTCTTTTTATTATTACAGTGCATGCAAAGCGATGCACTGTACTGTTCTCCGTTGGCTTCTTCTTCTTTTTATTACAGTGCATGCAAAGCGATGCACTGTACTGTTCTCCGTTGGCTTCTTCTTCTTTTTATTATTACAGTGCATGCAAAGCGATGCACTGTACTGTTCTCCGTTGGCTTCTTCTTCTTTTTATTACAGTGCATGCAAAGCGATGCACTGTACTGTTCTCCGTTGGCTTCTTCTTCTTTTTATTATTATTATTCTTCAATGCTCGCTGCTTTTTCTCAATAACCGTTTCACCTAGAAACTTCATTCAAACTTCATCTCGTAGGTCTCGATTTGTGTTGTTATGCTATGACATTTCACTTTTCTACTATTTTTACTTTTTCTACTATCTGCGATAAACGAGCGAAAAAAGTGCTTTTTTTTCACAAATTATGGAATTTTCAGAGTTCCACAACAGAATTCTACTTCCTATTGTTGCTACCTTAACTACTGTAAACATTCTATTGTTGCTTTCTTGACTACTGTAAACATTCCAGAGAACTTTCAGCAGACTAGTGGAACTTCTAGGATTCTATTTCCACGAACATTCTGTTATCTGCTGTATAGACCCTTTTTGAGGCTACGTCACAATTCCATGAGTTGAGTTTTGGAGGCAGAAAATCGTCTGTTCTGATAGACATGCCTGTAAATTTCACAACTTTCCCCATCTTTGAAAAGATAGCTTGTCATCATAATATAACTCAAGAATCTATTTCTTTACAAGATATGATTCACAAACAACAAAATATATGTCCACCAACATGATTAAACGAGTACCCAAAGTTCAGAGACTGAAAGTAGCACAGGTGGCTATCTGCATCTTTAGGCTGCTGGATAACGTAGTGATGCCATACTGCCACCGTAGCGACCTCTCTCAATTTAAACCACTTGTCAAAGCAAACAAACTTATCGACAGTCTCCAGATATTTAACTGAACACAGGGATTTTGTATCACTTTAACACTACCCCTAAAAGCCAAACTTTACCACTGAATAACCCGCTACCTTGTTAGCTGACGATAGATCGCCTACCTTGTTAAGTGACGTTACTAACGTTAGTCGTTTTCCCATAGGATTAAGCGCATTTCTCTTGAAGTGCACCTTAACTCACGCAATTTGTAAACACTGTAAGGCATACAGGATCGCTACTGTAGTTGGATATTATTTAGTATACATCTAATAGATTACGCCAAAATTATAAAATGTAGGATTAGCTGTTGAGAAAGCATTAAAAGACAGTGCTTAAAACGGTCACTTTTGTATTGGTTCTGATAGCTTCTGGAGGCGTTCTGCCTCCAGTTGCAGTTTATAGAATGTTAGAACACGGAATGTTTACAAACACAGAAAGGGTCTATTAACTTTTCCAGTTCATTTCTATTAAACTAATGGGCTATTTAAGGTTTTTTCACTTCCATTTGCTGAGGCAAAGGGCTCGCGAAGCGAGCCTCTTTGCCTTTTCCCTCTTCTACTGTCTTTGCCATTTTTTTCTTTGATTCTCTGTATTATCTGTTCAACTTTTGGCAACTATTTACGTCTTCACCTTTTTGTCTTCAATTCTCTTCAATTATCTATTCACTTTTTCATCGACATTTTACATTTTTGCCTATTTCCCTTCAACTTTTTGCCAACTTTTTACTGTACATCTTTGCCTTTTTCTCTTCAATTCTCTGTATTATCTCTTCAACTTTTTGGCAACCTTTCAGGCCTAGCCTACATATTTTCCTTTTTTTCTCTTCAATTCTCTGTATTATATTCAACATTTTTTGCAACTTTTTTTTCTCATCTTTTCCTATTTCAACTATTTCCTATTTCAACATTTTTAAACAAATTTACACAAAGCAACTTTTTATGTAATCATCAACAACGAACCATTTGACGCAGCCAAAGGCTTTTATCAATAATTTAACTACTGATACGGGCCATGTTCATTCGAACTGTCATCAACTATCTTTTTTTTTTCAACTATTCAATAATCACCCATCCATCAACATTAACAATAGCCACTGCTAACAACTCCCATGATGACCTAGCAATATATCAACCAACAAGATCAATGTAGCAACCAACATATCCGCCCTCGCAATGGCCTAGTAACAACCTCAGACACCCCTATGGCAATTGACATAGCAACCAACATGCTAAACATGGCAAACAGCATAGCAACCACCATATCCGCCCTAGCAACAGCCTAGCAACTACAGCCTTGCAATGTCTTTAGAACCACTCCATCAATAATGATATAGCAATGAACATGGCAACCAACATGATCAACGTAGCAACCAGCATAGCAACCTACATGTCCACCCTAGCAACTGCCGAACAACAACCTTAAGCACCAATGCCACCTTCCAGGAAGCACTTCCACAATGACCTAGCAATGAACATTGCAACCAACATGATCAACGTAGCAACCACCATAACCTGGCAACAGCCTAGCAACAACCTCAAGAAGCCCTGCAATGTCCTAGGAACCGCTTCCACACTGATGACCAAGCACTAGACATAGCAACCAACATGATCAATGTAACAACCAGCATAGTAACCACCATATCCGCCCTAGCAATGGCCTAACAACAACCAAAAGTACCCTTGCAATCAACATAACAACCAATACAGCAACCAGCACCATTTTCTTTTTTTTCAACTATTCAACAACATGATCAAGGTAGCAACATTTTCTTTGCTACTTGACTAGTAACTTTGCCTTAACAAGTTTCCTCTTTACTCTACTTTTCTACTTTTTTTCTACGATCACTTTCTAAGTGTACTTTTTAAACGTTTGCATGCACTGTGTAATTCCTTGGAATTGCAAATCTAGTTACAGTGCATGCATAGCGATGCACTGTCTTGTTATCCGTTGGCTTCTTCTTCTTATTCTTATTCTTATTATTCTTCTATGCACGCTTTTTCTCAATAACCGTTTCACCTAGAAACTTCATTCAAACTTCACCTTGTAGGTCTCAATTTCTATTGTTATGCTAAGACTTTTCTCTTTTCTACTATTTTTACTTTTTCCACTATCTGCGATAAACGAGCAAAAAAGAGCTTTTTTTCCAGAAATGATGGAATTTTGATAGTTCCATAACAGAATTCTACTTCCTACTGTTGCTTCCCTTAACTACTGTAAACATTCTATTGTTGCTTTCTTGATTACTGTAAACATTCCAGAGAACTTTCAGCAGACTAGTGGAACTTCTAGATTCTATTTCCACGAACATTCTGTTATCTGCTGTGTTAACCTTTCCAGTTCATTTCTATTAAACTAATGGGCTATTTAAGGTTTTTTCACTTCCATTTGCTGAGCTTCCCCCTCTTCTACTGTCTTTTTCTTTTCAATTCTCTGTATCATCTATTCAACTTTTGACAACTTTTTCATCTTTGTCATTTTTTTCTTTGATTCTCTGTATTATCTGTTCAACTTTTGGCAACTATTTACATCTTCACATTTTTGTCTTCAATTCTCTGTATTATCTATTCACTTTTTCAACGACATTTTACATTTTTCCTTTTTCTCTTCAATTCTCTGTATTAATCTATTCAACTTTTTGCCAACTTTTTACTGTACATCTTTGCCTTTTTCTCTTCAATTCTCTGTATCATCTTTTCAACTTTTTGCCAACCTTTCAAGCCTAGCCTACATATTTTCCTTTTTTTCTCTTCAATTCTCTGTATTATATTCAACATTTTTTGCAACTATTTTTTTCACATCTTTTCCTATTTCAACAATTTCCTATTTCAACATTTTTAAACAAATTGACACAAACCAACTTTTTATGTAATCATCAACAACGAACCATTTGACCTTTTACCACTAATTCAACTACTGATACAGGCCATGTTCATTCGAACGATCATCAACTATCTTTTTTTTTCAACTATTCAATAATCACCCATTCATCAACATTAACAATAGCCACTGCTAACAACTCCCATGATGACCTAGCAATATACATAGCAACCAACAAGATCAATGTAGCAACCAACATATCCGCCCTCGCAATGGCCTAGTAGCAACCTCAGACACCCCTACAATGTCCTGGGAACCAGTTCCACAATGATGACATGGCAATTGACATAGCAACCAAATGCTCAACATGGCAAACAGCATAGCAACCACCATATCTGCCCTAGCAACAGCCTAGCAACTGCCTCCAGCAGCCTTTACAACCATTCCAGCAATAATGATATAGCAATGAACATAGCAACCAACATGATCAACGTAGCAACCAGCATAGCAACTTACATGTCCACCCTAGCAACTGCCGAACAACAACCTTAAGCACCAATGCCACCTTCATGGAAGCACTTCCACAATGATGACCTAGCAATGAACATTGCAATCAGCATAGCAACCACCATAATTTCCCTGGCAACAGCCTAGCAATAAACTCAAGAAGCCCTGCAATGTCCTAGGAACCGCTTCCACACTGATGACCAAGCACTAGACATAGCAACCAACATGATCAATGTAACAACCAGCATAGCAACCACCATATCCGCCCCAAGCAACGGCCTAACAACAACCAAAAGTACCCTTGTAATCAACATAGCAACCAACACAGCAACCAGCACCATTTTCTTTTTTTTTCAACTATTCAACTACATGATCAAGGTAGCAACATTTTCTTTGCTACTTAACTAGTAACTTTGATTGCCTAAACAAGTTTCCTCTTTACTCTACTTTTCTACTTTTTTTTCTAATGTCACTTTCTAAATGCACTTTTTTAAACGTTTGCATGCACTGTGTAATTCCTTGGAATTGCAAATCTAGTTATTATTATTATTCTTCAATGCTCGCTTTTTCTCAATAACCGTTTCACCTAGAAACTTCATTCAAACTTCATCTCGTAGGTCTCGATTTGTGTTGTTATGCTATGACATTTCACTTTTCTACTATTTTTACTTTTTCTACTATCTGCGATAAACGAGCGAAAAAAGTGCTTTTTTTTCACAAATTATGGAATTTTCAGAGTTCCACAACAGAATTCTACTTCCTATTGTTGCTACCTTAACTACTGTAAACATTCTATTGTTGCTTTCTTGACTACTGTAAACATTCCAGAGAACTTTCAGCAGACTAGTGGAACTTCTAGGATTCTATTTCCACGAACATTCTGTTATCTGCTGTATTAACCTTTCCAGTTCATTTCTATTAACTTAATGGGCTATTTAAGCTTATTTCACTTCCATTTGCTGAGGCAAAGGGCTCGCGAAGCGAGCCTCTTTGCCTTTTCCCTCTTCTACTGTCTTTTTCTTTTCAATTCTCTGTATCATCTATTCAACTTTTAACAACTTTTTCATCTTTGCCATTTTTTTCTTTGATTCTCTGTATTATCTGTTCAACTTTTGGCAACTATTTACGTCTTCACCTTTTTGTCTTCAATTCTCTTCAATTATCTATTCACTTTTTCATCGACATTTGACATTTTTGCCTATTTCCTTTCAACTTTTTGCCAACTTTTTACTGTACATCTTTGCCTTTTTCTCTTCAATTCTCTGTATTATCTCTTCAACTTTTTGGCAACCTTTCAGGCCTAGCCTACATATTTTCCTTTTTTCCTCTTCAATTCTCTGTATTATATTCAACATTTTTTGCAACTTTTTTCCACATCTTTTCCTATTTCAACTATTTCCTATTTCAACATTTTTAAACAAATTTACACAAAGCAACTTTTTATGTAATCATCAACAACGAACCATTTGACGCAGCCAAAGGCTACGTCCACCTTTATCACTAATTTAACTACTGATACGGGCCATGTTCATTCGAACTGTCATCAACTATCTTTTTTTTTCAACTATTCAATAATCACCCATTCATCAACATTAACAATAGCCACTGCTAACAACTCCCATGATGACCTAGCAATATATCAACCAACAAGATCAATGTAGCAACCAACATATCCGCCCTCGCAATGGCCTAGTAACAACCTCAGACACCCCTATGGCAATTGACATAGCAACCAACATGCTAAACATGGCAAACAGCATAGCAACCACCATATCCGCCCTAGCAACAGCCTAGCAACTGCCTCCAGCAGCCTTGCAATGTCTTTAGAACCACTCCATCAATAATGATATAGCAATGAACATGGCAACCAACATGATCAACGTAGCAACCAGCATAGCAACCTACATGTCCACCCTAGCAACTGCCGAACAACAACCTTAAGCACCAATGCCACCTTCCAGGAAGCACTTCCACAATGACCTAGCAATGAACATTGCAACCAACATGATCAACGTAGCAACCACCATAACTTACCTAGCAACAGCCTAGCAACAACCTCAAGAAGCCCTGCAATGTCCTAGGAACCGCTTCCACACTGATGACCAAGCACTAGACATAGCAACCAACATGATCAATGTAACAACCAGCATGGTAACCACCATATCCGCCCTAGCAACGGCCTAACAACAACCAAAAGTACCCTTGCAATCAACATAACAACCAATACAGCAACCAGCACCATTTTCTTTTTTTTCAACTATTCAACAACATGATCAAGGTAGCAACATTTTCTTTGCTACTTGACTAGTAACTTTGATTGCCTAAACAAGTTTCCTCTTTACTCTACTTTTCTACGATCACTTTCTAAGTGTACTTTTTTAAACGTTTGCATGCACTGTGTAATTCCTTGGAATTGCAAATCTAGTTATTATTATTATTCTTCAATGCTCGCTTTTTCTCAATAACCGTTTCACCTAGAAACTTCATTCAAACTTCATCTCGTAGGTCTCGATTTGTGTTGTTATGCTATGAAATTTCACTTTTCTACTATTTTTACTTTTTCTACTATCTGCGATAAACGAGCGAAAAAAGTGCTTTTTTTCACAAATTATGGAATTTTCAGAGTTCCACAACAGAATTCTACTTCCTATTGTTGCTACCTTAACTACTGTAAACATTCTATTGTTGCTTTCTTGACTACTGTAAACATTCCAGAGAACTTTCAGCAGACTAGTGGAACTTCTAGGATTCTATTTCCACGAACATTCTGTTATCTGCTGTATTAACCTTTCCAGTTCATTTTTATTAACCTAATGGGCTATTTAAGCTTATTAACTTCCATTTGCTGAGGCAAAGGGCTCGCGAAGCGAGCCTCTTTGCCTTTTCCCTCTTCTACTGTCTTTTTCTTTTCAATTCTCTGTATCATCTATTCAACTTTTAACAACTTTTTCATCTTTGCCATTTTTTTCTTTGATTCTCTGTATTATCTGTTCAACTTTTGGCAACTATTTACGTCTTCACCTTTTGTCTTCAATTCTCTTCAATTATCTATTCACTTTTTCATCGACATTTGACATTTTTGCCTATTTCCCTTCAACTTTTTGCCAACTTTTTACTGTACATCTTTGCCTTTTTCTCTTCAATTCTCTGTATTATCTCTTCAACTTTTTGGCAACCTTTCAGGCCTAGCCTACATATTTTCCTTTTTTTCTCTTCAATTCTCTGTATTATATTCAACATTTTTTGCAACTTTTTTTCCACGTCTTTTCCTATTTCAACTATTTCCTATTTCAACATTTTTAAACAAATTTACACAAAGCAACTTTTTATGTAATCATCAACAACGAACCATTTGACGCAGCCAAAGGCTGCGTCCACCTTTATCACTAATTTAACTACTGATACGGGCCATGTTCATTCAAACTATCATCAACTATCTTTTTTTTTTAACTATTCAATAATCACCCATTCATCAACATTAACAATAGCCACTGCTAACAACTCCCATGATGACCTAGCAATATATCAACCAACAAGATCAATGTAGCAACCAACATATCCGCCCTCGCAATGGCCTAGTAACAACCTCAGACACCCCTATGGCAATTGACATAGCAACCAACTTACCTCACTCACGTCAGATGTAGCGCTACGCGCGTTCATCTGATATTCAGCGATAGACGAATTATTTCAGGAGCCAGAAATCCTTGAATCTAACTGGGCAAACGGCTTGTCCATCAATTTAATTGACGTACACTGCAGCCAACCACATCGAAACCAACCGATGACGCTCGTTACGTTTGTTGGATTGGTTGGATTCAAAACAGTTGCTTCTTCGCTACGTCACACCCTCTACAGCAGCCAGCGGCCCTGATTGGTCCGGTTAGAGAATAATGGCTTGAAATCTCTCTGATGGGCTTCAACATCAGATCGTTGCGCGGAAGTGCCTTACGAAAGTTACGTAGCGCATGATCTGACGTGAGTGAGGTAAGCAACCAACATGCTAAACATGGCAAACAGCATAGCAACCACCATATCCGCCCTAGCAACAGCCTAGCAACTGCCTCCAGCAGCCTTGCAATGTCTTTAGAACCACTCCATCAATAATGATATAGCAATGAACATGGCAACCAACATGATCAACGTAGCAACCAGCATAGCAACCTACATGTCCACCCTAGCAACTGCCGAACAACAACCTTAAGCACCAATGCCACCTTCCAGGAAGCACTTCCACAATGACCTAGCAATGAACATTGCAACCAACATGATCAACGTAGCAACCACCATAACTTACCTGGCAACAGCCTAGCAACAACCTCAAGAAGCCCTGCAATGTCCTAGGAACCGCTTCCACACTGATGACCAAGCACTAGACATAGCAACCAACATGATCAATGTAACAACCAGCATAGTAACCACCATATCCGCCCTAGCAACGGCCTAACAACGACCAAAAGTACCCTTGCAATCAACATAACAACCAATACAGCAACCAGCACCATTTTCTTTTTTTTCAACTATTCAACAACATGATCAAGGTAGCAACATTTTCTTTGCTACTTGACTAGTAACTTTGATTGCCTAAACAAGTTTCCTCTTTACTCTACTTTTCTACTTTTTTTTTCTACGATCACTTTCTAAGTGTACTTATTTAAACGTTTGCATGCACTGTGTAATTCCTTGGAATTGCAAATCTAGTTATTATTATTATTCTTCAATGCTCGCTTTTTTCTCAATAACCGTTTCACCTAGAAACTTCATTCAAACTTCATCTCGTAGGTCTCGATTTGTGTTGTTATGCTATGACATTTCACTTTTCTACTATTTTTACTTTTTCTACTATCTGCGATAAACGAGCGAAAAAAGTGCTTTTTTTCACAAATTATGGAATTTTCAGAGTTCCACAACAGAATTCTACTTCCTATTGTTGCTACCTTAACTACTGTAAACATTCTATTGTTGCTTTCTTGACTACTGTAAACATTCCAGAGAACTTTCAGCAGACTAGTGGAACTTCTAGGATTCTATTTCCACGAGCATTCTGTTATCTGCTGTATTAACCTTTCCAGTTCATTTCTATTAACCTAATGGGCTATTTAAGCTTATTTCACTTCCATTTGCTGAGGCAAAGGGCTCGCGAAGCGAGCCTCTTTGCCTTTTCCCTCTTCTACTGTCTTTTTCTTTTCAATTCTCTGTATCATCTATTCAACTTTTAACAACTTTTTCATCTTTGCCATTTTTTTCTTTGATTCTCTGTATTATCTGTTCAACTTTTGGCAACTATTTACGTCTTCACCTTTTTGTCTTCAATTCTCTTCAATTATCTATTCACTTTTTCATTTTTGCCTATTTCCCTTCAACTTTTTGCCAACTTTTTACTGTACATCTTTGCCTTTTTCTATTCAATTCTCTGTATTATCTCTTCAACTTTTTGGCAACCTTTCAGGCCTAGCCTACATATTTTCCTTTTTTTCTCTTCAATTCTCTGTTTTATATTCAACATTTTTTGCAACTTTTTTCCCTCATCTTTTCCTATTTCAACTATTTCCTATTTCAACATTTTTAAATAAATTTACACAAAGCAACTTTTTATGTAATCATCAACAACGAACCATTTGACGCAGCCAAAGGCTGCGTCCACCTTTTATCACTAATTTAACTACTGATACGGGCCATGTTCATTCGAACTGTCATCAACTATCTTTTTTTTTTTTTCAACTATTCAATAATCACCCATTCATCAACATTAACAATAGCCACTGCTAACAACTCCCATGATGACCTAGCAATATATCAACCAACAAGATCAATGTAGCAACCAACATATCCGCCCTCGCAATGGCCTAGTAACAACCTCAGACACCCCTATGGCAATTGACATAGCAACCTCAGACACCCCTATGGCAATTGACATAGCAACCAACATGCTAAACATGGCAAACAGCATAGCAACCACCATATCCGCCCTAGCAACAGCCTAGCAACTGCCTCCAGCAGCCTTGCAATGTCTTTAGAACCACTCCATCAATAATGATATAGCAATGAACATGGCAACCAACATGATCAACGTAGCAACCAGCATAGCAACCTACATGTCCACCCTAGCAACTGCCGAACAACAACCTTAAGCACCAATGCCACCTTCCAGGAAGCACTTCCACAATGACCTAGCAATGAACATTGCAACCAACATGATCAACGTAGCAACCACCATAACTTACCTGGCAACAGCCTAGCAACAACCTCAAGAAGCCCTGCAATGTCCTAGGAACCGCTTCCACACTGATCAATGTAACAACCAGCATAGTAACCACCATATCCGCCCTAGCAACGGCCTAACAACAACCAAAAGTACCCTTGCAATCAACATAACAACCAACACAGCAACCAGCACCATTTCCTTTTTTTTCAACTATTCAACAACATGATCAAGGTAGCAACATTTTCTTTGCTACTTGACTAGTAACTTTGATTGCCAAAACAAGTTTCCACTTTACTCTACTTTTCTACTTTTTTTTCTACTATCACTTTCTAAGTGCACTTTTTTTAAACGTTTGCATGCACTGTGTAATTCCTTGGAATTGCAAATCTAGTTATTATTATTATTCTTCAATGCTCACTTTTTCTCAATAACCTAGAAACTTCATTCAAACTTCATCTCGTAGGTCTCGATTTGTGTTGTTATGCTATGACATTTCACTTTTCTACTATTTTTACTTTTTCTACTATCTGCGATAAACGAGCGAAAAAAGTGCTTTTTTCACAAATTATGGAATTTTCAGAGTTCCACAACAGAATTCTACTTCCTATTGTTGCTACCTTAACTACTGTAAACATTCTATTGTTGCTTTCTTGACTACTGTAAACATTCCAGAGAACTTTCAGCAGACTAGTGGAACTTCTAGGATTCTATTTCCACGAACATTCTGTTATCTGCTGTATTAACCTTTCCAGTTCATTTCTATTAACCTAATGGGCTATTTAAGCTTATTTCACTTCCATTTGCTGAGGCAAAGGAGCTCGCGAAGCGAGCCTCTTTGCCTTTTCCCTCTTCTACTGTCTTTTTCTTTTCAATTCTCTGTATCATCTATTCAACTTTTAACAACTAACAACTATTTACGTCTTCACCTTTTTGTCTTCAATTCTCTTCAATTATCTATTCACTTTTTCCCTTCAACTTTTTGCCAACTTTTTACTGTACATCTTTGCCTTTTTCTCTTCAATTCTCTGTATTATCTCTTCAACTTTTTGGCAACCTTTCAGGCCTAGCCTACATATTTTCCTTTTTTTCTCTTCAATTCTCTGTATTATATTCAACATTTTTTGCAACTTTTTTCCACATCTTTTCCTATTTCAACTATTTCCTATTTCAACATTTTTAAACAAATTTACACAAAGCAACTTTTTATGTAATCATCAACAACGAACCATTTGACGCAGCCAAAGGCTGCGTCCACCTTTATCACTAATTTAACTACTGATACGGGCCATGTTCATTCGAACTGTCATCAACTATCTTTTTTTTTCGACTATTCAATAATCACCCATTCATCAACATTAACAATAGCCACTGCTAACAACTCCCATGATGACCTAGCAATATATCAACCAACAAGATCAATGTAGCAACCAACATATCCGCCCTCGCAATGGCCTAGTAACAACCTCAGACACCCCTATGGCAATTGACATAGCAACCAACATGCTAAACATGGCAAACAGCATAGCAACCACCATATCCGCCCTAGCAACAGCCTAGCAACTGCCTCCTGCAGCCTTGCAATGTCTTTAGAACCACTCCATCAATAATGATATAGCAATGAACATGGCAACCAACATGATCAACGTAGCAACCAGCATAGCAACCTACATGTCCACCCTAGCAACTGCCGAACAACAACCTTAAGCACCAATGCCACCTTCCAGGAAGCACTTCCACAATGACCTAGCAATGAACATTGCAACCAACATGATCAACGTAGCAACCACCATAACTTACCTGGCAACAGCCTAGTAACAACCTCAAGAAGCCCTGCAATGTCCTAGGAACCGCTTCCACACTGATGACCAAGCACTAGACATAGCAACCAACATGATCAATGTAACAACCAGCATGGTAACCACCATATCCGCCCTAGCAACGGCCTAACAACAACCAAAAGTACCCTTGCAATCAACATAACAACCAATACAGCAACCAGCACCATTTTCTTTTTTTTCAACTATTCAACAACATGATCAAGGTAGCAACATTTTCTTTGCTACTTGACTAGTAACTTTGATTGCCTAAACAAGTTTCCTCTTTACTCTACTTTTCTACTTTTTTTCTACGATCACTTTCTAAGTGTACTTTTTAAACGTTTGCATGCACTGTGTAATTCCTTGGAATTGCAAATCTAGTTATTATTATTATTCTTCAATGCTCGCTTTTTCTCAATAACCGTTTCACCTAGAAACTTCATTCAAACTTCATCTCGTAGGTCTCGATTTGTGTTGTTATGCTATGACATTTCACTTTTCTACTATTTTTACTTTTTCTACTATCTGCGATAAACGAGCGAAAAAAGTGCTTTTTTTTCACAAATTATGGAATTTTCAGAGTTCCACAACAGAATTCTACTTCCTATTGTTGCTACCTTAACTACTGTAAACATTCTATTGTTGCTTTCTTGACTACTGTAAACATTCCAGAGAACTTTCAGCAGACTAGTGGAACTTCTAGGATTCTATTTCCACGAACATTCTGTTATCTGCTGTATTAACCTTTCCAGTTCATTTCTATTAACCTAATGGGCTATTTAAGCTTATTTCACTTCCATTTGCTGAGGCAAAGGTTGAAATAGGAAATAGTTGCCTTTTCCCTCTTCTACTGTCTTCTTCTTTTCAATTCTCTGTATCATCTATTCAACTTTTAACAACTTTTTCATCTTTGCCATTTTTTTCTTTGATTCTCTGTATTATCTGTTCAACTTTTGGCAACTATTTACGTCTTCACCTTTTTGTCTTCAATTCTCTTCAATTATCTATTCACTTTTTAATCGACATTTTACATTTTTGCCTATTTCCCTTCAACTTTTTGCCAACTTTTTACTGTACATCTTTGCCTTTTTCTCTTCAATTCTCTGTATTATCTCTTCAACTTTTTGGCAACCTTTCAGGCCTAGCCTACATATTTTCCTTTTTTTCTCTTCAATTCTCTGTATTATATTCAACATTTTTTGCAACTTTTTTTCCTCATCTTTTCCTATTTCAACTATTTCCTATTTCAACATTTTTAATCAAATTTACACAAAGCAACTTTTTATGTAATCATCAACAACGAACCATTTGACGCAGCCAAAGGCTGCGTCCACCTTTTATCACTAATTTAACTACTGATACGGGCCATGTTCATTCGAACTGTCATCAACTATCTTTTTTTTTTTTCAACTATTCAATAATCACCCATTCATCAACATTAACAATAGCCACTGCTAACAACTCCCATGATGACCTAGCAATATATCAACCAACAAGATCAATGTAGCAACCAACATATCCGCCCTCGCAATGGCCTAGTAACAACCTCAGACAGCCCTATGGCAATTGACATAGCAACCAACATGCTAAACATGGCAAACAGCATAGCAACCACCATATCCGCCCTAGCAACAGCCTAGCAACTGCCTCCAGCAGCCTTGCAATGTCTTTAGAACCACTCCATCAATAATGATATAGCAATGAACATGGCAACCAACATGATCAACGTAGCAACCAGCATAGCAACCTACATGTCCACCCTAGCAACTGCCTAACAACAACCTTAAGCACCAATGCCACCTTCCAGGAAGCACTTCCACAATGACCTAGCAATGAACATTGCAACCAACATGATCAACGTAGCAACCACCATAACTTACCTGGCAACAGCCTAGCAACAACCTCAAGAAGCCCTGCAATGTCCTAGGAACCGCTTCCACACTGATGACCAAGCACTAGACATAGCAACCAACATGATCAATGTAACAACCAGCATAGTAACCACCATATTCGCCCTAGCAATGGCCTAACAACAACCAAAAGTACCCTTGCAATCAACATAACAACCAATACAGCAACCAGCACCATTTTCTTTTTTTCAACTATTCAACAACATGATCAAGGTAGCAACATTTTCTTTGCTACTTGACTGAGTAACTTTGATTGCCTAAACAAGTTTCCTCTTTACTCTACTTTTCTACTTTTTTCTACGATCACTTTCTAAGTGTACTTTTTTAAACGTTTGCATGCACTGTGCAATTCCTTGGAATTGCAAATCTAGTTATTATTATTATTCTTCAATGCTCGCTGTTTCTCAATAACCGTTTCACCTAGAAACTTCATTCAAACTTCATCTCGTAGGTCTCGATTTGTGTTGTTATGCTATGACATTTCACTTTTCTACTATTTTTACTTTTTCTACTATCTGCGATAAACGAGCGAAAAAAGTGCTTTTTTTCACAAATTATGGAATTTTCAGAGTTCCACAACAGAATTCTACTTCCTATTGTTGCTACCTTAACTACTGTAAACATTCTATTGTTGCTTTCTTGACTACTGTAAACATTCCAGAGAACTTTCAGCAGACTAGTGGAACTTCTAGGATTCTATTTCCACGAACATTCTGTTATCTGCTGTATTAACCTTTCCAGTTCATTTCTATTAACCTAATGGGCTATTTAAGCTTATTTCACTTCCATTTGCTGAGGCAAGAGCCTGCGAGCGAGCCTCTTTGCCTTTTCCTCTTCTACTGTCTTTTTCTTTTCAATTCTCTGTATCATCTATTCAACTTTTAACAACTTTTTCATCTTTGCCATTTTTTTCTTTGATTCTCTGTATTATCTGTTCAACTTTTGGCAACTATTTACGTCTTCACCTTTTTGTCTTCAATTCTCTTCAATTATCTATTCACTTTTTCATCGACATTTGACATTTTTGCCTATTTCCCTTCAACTTTTTGCCAACTTTTTACTGTACATCTTTGCCTTTTTCTCTTCAATTCTCTGTATTATCTCTTCAACTTTTTGGCAACCTTTCAGGCCTAGCCTACATATTTTCCTTTTTTCTCTTCAATTCTCTGTATTATATTCAACATTTTTTTGCAACTTTTTTTTCCACATCTTTTCCTATTTCAACTATTTCCTATTTCAACATTTTTAAACAAATTTACACAAAGCAACTTTTTATGTAATCAACAACGAACCATTTGACGCAGCCAAAGGCTGCGTCCACCTTTTATCACTAATTTAACTACTGATACGGGCCATGTTCATTCGAACTGTCATCAACTATCTTTTTTTTTTCAATTATTCAATAATCACCCATTCATCAACATTAACAATAGCCACTGCTAACAACTCCCATGATGACCTAGCAATATATCAACCAACAAGATCAATGTAGCAACCAACATATCCGCCCTCGCAATGGCCTAGTAACAACCTCAGACACCCCTATGGCAATTGACATAGCAACCAACATGCTAAACATGGCAAACAGCATAGCAACCACCATATCCGCCCTAGCAACAGCCTAGCAACTGCCTCCAGCAGCCTTGCAATGTCTTTAGAACCACTCCATCAATAATGATATAGCAATGAACATGGCAACCAACATGATCAACGTAGCAACCAACATAGCAACCTACATGTCCACCCTAGCAACTGCCGAACAACAACCTTAAGCACCAATGCCACCTTCCAGGAAGCACTTCCACAATGACCTAGCAATGAACATTGCAACCAACATGATCAACGTAGCAACCACCATAACTTACCTGGCAACAGCCTAGCAACAACCTCAAGAAGCCCTGCAATGTCCTAGGAACCGCTTCCACACTGATGACCAAGCACTAGACATAGCAACCAACATGATCAATATAACAACCAGCATAGTAACCACCATATCCGCCCTAGCAACGGCCTAACAACAACCAAAAGTACCCTTGCAATCAACATAACAACCAATACAGCAACCAGCACCATTTTCTTTTTTTTCAACTATTCAACTACAACATGATCAAGGTAGCAACATTTTCTTTGCTACTTGACTAGTAACTTTGATTGCCTAAACAAGTTTCCTCTTTACTCTACTTTTTTACTTTTTTTCTACGATCACTTTCTAAGTGTACTTTTTTAAACGTTTGCATGCACTGTGTAATTCCTTGGAATTGCAAATCTAGTTTGTCTTTGTTGTGCCATTTCCAAAGATTCTAACTAAGCGCTGTAAAATCACTGTTTCCCATACTTCCAAATGAAGCGTTAGGGTTAAAAACCATAGTGATCACAAGTCACAATGTTTCTGTGTCATGAATGTTGTTCAGACCACTTAATTGTGATTCTGTGTTAACATGGCAGTTCATTTTTAGTCAGAGCTAGTTGGGCAAACTGATATTCAAGTCTAAATATGGACGGAACAGTGGAACTATTTCACAGCCCTGCAGTTATCTGAAAAATAATGCACGTTCCAAGTAGCGCATTACAGTAGGAAATTTGACCAAGCAGCGGTTTGAAACCAATTAAAGGAGAAACCTGGTGTGAAATGGCTTAAATTGTGTTAAACATGATACTGAGTGGGAACGATTAGCTCACCTCCGTTTGTGCCCTGCATTCAGAAATTCAGTCAATAGTTAGCCGATACTAAAATTAGGCTTCTGCTGGGACTACAGCGGGCATCAATGTAGCCATGCAAATAAGTCACTATTTTCCACCATTGACGAGGCACGCGAAATTCACACACGAGATTCACTTTACAGGGTTGCTCAGAAAATGTTTACTGGCATATTATGAAAACAACTCTGAGGTCAGTTTTCTTTTCACATCAAGGGTTTTTACAGGCTGTTCCTTCGGGAATTTTCCCTTTTCCCTGCCATTTTGGACTCCTTTGTCATGTGATCAGCGCATCTTTGTCAGCAACTAAGGCGAAATTCACATTTTACTACTCAAAGAGTATTAATGTATGGAGCAAGAGGGGTCGTGGTAGTTCATGGGAGCAAAGTGCAGTACACCATCAGATCTGCCAGCTGCCACCCCAATCAGTAAACCTTGCTTCCGCTTGGTAAATGTAAGAACCTGTTAAAGCCAGGCGGCGCAAATTGTATTCCTCTCTGTAATCATATTTTTGTATGCCATTGGCATTGATAAGTAAGTATTGTATGATTTTGCGCTGTATTTCTGAATACTGGGGTCGTAAAGTTCTTATTGGTATCATGGTTTTGATATGTTTTGAGACAAATCACACCAGATTTCTCCTTTAACTGAAAATGAAATAGCCAATAATGTCACATAAATTTCATGCATCATATTTTCAAATAAGACTTGATACAAGATACAAGATACTTTATTTGTCACATGCATCGTCATACGTGTACAACATACAGTGAAATGTAATCTGATCCCCCACAACTGTGCTTTAGCTAAAACTAATCCAAATAAATAGAACTAATAAAAATTCAATATGAATAGGTTTTACACATACAAACACGCATACATGGACATTAATGCACATGTACACATGCATACATGCACACACATGCACAGTAGGATACCCACACATTGTGCATACTGTATGTATCCACACAGGCACGCTTAGCACACACACACACACACACACACACACATCATACAACATTAGCCTGCGGAGAGATGGCAGTGTGGTTAAAGTGCAGAGTGCAGGGTGGGGAGGAATGGCATGTCCAGGTTGAGGAGTCTCACTGCTTGGGGATAAAAGCTCCTCCTCAGTCTTTCGGTCTTGGCCATAAGAGACCTAAACCTTTTTCCAGATTTTAGGGGCTGGAACAGATGGTTACTGGGGTGGGAAGAGTCCTTCAGAATTTTCAGGGCTCTGCTCCGGCATCTGGTGATGAAGATGTCTTGCAGAGGTGGGAGAGGAGACCTGCAGCATCGCTCAGCAGCCTTGATCACCCTCTCAAGGGCTTTACGGTCC
>JAODXP020000016.1:10927428-11091562 GCA_027497455.2 Sardinella longiceps | reverse complement strand
TGAGGAAGAGAGAAAGAGAGAGAGAGTAGTAAACTCCTGCACAGCTGGGATCCCTTCATACTGATGACTAAAGAACATTTCACTGTTCCTACTTCTCTCTGCCATTACACTTGGTAACACTATTAATAATTACCATCATTCACATCCTCATCACACACACATCACTCAGTGTTCAGCTCATGTGTGTGTTCTTTCTCTCTGCAGCTCCTGTCACTCTGGATCCCAACACTGCAAACCCAAAATTCATCCTGTCTGAGGATCTGACCAGTGTGAGACGTGGTGATGAGAGACAGCAGCTTCCTGATAACCCAGAGAGATTTGACTGGGCTGTCAGTGTCCTGGGCTCTGAGGGCTTTAACTCAGGGACTCACTGCTGGGATGTGGAGGTTGGGGAGAATGATGACTGGGCCCTGGGTGTGATAACAGAGTCTCTCCAGAGGAAGGGAGACTGCTTCTCCATGAGTGGACTGTGGTTTGTGTGGTATCAGAATGCAGCATATCGAGCACGTGCTACACCTCATGACTACACTCCCCTCACAGTGAAGCAGAAACCCCAGAGGATCAGAGTGCAGCTGGACTGGGACAGAGGAAAACTCTCATTCTCTGACCCTGATAATAACAAACCCATACACACTTTCAGACACACTTTCACTGAGAGAGTGTTTCCATCCTTTTCACCTATTCACCACTTCCACTTAGGATCTTACCAGTGAAGACAGCAGTTAGAGTAGAGCAGCTCAGTTAGAGTTCAGACACCACCTTCTGCAGGTTACACACACATACATACACACACACAGACACACACACACACACTCATCAACAAAGAATCAAATCAATGGTATAAATATGTTGTACCTGTGGTAAGAAGTTCACATGTGTAATCATTGTTTTGATGTTGTATGAAAGAATTTGTACCTGTGCAAAGAAACTTTGTAGTTAAAAAAAATGTCTTCGAGGATATGATTTGCAGGTGTGTAGAACAAATTTATAGTTTTGTAGTTACGTAATTTGCTTGTGTGCACATGCTTGGGGATGTGACAGGTTGCTGAGAAGCATCTGGAAACTGAAATGCTGCTTTTGGAAGTGTAGGGAAATTCTTTAGCAATACTGACATCTCGTGGTCATGTATGAAATTACAAACCAATCTCTTTACACTGCTTAATGTTGTGTGTGTCTGTGTGTATGGTTGTCTTTCATTCCCTTACTTACAAAAAGACAGCGCTATCACCAATCAGAGGACAGAAGAATTCTCTTCACACAATGTGATTGGCTCAGACAGTTTTAGTTTACCAAACTCACCAGCCAAGGAGGTACTGTACCTGCCTCTAGGGCAGGCCTGGGCAAACTAAGGCCCGGGGGCCACATGCGGCCCGTTGAGCTATTTAATCCGGCCCGTGGAGCCTTCCCAAAATAGAATATATTCTCTTTTAGCCAGGGTGATTTAGATTGTAGGCCTGATTTATTTCATTTCTTGTATTCATTAAGTGCAAATCCCCCCTTTTAACCGTGCATGTTAACCTGTCCTCTGAAGAAAGTGGGGCTGCTGTTTTGAGACTGGCCGATTTACCAGTATCAACCGGTTGACTGTTAACACCCCGGCCCGTTAGTTGAAATCTAAAAGCCAATGTGGCCCTTCGGCCAAAATAATTGCCCACCCCTGCTCTAGGGGGCGTCTACATTTCTGGGCGGTTGAATACTGTTTCTTACGATTGTTTTTATGATTTACACACAATGTCTGCTTCACACTTTTTGCACATTTTTTCTCAGCTTATTTCACGGTGTGTAGAGTGGCTGAGGACGTCAGTGTTAAGCTTTGGTCTTGCGTGTTGCAGTGTAGTTGCAATTATCTTTTTGTCATACATAATGTTTGGTAAGAAGTCTAGAAGTCAGGCTTTTTTACAGGGTTTTGACAAATGTGTTTTGCATTGATCACCGTAGCGTGTAACTGACTGTAATAGTGTCTTATCATTGGATGGCTGTGTGTCTGAAATGACAAAATGGTGTTTTTATAAAGGTGTGTGTACTGTATGTTTAGACTGAAGACTGTCATTTTGTGGTATAATAATGCTGCATATGGAGCACATGCTCCACCTCTGACACACTGAAGAATGCCTGTGTGTGTGTGTGTGTGTGTGTGTGTGTGTGTGTGTGTGTGTGTGTGTGTGTGTGTGTGTGTGTGTGTGTGTGGGAGGTCTCGGTAGTTATTCTGCAGAAGAAAGAGACAAGAATGATGTATGTGAGGAGGGAGAGATGGAGTGGGGATTGTGTGTTTGTTTGTGTGTGTGTGTGAGAGAGAGAGAGAGAGAGAGAGAGTGAGTGAGTGCGTGTGTGAGAGAGTGAGTGTGTGTGTGTGTGTGTGTGTGTGTGTGTGTGTGTGTGTGTGTGTGTGTGTCATACTTAATTTTAGTTTCACCCCAGCAGCACTGACCACTCACACAGAACCCTACAAACCCCTCTGTCTGGAGTGGAGCACAGGAACAAGAACCCAGCACACACACACGGAACCTATTAGCACACACACAGATCCAGAACACTGTGGATAACCCAGCACACATGTAGACAACCCTAGCCTGGCAAGCCATCCGATCACATTAAAATATAGAAAGAACTCAATTGTGGGCAGAACAAGGCAGTTATCTTTCAAAATGCTTCTACGCGCAATAGGGTAGCCTATGACCAAGAAATGAACAAGATCGTTGTTTTTGAAGCCCGCCCTAAACACATAGTTTTGTGATTTGTGAGGACCAACGGTGATCAACCAATCAAATTTCCTATGTCTTACTACTAGGCATACTGGCAGACCAAAGGTATTTGCCGTCTAGATTTCTAGGCTAAGACAGACACATGAAACTCCAGAAGCAAGACACAGACACACACACACATACACACACCATAGTTGAATGATTGGTTTCCACAGAGACATGTACACTCATACACTCTACAGTGTATCACTGTGTGTATTCACTTTTATTTCTTCCATTGTTATTCATGTAAAGCACCTAAAATCAAAAGCTTACTGTGACCCTCACCAGTCTGCCTAGCACACTGTGTGTGATAACAGTAGACATTCAAGTATCAGCCCAGTGTAAAACAGAGCAAGAAGATAGACCACATATTAATGCTGTAAACATCAATAGAGCTAATGTGTTGTGTGCTAATGGAGAACTGGAGAATGAGGTGAGATGCTTCACTGAGACTGAGGAGGCCTGTGGAGAAGAGAGAAAGACACGAGAGTTTGAATTGCACTATTCTCACTTCAGCAAATCCACACAATCGTTTGACTTTACAAGATTATTACTTTTGTATGCAGGACTCGAAGCGGGCCTGTGATCACTTAAGGGTCACCACTTACTGTATGCATTTTACTTTACATTTAATTAATATCTATGGGCACATTTGCTTATGTCCACTATTATAAACATAATCCTGGACTATTTCACTACAGAGTGTGATTTAAATGGGATTATTGTCTTCCTGAGACATACTGAATATACTTTACCGAAAGTGAAGTCTTTTCCTCAGAGTGTGTATTTGTTCTGGAGTTTGTTTCACAGGTGACTTGCCAAGCCTGCCTTCCTTCTGGCTAACCTCCATGTTGACTTTGGTGAGGATTGTCAGAACATCCATATTCCTAAATGTACATAGTAGTATGTCTAGTTTTACATATGTACATAGTATGTACCTTCACATACAGTACAACTTTACATATGTAAATAGCAATATACTGTATGTAACGTTACATATTAAATAATAGTATACTAGTATAAATAATAGTAATATGTAACTACATAACTCCAGTAATTGTGCTAGTAGCATCTATCCATACAAAAAAAAAAAAAATAATAATTAGACCTCAAGAAAGTGGTTTGTAATGTGACTAGAAATTATTTACATTTGGCAGCCTTCCCTCAGTTGTTTACAGACAGACTGGATGAACCAGGAGCCAGTTCTCTTGCATCTGATGGAGACGTAGTCTTGCACTGTGGAAAGGCATTGGAGGATGTCGGAGTAGGCTGGGGTCAAGATGGTTCCTCTCCCTGGTGAGGTCACTGGTACAGCATCCACCTCCACATCTTGTGTCTCTGCCACCTGAGCTGGAACGTCATGCGTGGACCCTCTGCATGCCTGGAAGAAGAAGACTTTGGGCTTGTTGATCAGAGCAGGACAACTGGGCCCAGAGAACAGAGAGGTGATGTCATGGATGGACACAAGTTGACCGTCCACCCCAAATACCCCCTCCCTGCAGCCATGACTGAGAACACAGCAGACGAAGCAGTTGGCCTGCACCCTGTCTCTGACCCCTCTGAGCTCTTCTTTCATCTCCTCTGCTGTCAGGTCCTCCCACATGGTCACTCTGAAGCCAAGCCAGCTAAACACCTTCTTCAGTTCATCTAAAAAAAAATTCAAGAAGGTCAATCTAGTCTGTTAGTGTGTAATGACACTTGTCTGCATTTAACAGTGTGAAATAAAGATTTGACATGGCCTACCAGCATCAAGATTTGATCCATGCCGTTCACTGTTTTGAACCCTAACATTGTTGATGATAACACATTCTTTTGGGTCGCTGAAGTCGTACTCTTCAGTCTAGGGAAAGGCCATACGGAAAATAGCCTAGTTAAAAGTAGTGACTGTGCCCTTGAGCAAGGCACTTCACCTGATGTGATTTTAGGGGAGGCTGGCCTTGTAAGAACACTAAAAACGTCCATAAAGTAAATTACTGAAATGAATTGATGAATTAGTTAAAATAAGTTCAGTTTGTGGAGATGGTTGGACGCAGCCTTCATCCAAAGCGACCTCCATGCATCAGGAAACTCCATCAATATTTCGAGATGTATATACGGTATATTTCTTTTAAAAGGTGCAGTTTTAACCTGAGGTCTAGTTACCACAGAGTGTGGGGTTACCTGTGGGCATGCTTGATGTCCAGTAGACATCATGTTAGAGATGTGACACTCCTAAAACAAGGGAAAAGAGCTGATAAACCCACTAAAATGACACTGCACATACTGACCCAGAACTCTAGACATACTCTATCGGTAGCAAATTGAATTTACTCAGCCATAATTGTACTCAGACATCAGTGGTATCTCAGCTGTTTAAATCCAAAAGCAATGCTCTAGGTTGTATTCAGACCAGGGCCGGTTCTAGCCTTTTTGGTGCCCTAGGCCAGATTTGAGTTTTGCCCCCCCTCCCTTGTTCTTAACATATAAGAGAAAAACTGAAGAAAGCAAGTAAGAAATGTATTGTGAACCCCCCTGATATTTGGTGCCCTAGGCGACCGCCTCGTTTGTCTATGCCTAGAACCGGCCCTGATTCCGACATATTGTGGTGTTGAGCCTATCAAAACATTCTATCAGGACAGGGAGTCATTGGGCAAGCTTAGCCTTGTTTGAATTGGCTTGTTGCACTGAGGTTTTAGCCGTGTTACCTGCGGGTCTATCACCAGTAGCCAGACTATACATTTTATGCAATAGTCTGGCTTGTCAACTATACTGACCTTACATCCTTTAGAACATCTTTCACAACTTTATAGACACAGCAGGTTAAGCAGGTCATACTTAGTCTGACATGGCCCGCCCATACTACTGCTGTTTATTTGTATTCATGGTCTGGAGGTTCTACGACCTGAAGCAATTATAGGGTGGGAGGAGTGCACTCAGATCTGGTTTGAAACGATTGGACACCGACTGAACCCCTTCCCAGAAAACCATTGCCAGATCATAAATACAAATATTATGGGCAGGCCATGTCAGGCTAGGTTATTCTGTCAGAAGGGTGATATTGTATTCATGTGAATTACAACCAGACTGACAATCCATATGCACCAAATTAAAGCTTGAATATACGCAAGAATAATAAAGAGCACTGATTTCTATTGGTTGCCTAAACACATGAAACTGACACATATACAAAGTATCACAATAGACATTATAAGTAATTCATTTTATTTGTCAAGGCACAGGTAACAAAATCACACATTCTTCAGTTCAATGATAAATGGCCTGTAAAGAACAAAAAAGCATGAGTTGGTAACCATTCCATAGACCAAGAATGAAAAAATGTAGACAAATATTAAAACCAATTAACGTTGATGATCTAAAATGCAAATAATATTGTATTGTGTGTATATGTAAAATGATAATAATATAAAAAACAAACCTTTCCTCCTTCTTCATACTTCTGCCTTCCTTAAGCCCAATATGTTCTGTGAAAATACAAAACATTTAACTTGCAACAACCAGGGTTCCCACTGATCAGACCAAAAATTCCCATTTCCAATACAGCCATTAGGCGCTTATTTGAAAACATAATTTTAAGTGGTCAAACCATAATGTCCCACTCCTCTTCTAGCACCTAACACTTAATTGGCATAAATTACCCAAAGTGTAAAACTAGCAGGAGGGGTTTGGGGCTAAATAAAAAACACGGAGAAACAAGGAGGATGCGTAGAGATCCACATGTAAGTAATAATGGACGAGGTGGAAGTGAATGACAAGCACCACATGGAACGCTGAGTGCTTGTCTGCCTCCGCCAAATTCATTATTGTCTTATATCGAGACACCTCAAAGGCCTTTATCCCTCTTATCACCCGGTTGCAACTAAAATGTATAGACGGTAAACAAGTGTTTAAAACATAAAAGAAACAAGTGGCTCCTTTTCTGAAAGAAGTTAACCTGTTCGGTTGGGCTGCATTTTAAAAAGCATTGATATGGAACGATTAAACTTTTTACCCGACAAATGTTTCAGGTGTCCTGTTATGTCAGGGATAAACGCCGACAAGGTGACCGGTTCTACAGAAATAATGGTGAGGTGGAGTTTAGAACTCGAGACCTCCGCCAAGACATTATTTCTGTAGAACCGGTCACATCGGAGGCCACCTCGCTTATCTCCTGTTTGTATTTATCTCTCGTATATTTAAAGAAGCGTATAAAACATAAAAGAAACATGCAACAACAATTTAAAATAAGTTAACCTGTTCGGTTTGGGTTCTACTTTCAGTTGAAAATAGATCTACAAGGCTGCTTATTGTTGTCACAGTTACCATTATAAGGCATTCATATGGAACGGTAATTAGTTATTAGATTAGTTATTTTTGGAACTACTTCCAAAGTAGCCAGTTATATAAAAATAATGCCAATCAGAAAACAGTATTCCATTCCACCAGATGATAACCTGTATTGACAAATTTCCTTGATATTCCCTGACCTGTGGGAACTCTGATTAACATATGAATGTCTGTCATTTGTCTGATTACTAACTAATAAAACTGATAAACTTGGACCAACCTTTATGTGTCTGGAGTTGACTGGCCAGTTGATTTTGACTGATGTCCCTTAAGATGGAGATAGTTCTCATCACAGCTGCCTCAGGGCCAAATGCCTCAATCATAAAGTTGACCACAGGTAGAGTCTCGTCAGATTTCAGACGTTTCTCACTTTGCAGACGGCACAGGAAGTCCTGCAGTTCGTCTGAAGAGAGCTCTTCTAGGAACTCCACCAGGAGAGTCTTTGCAGCACTCATAGTAAGGGGCCTAAACATTAACATTAAAGGCAGTGTCTGTATATAAAAAAGCTGCGCTCCTACCATAGGCCACTATTACAGACAGAAGAAAAGTCCATCACTGAATGTGCCATCAATGTAACACAAATTCCTTTAACTGAAGCAATAGCCATGAGCAGCTAGGCTAATCGTGCAACCCCCCCCCCCCCCCATATTCTGACTTTTCATCGGAGGTGGCAGTGAGAATAACAAGTAGGATGTTTTCAGAAACATACCTTTAACTAAACTCGTGAAGCCTACACTAATAATGTTCTTTATGCTCGAGTTCATGTGTAGGGTCACATTTTTCAATTTGGTATGGTTCCTATTTTTTTTTTTTTTGATGGGTGGGAGGTGTCCACCTTATTAGCCTGGGTTGGCTTATAGTGGTCATGTGACAAAAAGAAACTAGAAGTGCAGAGGCACTTCCCTTTGTTTTAAAAACTCATTCACGTGGCAAGACAGTGAAGGTAAAGCATCAGTAGCTGTGTGTGTTGTTGATGATACAACAGTAGGCTAAACTTAACTGTCTATTGGACTGTTTGTTGGATTATAACACCAGGAGGAGAAGTAATCGAGGAGCAGTAGGTACTTTGCAGTTGTTTTAGCAAATTGTTTGCTGTTGATGGAGAATGGAGAATCAAGTTTACTTTCCCTTTCGAATGAATATTCCTAGATATCTATCAGGACAGCTTCCTTCGTGTCTTGTGCAGCCTGTAGACATCAATTTAATATTACCAGAGCCATTAGGGCTCTGACTATTACTAGACCCGACGTGTGAGTTTGCTAGCTATTCAATATCTTAATTTCTTTAAATGCACAAGGAGGAGATCAGCTGGTCTGATAGCAATTCACCAGGCGCTTTGCGCTCTTCGTTCTTAAAGGCAATGAGAGATTGATCTGTCATTGGTTAGGCGTTACCCATAACACACCCATGATTAATTAGGCATCCTAAGCTAAGTCCAACCTTTATGAACTTTGCGCCGGCGCGAAGTTCATTTTCTGCGCTGTGAAAATAGCAAAATGTCGCCGGCACGCCCCCAAAACCATATGCGCCATCCGTCAAACAACATTTGACTTTGCGTCATCAAAATAGGGCCCTAAAGGGACACCAGGCAATGTTTTTACTGTTGTTATTTACTTTCATGTTTAAATGGCTCATTACGGGGTGAACAACGGCTCTCTCGACCGCCTCTACCGTGGATTTCACAGGTAGGGTATTACACAAGCAGGATCTGGGGTTTCAGTTGGTGAAATTGAAACTGAAAGTGGATATAACTGTAATCACTTTATTACCGGCTTGTTAGACAACGTAATGCACAAATATGATAATCTCTGTTTTGTATGCTTTGGTTTGCAAATAAATTAACATTGATTGGTGAGAATCTACAATGAAAAAAATGCAGTCTCGCCTGATGTCCCTAAAGTGGAATTCACTTTTTAGCATGTTTAAATTTGGTGCATTTCATAACATCTGATCTAAAGATATGGGCAATTAAAGCAGTATAATATTGCATTTTAATTTTTTACCATGGGGTGCAAATCACAAATGACTGGTTATAAGCTAAGTTGATGTGGGCTCTTGAGACAAACATTCCATAAAAATTTCATCATCCTCAATGTCACGGGTCAGGTAGTTTTTTATGAAAAACTGCATTTTTGGGGTTTCGCGGGGGGCAGCTCAAAGATGGAGTGGCCCCCGGGGACCAAACGAAAATGTTCCGTAAAAGTCTACTGGGGCTACATGCCCACCGAGTTTCATGTGCCCCGGTGTTACGGTGTCCCGGGAATCGTTGATCAAAAATTCAGGAAATAGATGACGGAAGAAAAAGAAAAAAAAAACAAAAAAAAAAAACTTTAACAATCATTATATCACCGCTACGCTAGCTACACTAGCAGCGGTCATAATAAATATTTATTTGTTTTGGAATACCACACCTTTGTCGTTCTACTAACATATCTGTGTGTTTAGAACCCACTTGTACAAAGAAAGGTGTTCTTGATAAAACACAGTGTAAAGCATATCTTCGGGGGGAAAGGCCCCTCGTGGTGTAGTCGCTCACCTAAACCGCCAAGACCCTTACCACTTCACTTGGTCACACATGCATGCTTTTATTTGATTGGCTGTTTGCAGACATTCCATGTCTCTACGAATGTAGGCTATACATCCATGATGTGTGTAACTGGTAACTTTTCTCCACACATTAATTTTTCTTTTTTCAATTTTAAATAGACTATGCAGGTGACCATACTGATAGGCTATGATCATTTGCCTTTATCTTTGTGATTGATCAAACAGTTGATCAAACATTTAGCTCGTAGCGCTAAATAAATGAATAGCTTTTATTTTCTGAAAAAACATGGGTTTGAGTATGCGTAGCCTTCTTGTAGCCTAATATTGGTAAGCATTTTGGTGATCTTGTGCTTTTACCGACACTTGTGAAAAAACCTAGACAGTACAGTCATATAGAGGCCCTGTAGCCTATTGCTTATTGTTTTGTATAATTGTTTATTATAAAGTTTTATATATTGTTTATATTGTTGTATATTGGTATACTGTTACATGGGTGTTTAGTATTGTTGATGGGTGTTTAGGCTACAGATGCTGTAGTTTACCGGAGCCTAAGCCTAGGCTACACTGAAATGCCAGTCCATCAGGTACTTTTGTGGTTCATCATGCCTGACATCAACCTTGTAAATACCAACCAAGCTATAGTAACACTGCTAAAGAATGCAAAGCCTGTGTGCCGGTTTGTTTGTAGGCCTATCTAGCCCCCCTCCGACTGAGATATGGCAACCCTGCTATACACTGTATAATCACACTGCTAATTATTGAATACATAAATTATGATGTTGTATTAGTGTTGCTGTTGTTGTTATTGCCATACAAGAGGTGAGTACAACCCTCATAATTTTGTTAAATATTTAGTCATATGTTGTCATGGGACTACACTACATGATTTAATCTTCTATACAACTTAAAGAATTGTCCAACTTGTATAGCAGTATAGTTTTCTTGTCCTCTTTAAATAACACAAGATTCAGACATTACTGTCTAAACAGCTGGTTACAAAAGTGAGTACACCACACTGCAAAAATACCCAAACTGTCCAGTATTTTGTGTGAGCAACATTATTATGCATTGGCCTAACCTCGACATGACATACACATGTTGGACACCACCTGAGCAAGTTTCATCTGACCACAGGGCATGGTTCCAGTAATCTATGTTGTTAAACTGCCACACTATAGCATATAAGACCAAGATCAACTTGTTTGGCTCAGAAGGTGTCCAGTGTGTGTGGCAACAATCTGGTGAAAAGCACTAAGACAACTATCCCTTCTCTAAAATCAAGCATGGTGGTGGTAGCATAGTCTAGGGCTACATGAGTGCTGATGGCATTGGAGAGCTGTAGTTCATAGAGGTGAACATGAATTTCAAACAGAGCATGATCACCTCTCTTTGGAGACTGGGCCACATGGATGACATGGCAATCTTACAGCATGATAAAGACCCTTGAAACATCTCCTAGATGACAACTTCTCTTGCTGAAGAAGCTGAATATAAAGGTGATGGAATGGCCAAGTACCTAAAATAATTTGAGCAATTGGGGCAAAGTATATTGCCATCATGATGTAGTGGGAGAGGTTTCCAGTAGAAACCTGTGCAGTTCTGGTGTAATTAAACAGTCAACAAAGGTTAAAGCAGTGCATAATAATGGTGCTCACACAAAATATTGGACAGTTTGAAAACAATTTGGGCATTTTTGTAATGGGGTATATTCACTTTTGTAACCAGCTGTTTAGACATTGTGGTCTGTATGATGAGTTATTTTCAGAGAACACCACCACCATTCTGCTATACAAGCTGGAAGATAACTTCTCGAAGTTGTATAAAAGTTTAATCTCAGTAGCATTGTCCCATGAAAAGATATGGCAGAATATTTAACATAATTGTGAGGGGTCTACTCACTTCTGAGACATACTGTAATTACATGAGCATGTATGCATACATTTTGGTTAACAACTTTAATTATAAAAGCCAATAATCATTAGCTAAATGGAACACTATATATAATATATACATGTCATGTTAGCCTTACCTGTGCCTGGTAACTTGAGTCAATGTTTCTGGGTAGTCTACAACACAGACATTTGACATTGTGTTTTATTTAGGCTTAGAGTCATTCCACCCTCCCCCTCAAGTTCTTTTTTTTTAGAATATTGTCTAGAAGTTGAGGTTTGGGCTTATAATAATCATGAGAGTTGCATTACCAACAGAGTGCATCATGTGTAATAAGTGTTTATTTGCAGAAGTGTAGATCACATGATGAACCCATGATATTTTAGTCATAACAACATAGCAAGCAACTAATGAGGGGGGAAAACCTTGTTGTCTAGGTCTTGCTCACTGTTAATGTTCAGAATGCCACACTTACCATCAGTCTCCATCTACTCCCTTACTGTAAATGATTAACTTCTATTTCATAGTTCTTTATATATCACCATGGACAATTTGTGATTAGTCCAAACGAACTACTCACTTTATTTGTACTTCACTGGGCCCCAGGCAGTTGGGTTGAACCCATGATGTGTGGAGCCTCAAGGTTTCTTCCATAATTGCTACAAATATAAGAGAGTTTTACTCATGAGTATGGGTATACTCATGAATTTGATAAAGTTTGCCCTAGTGTAAAATTTTTGTTTGTAAAATCCACAGAGAGAGGATGGCATCACCCACCTTAGAGGGGTCAACTTCAACTACTTTGTGTTATCTTGTGTACACATAACTTGGGTTACCCCGTCTAAGAGGGACATAACTATGTGCACACATGAAAAACATTTCCATTTGACTGATAGGTAATTTTCACTCATGACTCATGACATGAACAAATACTTTTGAAATAAGTTTCATGACTTGATGACTTATTTGTTAATTTTAAGGGGGTCAGCTCTATGTTCCCACAACTCTATGTTCCCACAGCTCTATGTTCCCACATTTGTTAGGAATTTTTATTTTTCACAGAATTGTTGGAAAATAGGCCCTATGTTCCCACAGCCCTGTGTTCCCACATTCTTAGGAAATTTGGGAAATTGGGCCCTATGTTCCCACAGCCCCATGCTCACACAGATTTTTTTTTTAAATTAGACCTTATTTTCCCACAGCAATATGTTCCGATAAGGGCATGTTCACACCAACACAGGTAATATTTATCCAGTTAGCTCTTCCGTTCACATTAGAATAGAGGATTCTGAAACTGGAAACGATTCCAAAAATGATTGCTGAGGTCAATTTCAAAAATGGATCGCTGAGGTGGATGAATATAAAATCGTTGTGGAATGTGGATGCAAAACATTCTGAAAACGAAAGTGGATGAAGATCGTTTTCATTGTGCAGCACAGCATAAACCTTAACCCTTACCCTAAACCCCACTACCTGGAAGGCACCATTGAGGGAAAATAATACCAAAGATCCAAAGATCGAATCTTGCTTGAACTTTCCTAGGGGGTCTACCAGGGTTAGAAATGTGGGACTATAGTAACTGATTTTGAAAAAACTTAGAAATGTGAGAATATAGGGCTGTGGGAACATAGAGCTGTGGGAACATAGACACGCTCCCATTTTAAGATATGTTTTGCTCATTATGTTGATAGGTTTCAGTATGTACAGTATATTGTTGCCCTATTGTACAGCATACAGTACTGTATGTCTATATTAGTATCCCAGTGGTTGAATACTATTGTTGCCTATAGCATGCTGTAGGTCTACATTAGTATATCAGAACTCTCTGAGTGGTTAGCTATTTGTTGATGTACCAAGTTCATGTACATACCTAAGTATTACCAAACCAGCGAAGGAGAATATATTTGATACATCAGCAGACACCACTAACCACTCAAGAGTGATATTTCAATCCTAGTAGGCTACAGATCTAGCCAAGCAAGCTAAACCCGTACAGAAATACTGTAGGCCTACTGGCGAGGCTCGGTTAACATGTGGGCGGGCAAAGCAGTTGTCCGTAAACTCGCTGCTGCATACGTCAAGTAACTTTTGTCACAAGGAACATAAACTTTTTATCTTCATACATTTTAAGATAATATTTAAATGATTCCTTGTGTCATAATATTGTCTGTAATCATTCATGATACCAAATGCAATTTTGGGGTTCTACAGCAGTTCAGGACGTCCGAGTTAGCTCTCTAATAACATGTAGTAACTAGAAAAGCACTCAGAGAGTGCAGACCTCCGCCAAGGCAATGTGGTCACAGACACAATATAAATTCCAGATCATGTTCTGGATCACCGATCGCCACCAAAATCGAATCAGTTCTTGCTTGTCCCAATATACACATTGTCCGAGAATTTCATCCAAATCTGTGCAGTACTTGTCGAGTTATCCTGCTGACAGACAAACAGACAGACAGACAGACAGACAGACAAACCATTGCGAACTAAACATAACCTCCTTGGCGGAGGTAATAAATATTGGCATAGCCTGATCTAATATTAAGTTCATCTGCTACAAAAACAAACAGTAACAACTTACTCCATTGGACTCTCTTTTCAGTCAATCTAAGGGTACAGACATGGGTGCTTTGCATCTAATTATTATGCAAATTTATTTTTATGTTATTGGGAAGAACAATACACATACTGCACAATCAATCTAGGAACGTTTTTCAGTGATGATATTCTTTTGATGTTGTCAGGGACTGATTTCATGACAACATAAACAAGACCATTGATTAATCTCTTGGATTTGTCCATTGCTGTTAGTAGTCTCTTTCACACTACAATATAGGAATAAACTCAAATTCAAAACTCTTGGGTAGTTGAAGGGACTAGGATGAGGTACTCTTGGAGGAGCTGGGTCTTCACGAGCTTCTTGAAAGTAGAGAGAGTGAATGTTATTCTAATAGTCTTAGGGAAAGTATTCCATCAGTTAGGAACGATGGATGAGAAGAGCCTGGATTGACCTTTGCAAGGTGTTGGCCGTTATAAACAACAATCCTTGGTAGAGCAGAGTGATTTAAGCAATATCACAGGAGTGGGGGTGATGTTAGCAGAATATCATCACTGGGGTGTGGTTTGGCTGCAGGGCACGAAGCCACAGGTTAATGCTGTAGGCATCCGCGATTGTATGCACAACGTCCTTAATCTTCGGAAATGCCCATGTAATGCCATTTATTCGAGTATCTATCATCAAGAATTATATGTAGCAGCTTATAAGGAATGTAATAATGCCACCAAAATCCATGTTAAAGTATACAGTATATGCAATTTATTCACAATCAAGTGTAAATTTATTCACAATCAAGTGTAAATCTCCCTCTGTGATCTCTATTAGCAATCTCTGTACCAGACACCCACCTGGCACTCACCAATCTCCGATGTAAAAGCAAGCAGGCTCGTGCGTGAGAGCTGACGTCAACCATAGTAATGGAAGTTTTATTTTAGCCTAAGAGTTTCAATTTCCCTCCTTCTGGATCATCAGTTAGTGGTTTCACAGCACAAGCCTGGCAATAGTCAAAGTGAGAAATAACCAAAGTCTGAAACAAGAGCTGAGTCATCTTTCTGGCTCTCTGCATCTGCATAAAATTGTGTTTATATTCATAATAATTAAATGTTTAGTACATTCCAGAAATTCTAAAACTAACAAGTGAATGTGTAGAATAGACGGTAACACTTTATTTTAAGGATCACTTGGTAGCCACTAATACATTAATGACTGTATTAGTGACTTTTAAGAGCATGTGTTAAGCAACATCAATCATTTGTTAGGCATGAATTCACATATTTCTTATTGATCATGAATTAGGCCTTTATTCTTGAAATGATCTTAATAAGGACCTAGTGGGCCTTGATTTTGAGTTACTAATAAGCAGTAGTAGATGCCAGATGAGACGGAAATGCAACTTTAGGGAGCGTAGGGAAAGTCTTGTGCAATACTGATACCTAGTGGTCACAGAGCACATTACACTCCAGCCTCCACTCCAGCCTCTTTACTCTGGTCTTCAGTTGGCATAGTTTACATAAACACACTGCTGCTCACTGTGTGTGTGTGTGTGTGTGTGTGTGTGTGTGTGTGTGTGTGTGTGTGTGTGTGTGTGTGTGTGTGTTACACATCTATCAATCATGTTATTCATATTTTATTGCACAGAGAAGAATGGGATGATATTCTTCATTGATATGAATTAATGTATTAATTTATTAATTTTTCTAAGGAGCTGGAAGTGCATTCCCCCTCACTTTAACCCCTACCTGTTGCCCGTGAATTGTGTTCAAATTTTACAAAATTAGAGAGCTCAGTTTTAGGAATGTCATGTCCTATGTACTGTATGTAACGGAGGCCAGCTAGCTCGGCGGTAGTATGTGTAAATCCTCATCACCCAATTCCATTGCCGCTTCTCCCACGCTGGGAGTTTGTAGCTTGCGGGGTGGCGGGTTCGAGACCCGTGCACGGTGCGGACCGCCACCGGCTACATTGGTGCCGTGACCCGGATGGGAGTGAGGATTTGGAGGGTGAGTGTAACGGAGGCTGGCTAGCTCGGCGGTAGTTTGTGTAATTCCTCATCACCCAATTCCATGGACGCTTCTAACACGCTGAGTCAGAAGCTTGGGCTTTTAGCTCAGTTGGTTAGAGCGTCCCACTCCCACGGCGGGAGTTTGTAGGTTGCGGGGTGGCGGGATCGAGACCCGTGCACGGTGCGGACCACCACCGGCTACATGTACATAAGAAAATGTGCATAGTGAACAATAAACAATGTAATGTTTTGACCAATGTTGATAATACACTATGTAATGTCCTGAGTAACATACACACACACACACTCACCAATACAGCAGTATTGCTCATATGGATTGGAAGGGAAAACCATTGCAGACTATCACTATAACATATAATGTACAGTCATGATGGATAGAGCCTATGGGTGGAATCTTTCAAACTGCCTCTGCTTGCAACAGGATAGCACTAGAACCAGAGCCATAGAAAGGGCTTTGTATGGTTCTAGCTACGACCAATGAGAACAATTCCAATTCACACAGCGCTAAGCCCACTCAACGATTGTTACCACTAGGGTACATCTAGACTACTGCCCTGCCTGATCCTATCGAAGTGCCCTTGAGTGAGATGACGAACCACAAGCTGCTCACAGTGATACTGTCAAGTTGACCCAGTGGGAGAGCATCTGCCTCTAAACTGATAGATTTTGAGTCAACTTGTGGTCAGGTCATACCAAAGACCCCTACCTCTAGCCTGGTGCTCAGATATCTAGATGGAGTGGGTAAAGTTAATGCATGGGAGTAGCAGAGGACTAACCAACCCCCGCTGTAGTCCTACTGCCCTGTGCTGGGATATCTAGATGGAGTGGGTAAAGTTAACACATGGGACTAGCAGAGGACTAACTAACTAACCCCCACTGTAGTCCTACTGCCCTGTGCTGGGATATCTAGATGGAGTGGGTAAAGTTAACACATGGAACTAGCAGAGGACTAACCCCCCGCTGTAGTCATACTGCCCTGTGCTGGGATATCTAGATGGATTGGGTAAAGTTAACACATGGGACTAGCAGAGGACTAAACCCCCACTGTAGTCATACTGCCCTGGTGCTCAGATATCTAGATGGAGTGGGTAAAGTTAACACATTACCAGAGGACTAATCCCCCCACTGTATCATACTGCCTGCTGCAGAGTGGCTTAGGGTTACAAACAGAGTTGGTCACCACCCGATAGATAGATTGTCCTTATGAAAAATTGTTTTGCACCATACAGAGCATCTGATACAATTACTACCACTTAAAAAAAACAAAGACAAAAAATTATTATACAGAATCACCACCACTCCTCACCCTCCCACCAACACACAAGACAAAAGACATAAACCCCACCCCAAGATTAAAAACAAAAACATAGACCATAGCCATCTTTTTTATGAGTAACCCATGTAGTTTAAATAAATGTGGTTTGTTCATGAGAATATACGTACAGTATTGAAAGGTGCTATATGGAGCTCACTCTATCAGATGTCCCATGATGTCCCAGTGTCCCTTGCATAATTCTAGAAGCCAACACAATATGTACAAATTTCCCAATGCAGTGGACAAGTCTCATCATGCTGCCTAGTTATCAGTGCAGATCATGTTAAGTCCTGCCTGCCTGTGTAACAGATGCCAACTATTCTGCTTTTTCTGCCCTCTGAGTTGGAAGCCTGGGCTTATCAGTTCAGTGGTTAGAAAGTTAGACTCCCATACTGTGGGTTTGGTGTAGTTGACGGGGTTGAGGGTTTGAAAACTGAGTGTGGCAAGTCTCTTACACGTGCTGCAAGTCCAAACCTGATTGTCTGGAGAGAATCTGGAGAGAATCTGTGTGTCTGTGCTGATTGTAGAGAATCTGTGTGTCTGTCCTGATTGTAGAGAATCTGTGTGTCTGTGCTGATGGTGTGAGAATCTGTGAGTCTGTCCTGATTGTAGAGAATCTGTGTGTCTGTGCTGATGGTGTGAGAATCTGTGAGTCTGTCCTGATCAGAGATGTATAGTACTAAGTAGAACTACTTAAGTACTAAAATGCAGTATCTGGAGTATTCTTTTTTTCTCCTACTTCCACTTTTACTTCACTACATTTTTTGGATGAATTTAATACTTCTACTCCATTACATTTTTGATGTGCTGATTAGTTACTCGTTACTTTTATAAAAAAAATTACAAATCATACCACATCCAATGATAGTCTATCAATGCCAGATAGTGACAATTGTCATTATTGGGCGATTCAAGCGGTATAAGAGACCTCAAGCTCCCCTTCGACCTTTCGCAGTACTGAATGAATGCAGTGAATTGGGAACGATTAGCAAGGGTCAGTCTACTGCTCCATTTCGAGATGGAAGAAAAACACAAGTTCTTCAACTTCAAATGATTGTAGTGACGGGAATGGTGGTGACCATACCTGGCCCTACTTAGAGTCCATGGCCAAACAGACTATTTCAGCCAAATAAATGTAAAACAGTAATATTCAAACTTTTGACCGCTTTCTTTAATATACACAGTACTTCTACTTTTACTTTCAGTACTTGAGTAGCAATTTTTTAAATACTTTTACTTGCAATACTTAAGTACAAAACATTTTGAATATTTTAGTACTTCCACTTAAGTATGGTGTTTAAAGAACACTTTTACTTCCACTTAAGTCATTTTTTTGATATGGTACTTCTACTTCCACTCCACTCCTCTTCTCCAGTACTTTATACAACTCTGGTCCTGATTGTAAGAGAATCTGTGTGTCTGTCCTGATTGTAAGAGAATCTGTGTGTCTGTCCTGATGGTGTGAGAATCTGTGTGTGTCCTGATTGTGAGAGAATCTGTGTGTCTGTCCTGATTGTGAGAGAATCTGTGTGTGTGTCCTGATTGTAAGAGAATCTGTGTGTCTGTCCTGATTGTAAGAGAATCTGTGTGTCTGTGCTGATTGACAGGAGAGAATCTGTGTGTCTGTCCTGATTGTGAGAGAATCTGTGTGTTTGACTTTGATCTGTGTGGGTTTAGCATCTGTGTCTCTGGTAGATACAGTACAGACCACACCCACTACTGGCAAGGAGTTAGAAGAGGTTGGGAAGTTTATTACTCACTGGCCAATCAGAATCTTTCAAATCCTCGTTCCCTCCCCTTGGCAAATTGTTGTCAGAGCAGGAAGAGAAGTTGAGCGACAGGTTAGATCAGTATTGGTCATACGCGCTCAATGGGAATATTTTTATTAAAATAATAATTGAAAGCAATATTCTGACTGATAGGGGAAGCCGCATGGGAAAACTAAAAAGAGTCTGAAGAAATCTTGTGGAGGGAAATATTCTTGAGGAACATGAACTCAATATCATAGACTGCTGAAAGTGAAAGTACAGCTACATTCTGAGGGGTGAGTTTACTGGAAAGATAAAATGGCTTCTAAACTCGAAGAGGATCTCACCTGTCCTGTGTGCTGTGACCTGTACAAGGATCCTGTTCTTCTGACCT
The DNA here is from genome assembly GCA_027497455.2 of Sardinella longiceps. Lineage (NCBI taxonomy): Eukaryota > Metazoa > Chordata > Actinopteri > Clupeiformes > Clupeidae > Sardinella > Sardinella longiceps. The sequence goes on along the minus strand of JAODXP020000016.1, from coordinate 11,072,018 downwards.
GCACTCACAGTGTGTGTAAAGCCTGTCTGCAGCAGTTCTGGGAGAGCAAAGGATCCAGAGAGTGTCCCTACTGCAGGAGGAAGTGCTCTAGAGGAACCTATCCTCTCAATATGGCTCTAAGGAACCTGTGTGAGACCTTCTTAGAGGAGACAAGTCAGAGAGCTTCAGCAGGGTCTGAGGTGCTCTGCAGTCTGCACAGTGAGAAACTCAAGCTCTTCTGTCTGGAGGATAAACAGCCTGTGTGTGTGGTGTGTCGAGACTCCAGGAAACATACAAATCACAAATTCAGCCCCATAGATGAAGCTGCACAGGACCGCAAGGTAAAGAAATTATGCTCTTATAGTAAAATTCTGTACTGGAGGTGGCTTTACTACAGCTTTACTACAGCTCTTTCTCTAGCCAGAAAAAGAAGTAGCCAACTTTTCTAGAATGTGCTGACTGTAATATCTTTAATCTAACAGTAGATGGCAGCATTCACTCCTTTGCCGTAGACAGTTCAGCCAACTTTTTACATTTTTCTCTTTTTCTTCACTCAGTAGAATGGGAGTATGGCCAAGGAGGCAATTTGATCAACTCTTTAGCCCAGAAAAATCATGACCTAATGAGAAACGAGCAGGCTGAGGCAAGCTTAAGATGACCCTGTCCAGCTCTGTCCCAAAACATTGATAGGAGTTTGCTACCATTGATAGATGTTTACATTAATCCTGCCCGGAATTCCCAGGCAATGCTAGCTTTGCCAGACCATAATTCATTTCTGAAAGTGGTCACATAAGCCAGGCTAGGGGATAGGGCTCTCAAGACTCAAACTGACGTCGAACTTTCTCTATGTACGGCTCTGCTTTGTGCATTTACTATTGTAGCTCTTCTTTGTCAGATACCCTCAGCCAGGGCCGTTTCAAGGTACAGCAAGCAACCAGGACATGGGGGACCTTCACACCCCATAAACACCTACATGAACCAAATTCTTCAAATCTTCAAATCTTCAAGCCTCCTCAATATAATTATTTGTATTGAACAGTTGTCTAACTCCAGTCTTAAGTATTTTTTCATTAAAAAACACCACCAACTAAACTACTAAAATGATTTAACGGTCAATCCACACTGTAAAAAAGAATTTGTAACGGTTACTTGAAAAATGAGTGGAAACTCGTTGCCTCAAACGAGTTAAGTAAATATAACTTTTATTTTCAAATTCAGGACTCCGTTTCCCAACGGATGCTAGCTAACCACCGTTGTCCGACGCAGTTACTAACGATAAAGATGGCAAACAACGACCAATTCCCAACGCGCTTGAAGTTCTGTCGTAACATGTTAGTCCTGACGACATTGGTTACAACTTACATTGTTCCAACTACATCGTTCCCAGATGTTTCGGCAGCGTTCGGGGAGAATTCGGAAGCACTCGTTGCAAAAAGCATGTCAAAATAGCATGGCTAAAGTTGTAGCATCACTAAGCTCATAAAATCGCTAGTGTTGATAAATAAACTACACAATGATAAACTTAGTGGTAGTGGTAGATAATATTCCCCGACATGACAGTGTTTCAATTTGTATGGGCTATTTGATGATAACCACGTTATTTAATGAGTCTTCATACAAAACAAAAAAAAAAGTTAAAAACGTACTTCTTTTGATAGTCAAGTACGAGTTGTGCCTCAATTTAACTATCACGAACGGTGGTGATGAGGGTTAAGGCCTAACACATCTATGGCAACAGATTGGTGTTTTGTCAAATCTCCGGTTCGAATCCAGGCGGGAACGAAGTCATCTGTTTTTATATATATATATTTGACATGCTGTAGCCTACTCGTGATGGTTGGTGACGTGTTGTAAGTTATCTTTGTTTGTTCTTTGAAACTTTTATGGATAACTGGAGCATTTGTGTTTCAAACAGTTGCATCTTACCACATGGTGAAGTTGAAGTGGGAATTAGTTAATCCTGTAGGTGGGGGTAATGCATCAAATGATGCTCAATTTGACAGTTTTAAGACCCAAACAGACGAGGAAGAGGCTTAACGACAGCTATACACCTGTCGCTGCAACTACAGTCCCACATCCGATGGTAAGGTCATCCGACGCCGTTGGGGAACGACTCTAAACACTAACGACAGTGAAACTACTGTGGTTGTAACGACTAAGTTCCAGCGACTGTAGTTGTAAAGACTGTAGTCTTAGCGACAGCTTTGGGTAACACAAATGCCGGACAACCGTCGTTCCAACCACGGAAGTTGCTACGTTAGTTTGCAACGACGCTGTTGGGAAACGGAGTCCAGTTTACTTTACATCTATAAGTAATGTTTACTTACAAGAAAGTAAGCTCTACTTAAGACTTGCTTGTTCAAGTTACTTTAAATCAACTTTAAGCTTTACTTCATAACATCCAGTAAAGCTTACTTGAAAAAAAGTTGTTCTTACTACTGTTAAATTACTGTTATATCTTGAGTTTAGTAAAGGTTACTTGCAAAATATCCAGTAAAAAAGAATATACAGTAAAACATGATTTCTAACCTAAAACAACTTACTAACATAAAGGAATAAAGTAAGCTGACATAAGATCTGTTATTTTTTTTAATTGTAAAAATATTCAGGCCACAAACAATATAAAATTAGGAAAACATTTAGGTATGGTTCATCATCAAATATTCCATCACGTATTGACAAACACATTAGCATAAAATTGAGTAAATAGCTACATCCTATAGACAACATATATACATATACGTATAGTCAAAACCTCATACTAAAATAGTACTTTTTCATCCCGTAGGAAACCACAAGTGTCTAAAGTGAATTAAGAAAAAGATTATTTGACTGAACTAGGTTATACAGATTGGAAGGAAGAGAGTGTTTTTCATTTTATGGATATACATTACAAAGCATAGTCCATGGGATGATAGAAGTTGGGACATGTATCAAACTTTTAAGCCACCTCTTGTGTTTTTAGAAAAATGTACAGTTTTGGCTGTTTCCTACATTCTCCATATCACCTTAATGCATGATTGAAAGGATGGGTGCAGGTAGAGACACAAGTTGGCATTCCTCCTGATCAGGAACGTAAATGTTGCTGAGGCCATTAGCCTACATCATATCAGGAAAAATGAAAACAAAGAAAAAACATAAGTGATGTTAGATACTACAACTATCAGATATTACAACTCATTTAGGGTGGAGGAAGGCCTACTCAGACACAGGCACATTAGGCCAATGCTACAAAATGTCACCAGAGCCCACCTTCAAGTTACCTACAGTAGAATGAGACTGAAGAGCTGTGGACTCAGCTATCATTAAAACACCCTTCACTGTAAGCCTAAATTGAATCAACAAAATATTTCACACCTGAAAAGAGACAGCTAGCCTACTTTTATCCAACAGCCTGCTAAAATAGGACTGTCAACTTGAAACATGCACGTTTTTTCACACAGTCTAAAATGTCTTTTCAGACCGACTAGCATGCTAAGTCCAAAGAAGATGGATTTAGCATGATAGCACGCACTTTCTCTTGAAACATGGCTAGAACTAAATTTGTCGACAACTCACTATGAAGGCAATTTCAATATGTGAACAGTATAACATTCAGATAATTTCAAATTTCACAGGGCTTAATTGCTAGAATATATCTATGCTTTGAATGGTCTCGGGTAGCGTTAGCTCCTTGTTTGGTTGAAACCAAAGATTCTAGAATCTTTGGTTGAAATACTTAGGCCCAGTCCCATTTCTCTTCCCTAACACTAGCACTCGTTTTCGAGTTCCCTCCAAGATGAGACACCCCTCGATTGTGTAGTGAGAAGTGCAAATCTTCCCCTAATAAATGGGACAACACTTGCGTAAAAACGTCTTCACCTGTTTCACGCGTCTGAACGGATATAAGGCTCTAAACCGGCATAAACTGTTCAAAAGCAGTCATCCACAAGTTATCATTGAGAAAATCACCCACATGAGAGGATCTGGTAATTCTGTTGAAAGATTTGCGCACTTTGAAAAATATCGATCTTTTGATACACCAGTGCTGAATTCAACTGTATTTACATCAAACTAAGATATCCCGACATTAAAAAATATGTATACATGCTTAATTGCAACAGTAGCTATCTTTTTGAAGTTCTAATCCAGAGCTGAGACAACGGGACACAGCTCGTGCATTCGGACACAGATCGGGTACCGACGCGCACTTTGAAAAATATCGATCTTTTTAGTAGTCATGTTTTGACACACCTGTGCGGAATTCAACTGAATTTACATCAAACTAAGATATCCCGACATTAAAATTTATATACATGCTTAATTGCAATAGTAGCTATATTTTTGAAGCTCATATCCAGAGCTGAGGACAGAGATCGGGTACCGACACTCAATCATTTTGTTTAGCTGATCAGTTCGCAAAGAACCGTGGGTAATTTCAGCCCAGTCCCATTACTATCACTTCACTATCACTTCCCCTCGATTTTGGCCCTAACACTCGGTTTGCGCGTTCATGTGTAAGTGTAGGGTGTCCCAATACTTTCGGGACCGAGGGATAGTGGCTTTCAGCCCTTCAAATCGCCCCTTCAAACGGAGGGAGGTCTGGTGCAGACTTCGAACGAAGTGAAGATGAAATTACCCACGGTTCTTTGCGAACTGATCAGCTAAACAAAATGATTGAGTGTCGGTACCCGATCTCTGTCCTCAGCTCTGGATAAGAGCTTCAAAAATATAGCTACTATTGCAATTAAGCATGTATATATATATATTTTAATGTCGGGATATCTTAGTTTGATGTAAATTCAGTTGAATTTCCGCACAGGTGTATCAAAACATGACTATTAAAAAGATCGATATTTTTCAAAGTGCGCGTCGGTACCCGATCTGTGTCCGAATGCACGAGCTGTGTCCCGTTGTCTCAGCTGTGGATAAGAACTTCAAAAAGATAGCTACTGTTGCAATTAAGCATGTATACATATTTTTTAATGTCGGGATATCTTAGTTTGATGTAAATACTAGAGTTGTATGTCTCGAGACCTGTCTTGGTCTCGAGACCGGTCTCGAGACCAATTTTACGTGGTCTCGGTCTCGTCTTGGTCTTGACAGTGTATTGTCTTGGTCTTGTCTTGGTCTCGGATCTCTTGGTCTTGTCTTGATGTCTTGCAAGACCAAGACCAAGACAAGATAAATGAATTTAATAAATATATATTTTAACAATATCAAGTTGCCGGTTTAAATGACAGCCTAAACAATGAAACGCACCAAAACGAAAGTGAGTCTGCGCAAGACACCCCTTGCTACAGCAGAGCAAGGCTCTCGCATTTATGGGCCGGTCTCTGAGTGACAGAGAGCCGCGCACGTTCAGTTAGATGGAGCTCTAAATTACTCTCCTAAAAGTTTACTTTCCATTCGCAAAATATAGGCAATTTAAGAAATGTTCGTGTATGCATAGGCATGTGTTATGACGGCTGAGCGAGATGTCATGCTAGTTAACGTGATCTCTAATGTATTTATGGGAATTAAATCTTTCATCTTTCATTTTCGTAAATTTAGTATAGGCTACCGAGACACAGACATCGTAAAAACTCCCGTATTTAGTGCTTCACGGACGCTTGTGAAGGATGTCAAATCTTCCTGCGAGTGACTCCTATCAGGCGATAAATGAACGCCGTTGATGTATTCTCAAAGTTATCTCTATTGCATCCCAAAAGAATCCATTCCACTTGATGTAATAGCGAATATATACCGCTGACAATCCATTTCCGTTTTGCATTAGCCTACCAACTCAGTCACCGCATGTAGTGATGAGAATCATCAAGCAGTAAAAGTGAAGGCTGCACCAGCCCTATTGTCATCTCACAAGTAGGCTAGCTTCTGCTAAAATCGTGTCCTTGTATTGTATGTTCTCAAAATTAACTCAGGCCATGTTAATTTAATTTTCAATTAGAAGTAGGCTTAGTATAAAATCTTTGGTAGTATAGACAGAGTATGCTAGTAGGCCTGGTTGGGTTGCCAACTTTCAGAAATACCGTTGGCACACTGCATGTTGTGTTCTAAAACTAAAGGAAACAAAATAAAAAGTAGAATGCACCCATCAAGTTGGCCTATTGTGCCACATTCATCTCATGATAGCAATAGGTTTAAATGCTTTAAAAGTTTAAAGGAGCTAGCTATTAAAAATGCACAAAAAACATAAAAAAAATTCTAAAGTGCCACCTGGCTTCAGAAACCCGCTCTCAAAGACTTACTTTTACCAGTAGAAGCAATAGAGTAGAATTGAATGTAATGGAGTTGACTTTGTCATTCTCTCAGCTACCCAGAAATGATTTTCTACTGGTTGAAATGTCTGGAGCATGGACATCTCGCTGGTAGACCTCAACTCATCATAGTGGGTGACTAGGTGACATCCCCCTGCTGGTATTTAATTAGCCTAATATTGCACTAATTTTTGTCACCATGAGTTCAGTAGGCCTAGGCGGTTTGTGCTGGTAAAAGCAGGGTATTTTTTTTAATTATTGGTTCAACAGCTATCAAAAAATATATCAAAACAGTTTTTATGTTCTGACCACATTGCTATCCCTATCCACATTGTTGCCAGCAGTTGAAATAATACTCCCTAATATGAGTTGAATGTTAGCCAAAGTTGTTTTTACAAATCAAGTTCTAACTTCCAATATAGCCTAGTCTACTTTTTTTTACGGTCTCGTTCTCGGTCTTGGTCTCGGCCTCAATTTTTCTTGGTCTCGTCTCGGTCTCGTTAGCCTCTGGTCTTGGTCTTGTCTTGGTCTCGTTAGCCTCTGGTCTTGGTATTGTCTTGGTCTTGGTCTAAGCGGTCTTGACTACAAGTCTAGTAAATACAGTTGAATTCAGCACTGGTGTATCAAAACATGACTATTAAAAAGATCGATATTTTTCAAAGTGCGCAAATCTTTCAACAGAATTACCAGATCCTCTCATGTGGGTGATTTTCTCCATGATAATTTGTGGATGACTGCTTTTGAACAGTTTATGCCGGTTTAGAGCCTTATATCCATTCAGACGCGTGAAACAGGTGAAGACGTTTTTACGCAAGTGTTGTCCCATTTATTAGGGGAAGATTTGCACTTCTCACTACACAATCGAGGGGTGTCTCATCTTGGAGGGAACTCGAAAACGAGTGCTAGTGTTAGGGAAGAGAAATGGGACTGGGCCTTCATCTTCACTTCGTTCGAAGTCTGCACCAGACCTCCCTCCGTTTGAAGGGGCGATTTGAAGGGCTGAAAGCCACTATCCCTCGGTCCCGAAAGTATTGGGACACCCTACACTTACACATGAACGCGCAAACCGAGTGTTAGGGCCAAAATCGAGGGGAAGTGATAGTGAAGTGATAGTAATGGGACTGGGCCTAGCACTTGAACGTCTCCAGAACAAAACCAACTGTTTTGCGCTCATGAGCTACTTAAACATTTACAGTGAAAAATGACATGAGAAAATGAAATGATAAAACTAACCAGACAAAGCAGGTTCAAAGCTAAACTCCACATGCACAGAGGTAAGAAGAAAAATGGTAGCTGTGCGCTTCTGCACGTAGAGTTTAATCGCCTGCACCTGCGCGCAGTTAAATGGCCAGCTTACTCAGGTTTGAGCAGTAAAGGTTACTTCTGTGTGGCAAGTTTTAGACCTTGTCCATGCAAGTTTGGTATGTTACTTATGTTTTTCAAGTAAGCACAACAAATTAGCCCAGGGAAAGTAATGTATACTTGTGATATTGCAGTAAGCTGTAGTGTTATTTTTTACAGTGTAGGCAATTGAATGGCATTAGTCACGTGAGTTTTCAATTTTAATGCGAGCTCTGATACATTGTGCCGAAGTAGATTGCTTTGTGGGAATGATACAGGCTTCGGTGCCTCCGCATTACACTTCCCATTTGTAGCTTTGGCCATTTGAGCTCCTCTTCCTTCAGTTCCTCCCAATGACCCCATTGAGTCAACCCACTCTCACTGTCTGAAAACATGGCAAACCTGACATTGAGCTCTTGGATTCACTGTGCTTGTGTTCTATAGTATTGACTCCAGTCTAAATTACTCCACCCCACTCACTGAGAACATGGCAAACCTGACATAGATCTCTTGGTTTCATAGTGCTTGACTTCTAATATTTAGTCCAGTCTAAATTAGTCCTCATTCATTCCAGGAGGAGCTCAAGATCAAACTGCAGACCTTACAGAAGAAACTCAAGACTTTTGAAGAAGTTAAACTCACATGTGACCAAACAGCAACTCATATTAAGGTGACTGATTGGTTATGATGACAAAAGTTATGCTTAGAAGTTTTGTTTACTATTTATGTTTAGATGTAACAATGAATCACACAGTGTTATGGATAATTTGAAATATAATTGAGATTGGTCATTAAGACATAAGTTATGTTTACTAATGAATTGACCGTAAATCGCACACAAAGACAATAATTTCAAATGTAACAGAAATATCTGGTCCTGATTAAATTGTATCAATGATTTTATCGTGTTTCATTTAGACTCAGACTCAGAACACAGAGAAGCAGATCAAGGAGGAGCTTGAGAAGCTTCACCAGTTTCTACGAGATGAAGAGGCAGCCAGGATAGCTGCACTAAGGGAAGAAGAGGAGCAGAAGAGTCAGATGATGAAGGAGAATATTGAGAAGATGAGCAGAGAGATCTCATCTCTTTCAGACACAATCAGAGCCATTGAAAAGGAGATGAAGGCTGATGATGTCACATTTCTGCAGGTAACAGAAATATTTGCATGTGTGTTAATCTGATAAAACTGTCTGTTTTAATGGGCTAACCTGACCATAGCACCCATGCCATCCTGACCATTGTTCCACACCCAATTTTATGAGCCTAATATGTAGTGAGGTCTTCAGTTTCTGCTCCTTCATGCCATGTTGATCTTTGATGAGTTTGGTGTTGATATGGGGGAAGTGATGTGATGAAGTGATGAAAGTGAAACCCCTTACGCCCCGTTTACAAGTACAGGGTTATTTTGAACAACAGTGCCATTTCTCTGTGATTGTACACTCGGTTTACACACAAACGGAGCACTAGCCTGTAACATTCATGTTACCATTGCCTTCCTACGTACTTCTGCTCAATATGTGTTGATATGGGGGAAGTGATGTCCTCCTTAGATGGTTATCAGCCCTGATAGAGAGGAGAGTGAAACCCTTACACCCCGTTTACATGTACAGGGTTATTTTGCACAACAGCACCATTTCTCTGTGGCTGTGCCCTGAGTTTACACGCAAACTGAGCCTGATATGAAATACAATATCAAGATTCAAGAAAGTCTTTATCTCATTATAGTGGTAGCCTATAGGAGAGTAAAATTCATGTGTTTATTGCTCCTCAAGAAAAAAAAAATAAGTTAATAATATGATGAAGTGTGTGTGTGTGTGTGTGTGTGTGTGTGTGTGTGTGTGTGTGTGTTTGAAGACTGACAGGCACAGGTTTAGGCTGTCATTTCTGACTCGGTGTTCATAAGGCTTATTGCTTGGTGGAAAAAGCTAGTCTAGTGGTTCAAGCTCTAAGGGCCCTATCTTGCAGGCGGCGCACCATGCCTTCGCGACTCGCGCAAGCTGTCATTGCTATTTTGTGCGAGCGCATGGTTCGTTTTTCTGTCAAGTAATTCACGTTGTCTAACTAGCAAGTGACTTTGCGTCCTCGGAGGTGTGTCAAAGGTGTGGCTAGGCGCAAAGCGCAAAAGATGCTATTATACAGACGGAGAAAGGGATCCGCTAGTGACTGGAAAAAAACCTGGTCATTCGTCAGTCACGCATTCCTGAAATGCTATTTTATGGACGCACAACGCAATAGGTAATGCAGTCCTTGTTCCAGCATAACAATGACGGCCACAACAATAATTATTACAATCGGAAAATCATTATGATGCTCAGGAAGATGTGGTTAACCACAATTTATTAGCCTGCAACAGAAAACACGTGAGGATATAAGAAGGGGGGACGTTAAATGGAGAATCAAGTTTACTTTCGCTTTCGAATGAATATTCCGAGATATCTATCAGGACTAAATCAGCTTCCTTCGTGTCTTGTGCAGCCTGTGGACATCAATTTAATATTACCATACCCATTACGGCTCTGACTATGACTAGACCCGACGTGTGAGCTTGCTCGCTATTCAATATTTTAATTTCTTTAAATGCACAAGGAGGAGATCAGCTGGTGTGATAGCAATTCACCAGGCGCTTTGCGCTGTTCGTTCTTAAAGGGAATGAGAGATTGATCTGTCATTGGTTATGTCTGTGTTACACCCATAACACACCCATGATTAATTAGGCATCCTAAGTCCAACTTTTTTGGACTTTGCGCCGGCGCGAAGTTCATTTTCTGCGCTGTGAAAATAGCAAAAAGCCGCCGACACGCCCCCAAAACCATATGCGCCATCCGTCAAACAACAGTTGACTTTGCGTCGTCAAAATAGGGCCCTAAGACTGCAAGATCTCTTGCCAGATTGTAGCAACTGAAACAGTCCATTGTGGGGATGACCGGGGCCCTTTGTGATCCTTTTGGCCTTTCTGATGCATCTCTTGTTCTATATTTATGATATTGAATATTTGGTATTTTCCAGAACTTCAAGACTACAGTGGAAAGGTGAGTTATCTGCCTCCTGTCTCTCTCTTCTCTGTGGTTCTGAACCCAAACCCACAGCAGCACTGACTCCTGAATGTTATTCCAGAGCCCAGTGCACACTGCAGGATCCAGAGAGGCTTTCAGGAGCTCTGATCAATGTGGCAAAGCACCTGGGCAACCTGAAGTTCAGAGTCTGGGAGAAGATGCATGAGATTGTTCAGTACAGTGAGTAGCCTGGAACGAAATAAACATGCTCAATTCTAGGATCAAGAGGATGACACACAGCTACTGTATGTCTGATTAGAGCACATTAACAACTAAATTCTTTCTTTGTCTGCAACTCAAGCAAAGCACAATAGAACCAAATTCTGTTACAGTAGCAAACACACCTGACATATTTTATTACATACAGTATTCCTGACAATGTGTGTGTCATGTGTGTGTGTAGTGTTTCAGTGTGTGTGTGTGTGTGTGTGAGTGTGTGGCAACGTGTAGCAACATTTATTTTTAATTACACACAAACACAGTGTGTAATAAATAGATTGATGGGTGGATGGAGAAATTGGATGACAAGTAAAGGGAGGGAGAGAGAGAGAGAGAGAGTTGGGATCCCTTCATACTGATGACTAAAGAGCATTTCACTGTTCCTACTTCTCTCTGCCATTACACTTGGTAACACCACTATTAATAATGACCATCATTCACATCCTCATCACACACACATCACTCAGTGTTCAGCTCATGTGTGTGTTCTTTCTCTCTGCAGCTCCTGTCACTCTGGATCCCAACACAGCAAACCCAGGACTCATCCTGTCCGAGGATCTGACCAGTGTGAGACGTCATGAAAAGATACAGCAGCTTCCTGATAACCCAGAGAGATTTGATAAGTATCGCTGTGTCCTGGGCTCTGAGGGCTTTAACTCAGGGACTCACTGCTGGGATGTGGAGGTTGGGAAGAATGAAGGCTGGTTCCTGGGTGTGATAACAGAGTCTCTCCAGAGGAAGGGAGACTATCTCTCCATGAGTGGACTGTGGTATGTGTGGTATTATAAAGCTGAATATAAAGCATGGGCTACACCTCATCTCTCCACTCTGCTCACAGTGGAGCAGAAACCCCAGAGGATCAGAGTGCAGCTGGACTGGGACAGAGGAAAACTCTCATTCTCTGACCCTGATAACAACACACGCTTACACACTTTCACACACACTTTCACTGAGAGAGTGTTTCCATATTTAAACTCTGGACTTCCAATGAGGATCTTACCAGTGAAGTTGACAGTTACAGTAGAGCAGCTCAGTTAGAGTTCAGACACCTGCTGCAGCTTAACTCAGTAGCACTGATAGGCTTACCCTCCTGACCCTGACTAACACACACACACACACACACACACACTGAGCCATTCATACACATCCACAAACACACACACCTGCTCTAAGCTAATACTGTACATAGTGTAACACACACACACACACACACACACACACATACACCTGCTCTGAACTAATACTGTACATAGTGTAACACACACACACACACACACACACCTGCTCAGAATTAATACTGTATAAAGTGTAACACACACACCTGCTCTGAGCTAATACTGTACATAGTGTAACACACACACACACACACACACACCTGCTCTGAACTAATACTGTATAAAGTGTAACACACACAAACACCTGCTCAGAATTAATACTGTATAAAGTGTAACACACACACACCTGCTCTGAGCTAATACTGTACATAGTGTAACACACACACACTTGCTCTGAACTAATACTGTACATAGTGTAACACAGTACACACACACACACCTGCTCTGAACTAATACTGTGCATAGTGTAACACACACACACACACACACACACACACACACACACACAAACACCTGTTCTGAACTAATACTGTGCACAGTATAAGACACACACACACACACACTTGCTCTGAACTAATACTGTACATAGTGTAACACATACACACACACACACACACAAACACCTGTTCTGAACTAATACTGTGCACAGTATAAGACACACACACACACACACACACACACTTGCTCTGAGCTAATACTGTAGTGTAACATACATCTCAGCTCTGAGATCACACTGCTCCTCCAGCCAGTGATCACAAAGTAATTTCAGTTCACCTGTCATACAGTACACACACACACACACACACACACACACACACACACACACACACACACACACACACACCTCTATTCAAAACAGATTCTCTTTTGTCTGCAATATTTGTCAGGGATAGTCTATCTACCAGACCTGCAGCCAGTGGTTAAAGTGGGATTTGGCAGGAGGGAGGACTCTCAAATTTTGTGTTGGTGCAAAGACAAATATAAATATATATATTTTTATGATATCTCAGCAGAATGCCAGAGCGATATAAGAATCATCATAGCGCTGTATGCTCACAATTTACGGAAATACAGTACATACTGACAAATTGTTTCACTAATTTTCATGTTATTCATATTCTATTGCACAGAGAAGAATGGGGTGATATTCTTCATTGATATTAATTAATCATTTATCAATACAAAACTGCGTTCCCCTTCACTTTGTTGCCCAGGAATTGTGTTAAATTAATGACAAAATTAGAGAACTCAATTTTAGGAATGGCATGTCCTTAAAAAATGTGCATGGTGAACAATACACAGTGTCTAATGTTGATATTTTACAGTAATTCTTTAATTTATTTAATTGTATTTATTTAGGCTGAGGTGGCACAGGTGCCTATCAGCAAGTGGAACATGGGACTACCAGAAGACTTATCCCCATTGTAGTCATACTGCCTATATAGAGTCATGTGGCCTAAGGCTACAAACAGAGTTGGGCACCCCCCAGTGCTCTACATGAAGTGGGATGGATATATTGAATAGAACTAAATATATTGGATTGAAAGGTCCTCTATGGAGTTCACTCTATTGAGTGTCCAATGCATTATTCTAGAAACTAGGGATGCACCGATACCACTTTTTAAAAAACCAATACGAGTACGAGTACTTTTTCATGTGTACTTGCCGATACCGAGTACCGATACCGATATTTCTGAGATTGGGTTTTCCTTGAAAGTTTGAAGTAGAAATTGGGCCTAAGTGCAAATGTGTGTGGATATTGTATGCTTCTTGTATAATTTTGTAAATTGAGTGGAAATTAATTTATTTAATACATTTATAAATGTATTAGTTTGTTTAAGTCTGAAAACAATCTCAAAAAACTGTAACAAAAAACTTTCATCAAATGAATAGGAAAATATAATGTGCAGCATACAGTAGGCCTAGTTGACAAAAGCAAAGACAGAATGTAGCCAAGGAAAACAGAATGTATGTCATCATGGTTGAAGTCATTGAATTTTATGAAGCAGCTCAAAATATTTACAGCAAGTTTTTTTGTTTTGTTTTTCCTTTTTAACATGAAATGTTATCTAGCCTAGATAATTGTATGTGGGTGTTAAAACAAAAATAGGCTGCAATATTCACATGAAACAGTGGTAATAGTGTCTGCTGTAATAACATGGTACAGTCCACCCCTCTGGCTCAAAGAGTAATGGCGCAACCTGCCAAGCTTTGATCGTGACTAGCTAGGCCTACATGTGCTCAGAACGGCACCGTAAAATTTACGCACACAGAGAAAACTGAAGCGTAACTTTTTTGTAATATACAAATGGTTTATTTATATGATCCAATTGGGTTTGGCTCATTTGTGCTCGGGAGACATTGAGATGTTGTTTTTAATTCGCAAGGAAAGTTTATGTTTGGCTAACCACTGTTGATCATGGCATCTCAGTAGCCTGCAATGATATGCAACAAAGCTGTTGATTGTAGCCTAATAGCCACCTTACTTAATCACCAGCTCGTTGCAGTCAGGGGTGAAAGTAGTTTGAATTTCTTACCTGTACTACAAAAAAAAAAAAAAAAAAAAAATCAATATCCTGTTCTATTGCGCCTTTTTGTTATGTATGGCTCAAACAAAAAGGTAAGCAGGCCTTATTTCACACCTTAACATTCCAACATTCCATGGTAGCAGACTGAACATTCTGTCATACTAATTATCCCTTTTTCTGACTTGAAAAAATGGGTAATAACATTGAAAACATATGATGAAATTCACTAGTTTTTTTTTGTTTTGTTTTTTTTTTTTTTTTTTTTTCAAATAAGGCACATGGGAAGCTCACAAACTGGGAAGTCCCAAATAGATAGAAGCTTTTAGAATATTCATGCACAAAAATGGAAAACCACTTTTATCTATTCAGGACATCCCAAATTGTGGACTTCAAATAAGCATTATTTGAAAGACAATGAATTTAGATATGTTATTACCCATTTTTTCAAGTCAGAAAAAGGGATAAATTCAATGCATTAGAATGTTCATATTACTACCATGGGATGGTTTGTTTATTAAACAGCCCTAGGAACTCTGCCAGGGCCGTGCAGAGACCTTTGGAGGGGCAGGGGCTCAATTTTTTATTTTATTTTTTTTTAAAAAAAGCAAAATTTACAAACATCATGCCAACTCTAATTACAAGTACGTATTAATTACAAGAGGGATGTAGAATACTGAAAAAAAAAACTTGATGTTGTCTCCTATCTTAATAACAATAATGCTTGTCTTTATACAGAGACTAGGGGGGTCAGGTCAGGAATTTTGTAAGCATTTTCAAACTTTCATGCAATGTCCTTCATTCTGGTGCATTTTACCAGGTTGCTATAGCAATTAATTCAAAGGCTTACCTAATTTGATTTCATAGAAATAATAATAATCTCTATTTCTATGATTTGATTTGATTTGATTTCACACCATGAAGTAGTTTGCAAAGTATTATTGCCACATTACAATAGTACTGAAAATGGCAGGCCCACATGTCACCTGTGGGACTCAAAACCTACTGTGTGTGTGAGCATGTGACTGGCCTGGCTACCAGGCACAAAAATGTTTTTTTTTTTTTGTTGTTGTTGTTGTTTTTTTTTACCATTGACTCAATTGTAGTCATGACTTTGAGCCTGTGTTTGAGTGTTTGAGTGTTATCCCTTTTATACAGTAATATATAATAAAAATGATGCAGCACAGCTCATCATACTATCATGGTCTAGATCAAGAGGATAAAAACAACAAACCAAAAATGTATATGGGCAATTCCACGAAAAAGTAAACCTCACCTTAAAACTTTAAGTCTCACCTACATGGACATACAAATTCTTTCAGAAAACTTCCAATACAAAAAAGCATTGTCTCGATGTAAATATTCAACTGAGCAAGTTTCGAAAGGATATCTGTTTGTTAAAATTTTTACCCTATTCAGCTATAATGTAAGTCTATGGAGGAGCTTATAATGGGCATAAGTGGGTGATAACACACACAAAGCTGCAATGCTATCAGTTATTTTTCATTGTTATATTACTATTTCTCTTGTTACAGGTTAAAATCCACCGTTCACAATTGTTTTGTATCGTTTTGGAGGGTTTTTCCATACGTCACGTCCATAACGTCACATCCATAACGCCATGTCTCCCAATGAAAACCAACTTTTTTTACATTTACATTTGAAATTAAGTCTTTCTCTGTCTTTACTGAGGTGTCCTGTTTGGTATGAATGTAGTAATATTTACATTTCTCTAGAAATTTCACACACTTTACAGCAAAAACTACGCTCTCTAAAAAGTTTGTCCGTTTTTCGTCACGTCCATAACGCAAATTGAAAGGCTCATATTCTTATGATGCAAATCATGATATTAATTTTTTCTGTTTGCCTGTATTCAGCCATGGAGTTTGCAGAAGAATATGAAAAAAAATTGTGAAATACTGCTAGGTTTGCGGAGGTTATCTGGCCTTTTGTTCATCAATAATGCACGAAAATGTCACGTCCATAACGCTGGAATTGCCCATATATATTTTTTTAATTTATAAGTTCCTCTTTTTTTTTTTTTTTTTTTTTGCAAAACTCTATGGCATTAGTTGCTCTACTCTATGCAAGTAGAGCTGCTACAGCAAAGAAAAAGATCTGAAACTCAAACCCCTCCCCTTTCTTGTGTGTGAGACTTCAGCACTGAAGTCTGAACTGGCAAACGGATTTGGGGTGTTCACTTTCTGCAAATGGGAGATAGAAAACTCTTCTATTCAAATTATAGGTCTATATCATAATGTGTAGTGTTTTTTGTTTAGTTTTATTTTTTGAGCTCTTGGTTATTAGATGGAAGTCCAGCAGCTAACTAAGCCAAGTTTTTAATATCAAATAAAGATATTTCCGTAGCCAAATGATCTTTACACTGAAATTGAACCACCTTATTCTCAACCAATGCATGCCTCTAGTTGTCTACTTTAATTTGATACCAAATACCTCCATTGTAGATGCAGGTATGTCCATATCAAAGCTTCCAAAAGACAATGAAGCAAAACCGCTTCACCCGCTATTGTATTTTTTCGGCGCTCGCGTGCGCAAAAACAAACAACAAAGAAAAAACTTCGGAGTGCCAGATGCCAGAAAATGTATTTGCAAATGGCACAAATAATTGGTCAGATATTTTAGTTAGATTGGTTAGATATTTTAGGCAGGCCCTGTCAGAAGGGCACTTTTGACATCAAAGAGCAAAGGGGCAGTAAGCCTCATGTCTTACCACTACGACGTACCGGCTGTCCAGGGCCGGCCCAAGGCATACGCGAGTTATGCCGTCGCTTGGGGCCCCGACAGCTTGGGGGGGCCCCCCACGAGCGCTCGAGAAATCACGTTTTGAAATAATATTTTATTTTTGAGGGTAAGAATTACCGCATTATCCTTGTGATACTTACCCATTAATATTATCATTTCCCAATTTAGGAATCGATTCAATTTATATCACTTACTATCACTCTTTATCTCAGTCATGGTTTGGCTTACACACCTCTGACTTCTCCCAACAATCTAGCGAAGTTGATGTAGCATTTGTATTTTTATTTCATTCTTGTTATTCTGACATCATAAAACGTTTATGTTTACCACAGAAAAACTATAACAACAACCTGCAATATGATTAGAAAAAAGCCTCCTGGGAATGGTAAAGCACAGCCATAGCGCAGTTTCTAATCCACCGCGGAAGAATCCATTCTACTTGTTTGAATAGAGTAGCTACGCATAGCGCTGTAAATCGACTCCGCGTTCACCAACATCTCACCGCATGCAATCGTCAGTCCATTCCACGTGATCAAGTAGGTAAAATGCATACCGCTGAAAGTCCACACTCCATGTTTTGCATTTGGAACAAAGTAAGTCAGTAAGTGAAATGAATCCTGTGAGCAGGAAAGGAACAGATTCCCGAGGAGGTAATATAACGTCAGCTCTGTTAATTGCCACCTCACAACGTAGCTTTGGCTGAAACCTTATTCTTTTGTTGTATGTCCTCAAAATTAACTCAAGGCCACATTAAATGAATGTTCAACTAAACATTCAAGTAGGCTATAGGCTTAGGTTAAGGATAGCCTATTTTTGGTTGATGAATATTTGCTGCCTGCACAGACATTGGACATGAGGAAGTTCTTGTAGGCAAAATCCTAGTTAGTCTTAGGAGATGTATCAAGCTATCTTAATGTAGGACTATCTAATTATTTAATTCAAACCTAGCTCTTTATTGTCAAGAATGGCAAGAATCACTCTTCTCTGATGATATAGGTTAGGCCTATTATTGATGCTTGAAATAGCAAACATAGTGAGTGAATCAGGGCTATTTCTGTTATCATAAGCTGCTTATTGCATAGAGTAGCCTACCAATGTCTGTGATATCAGCAATAATGTTCACATAAAATGTATTGTGAGTGTTGTATAAAACCATAGCATCCTAAACTTTTGTTGTCTAATATTTTTCAGTATTTTCAAAAAAATGTGTAAAATTCAGATGATGACAAGAACACTGGGTGAATTTAAACAATTAATGAAACAAGCAATATGTTGTTGTTGATAGGGAGAACAAGGAATAGTTAATCCATCTCAATATCTCTTGAGAGTGAGTCAGAGGCAAGGTCAACATCCCCCCCCCCCCCCCCCCAAAAAAAAAAAAAGGCTGTGGTGGCGGTGAGGGGCCCCCAAATGAAATTCTGCTTAGGGCCCCCTTTGGGCTTGGGCCGGCCCAAAGGGGGCCCTAAGCAGAATTTCATTTGGGATGCAACTAGTCTGCTTCTACCCGCTGGGTTTTCAGCTCAGTGGTTAGAATGATTGACTATAACACCATGGGTTTGTTGTACTTGACATGCTGGCAGGTTAGAGAACTGAGTGTGGTGAGAATGGGCCCACCTGGTACTACAAACCTGATTGTGAGAATCTGTGTGTCTGTGCTGATTGTGAGAGAATCTGTGTGTCTGTGCTGATTGTGAGAGAATCTGTGTGTCTGTGCTGATTGTGAGAGAATCTGTGTGTGTGTGCTGATTGTGAGAGAATCTGTGTGTGTGTGCTGATTGTGAGAGAATCTGTGTGTCTGTGCTGATTGTGAGAGAATCTGTGTGTCTGTGCTGATTGTGAGAGAATCTGTGTGTCTGTGCTGATTGTGAGAGAATCTGTATGTCTAAACGCCCGTCCATAGTCCAGGATCCGAATGGAGACACATCAGATCCTCACTGGCAGGGGCGGAGCCTACAGTACCCCCTGGACTGAAGGACAGGGCCCCAATTGGCTGTGGTGGGAAGGGAGGTGGGGATTTCAGATGAGCAGCTCCTATAGGTAGTAAGAGCAGAGGTGAAAAGCCAGTATGCACCTATACTACGTACCGGTATAAGATTGACAGGTGGTACGGTGTAGTGGTAAGACATGAGGGTTACTGTCCTTGCACTTCTGACAGGGCCTGCCAGTCTTTGGCATTTTTAAATTTGTGACAGTAACACTTGTTCAGACTTGAAAATTAGCTAAAATGTCTCACCAATTATTTGTGGCATTTGCAAATATATTTTCTGGCATCTGGCATTCCGAAATTTTTTGTGTTTTTATTTTTTAATGCAAGGGAGCGCCGAAAAATAAAATAGTGGGTGACACAGTTTTGCTTAATTGTATTTTGGAAGCTTTGATATGGACATACCTGCATCTACAATGGAGGTATTCGGTATCAAATTTAAATTTTCAAATTTCGATGTTAATTGGCCGTCACTTGAGACTAGAGTCCCGTATCGTAGCAATGCAACTGAGAGGGAAAAGAGTGGAAAATGGCAGAGTCCGGCGATTGCCAGCAGGCACAGCAAGGAAAGAGAAGACGACTGCAAAAATATAGAACAGAATGGGACTGTGATTATACGTGGGCCGAATGTGTCAGAGGGAACGATTTTAAAGCCAATTGCACTCTCTGTCGCTGTGTCTTCACTATTGGGCACGGTGGTGTCTGCGACCTGAAGCAACACGCAGCCACAAGAGGAATGAGAGGCGCAAAGAACGCAGGCTCATAGATCCATGTCAAACTTCCTTGTACGCCAAACATCTCCAGAAGCTGATTTGGTAAGTAGGATATTAATGTTGTGTTTGAAAAATATATCACTGATAGCAAGTGGGCTTTGAAAGCTGAAAGAAATGCTTTAGGCTGTATGAAAGTGAAAGCCAATCCTATTTTTATTACTGAAGTCTGAAAATGCCAATTAAATGAGAATAGTTCAGTTCACATAAACTTCCAAACTAGCCTACCTATTCTACTTGTTCTACTAATAAAGAACTCAACAAAGTTAAAGTGAACTTTATTGTCAGTCAAGACATGTAGCCTAGTTGTTGGCCTACATTACGCACACAGGACAGAATATGTGTTCCCCAAACAAACCCCAAATGAGCAGTAGCCTACTAAAATTTAAACTGATAGGCTACAACTAAGTATAAAGCTAAACATGAGACATCAATAGACATAAAGTGTAAGCTTAGATATCAGCATATCAAGATATCAGCAATTTTCATAGTTAGATGAGCAGTCTGGATAAGCTCTAGGCCTACATTGTATAGGCCTATTCAGACAGAAATATGATTCAACGATTCCAACATAGTGAAGAAGATGTCTTGTGGAAGATCAAAAGCTGAGGCAGTTGTCACCGATGTCCTTGCTCCAAAGGCAGTAGAGGAGGTCATCAAGCAGTTAAAAGCATCTCGGAATCTTCCATTCTCCATACAAACCGATGCCTCCAATAAGGGTAATTGCAAGATGTTTCCCCTGGCTGTGCAGTTTTTCAGGCCAGACATAGGCATCATACACAAATTGATCGACTTTGTTGAAAATTCAGATGAATCTGCCCAAGGAATAGTGTCCACGATTGAACGCTCCCTTGAAAGTCTGGGTCTATCATTACATAATGTTTCTGCATTTAGTGCTGACAACACTAATGTCAATTATGGTGTCCACAATTCTGTTTTTACCAAACTCAAACAGTCCAATGTTACCATCCTCCGAGGCAACTGCCATGCCCGCATTATGCACAATACAATAAAACATCCTTCGGATAAACTCGACATTGACATTGAGAACATTGTCCTCAAAGTGTATAGTTTTTTCTCCCAGTCTGCAAAGAGAGATACACTGAAGGATTTCTGTGAATTTTGTGACGTAGAGTTCCATGAAATCCTGCGACATGTGGTGACAAGATGGCTGTCTCTCAACCCAGCCATCTCCCGTCTCCTACAGAACTGGATTCCTCTCAAGTCCTATCTTGTCAGCACTGGTCCAAGACACTTCAGAGCATTGCTGCAATTAGCAGAGGATACTGCTGGCGTCCAAGAGGATGACCCTGATGTCGTAGGGGCTACAGTTGCAAAAGCACGATCACCACGGCATTTATATTTAGATTTGGTGATCGTAAGCAACGACTGCTCTGTGGATCTAAGGGTTCGTGAAGGTGTGTACCTATGCAGAAGATCAGAAAGATAAGAAGGGGCTTTACCATTTTAAAGATTTAAAAGTTAAAAGTAAGATTTTAAAATCAATTCTGTACTGCACTGGGAGCCAATGAAGGGATGCTAGGATTAGGGGAGATGTGATCTCGCTTACGTGTGCTCGTCAAAAGGCGGGCAGCAGTATTCTGAACTACAGTAATTGTAGGCGTGAGAGAGACCTCTGGTTAAGGCCTACATAGAGAGAGTTACAATAATCTAATCTAGAGGTAATGAATGCATGGATCACTTTTTCAAAATCATTAAAGGAAAGAAAGGGCTTGACTTTAGTTAAAAGTCTCAGCTGAAAGAAGCTAGATTTAACTACATTACAACAACATTACAACCGAGGTCCTAGATGCGCACGTAGCGCTCCGAAAATTTTTCAACATAAGAGATCTACTGAAATAGTGTTTGAACTAATCTTTGAAAATCCCCTGCTCATACTGACTTTGCTAAACTTACTTATTGTATTAGGTACACTATTATATGCATAGCTGCCACAGTAAAGGGAAAGGTCTGAGACACTCCAAACCCCCTCTCCCTTTGCATTCTCCCACCAGTTGTGTGAGACTCCATTTCTGAAATTGGGTGATAGAAAACTTCAAAGTGATCTCTCAGCAATCTGTGAAATGAACAGAAGTTTTAAAAATGCAATGGTGGGAGCACATCATGATAGACTTAATAGGCTAACTGAGCAATGCTGAATATGCTGCTGTATCTTTTTAGCACAGAATTCTTTAGGCTGTTTATGATTTTGTGACAACAGTGTAACCTGCCACTGATTGTGTTTGGAGAAAATATAATTTACTTCAGTGAATGAGTTCTGTCGAGTGGATGTGATTCAAGTTCAGCCTTTGACACTATAGATAAAGACATACATTGCCTAAATATAGGCAATTTTTAGACTGAAATTAAACCCTTTCAATCTCTAGCAAGTACGTTACCAATGATACCAATGGATAGATCTGGTTGTCTAGTTTAAATTAATACCAAATACATCGATTGTAAGAGGTATCATGCCCATAGCCTATAAAGCTTCCGAAAGACAATGAAGCAAAACCGGAGATATGTTTTCCCATACGAAAAAGATTTCTATGAAACTTACATTTTTCCTACATGTTGTATAAGAATCTTATATATATTTTATAGGGGACTCAAAGCTCATACAAAATCCATGTAAAATGCACATACTGTGAAACTTCATTGTACAATGTTTTTGTTATGTTGTATAAGAGTCTTATATGGGGTTTATAGGGGACTCAGGCCACATGCAAAATCCATATAAAATCCATATAATGTGAAACTTATACAACTTTGCACCATGTAAGAATTGTATATGACACGTCCCATGTGAAAAAGATTTATATAAACTTTACAATGTTTTAGGCCTATATGTTGTATAAGAATCTAAGGTTATGGCAGTCAAACCACATGCAAAATCCATTTGCAATGTTTCTATATGTTTATGTTTTATGTGATTCACACATTGGTGAAATTAGAGGAATACTTTAACTTTTTATGTAAATTGGTCAGTTCTTCCCTGAAGTAACATATGTGGGAAAAATCATTTAGGTCTGGCAATCCAAATCTTAGCTTAACAGTTTGGTTGCCAGGTGTTTTTAACAAGCTTTGGCCCAGAGTGCCAGCAATCCAGGCCACTGTTGCCTATTTTTATAGAGCCACAGCGTATTCTGTGTTATAGCTATGGACACATACTATGGGTCATTTGAAAGGTAAGACTCTGAGCTCTCAGTGGGTGAAAACCGTTTATTTCTACATGCCTCCGTTCCTGAGAAATCCCAAGCTAAACAGTGGGTAGTTTTCATCAAAATCCTTGTTTTTTTCTAGAAAAGGAGATATCGCTTCTTTTATGATTATGATGGAGTGTTCTCTGTCAAGTTTCGAGGAGTGACACAAGCCGAATCATGCCTGTGGTGAGACTGCCACCTAGTGACGAACCCGCGAAAGGACAACATGACATGACGTGCATTATTTGACACAAATGCTGCAATAGTAATCAAATGCTGCCTTGTGATGTGAAAATGTCCAGACAAAATGTGCAGATCGTGAGTTTTTATGAGTTTCCGATCGTAATTTATTTCAGTTCTATTTATCACAGAGTTCCAAAAATCATATATAACCTGTGTGAGGGTTTCTATTTTCGTAAATTAAAAAAAAAGGCAAAAACGTAACATTACGTTTTTGGCACTCAACGCATGACAAGTTATAACGTAACATTACGTTTCTGGCATTCAAAGTGTTAAGCTTAGCATAGGCACTGGAATGTAATGTAGCCAAAGAGTTGCTATCTGGCTACTTTACATTCCAGCACCTATGCTAAGCTAAAATGCATGCACTAGGGACAAAATGCTTTTACCCACATATGTAACTTCAGGGAAGAGGATGACTGACCAATTTTCATAAAAAGGTGAAACATTCCTTTAATTTCACCAATGTGTGAATCACATAAAACATTGAAACATTGTAAAGTTTAAATAAAACTTTTCCATATGAGAAGTTATAAGCTTTATATATGCAATGTATTTTGCATGTGGTTTGGCAGTCGTACAAACCCCATCTGAGATTCTTATACAACATAAAATACATATAAGATTCTTATAGGATATTGACATCAGATATTAGGCCACTGACATATGTGTGAGGATGCCGTGGCTCAGTGGCTAGAGTGTTAGACCATTACCCTGGTGACCAGGGTTCGATCCTGACCCGAGGTCATTTCCAGATCCCAGATCCTATCATCTCTACACTGTCCTATCTAATAAAAAGCCCAAAAAATATCTTATCAAAAATATGTGTTTTATATCATATTCTTTATACATGCGGATGCCATGGTAGGTGTTGTTGCCACATTTTGTGTCAGACAGCTGTGGTCTAGTGGTTAGGGCTTAAGACTTGTAATTGACAGTCCGATTCCCGTCCAAAGCGTCATCTAAACTATCAGTAGGCCTACTCTCCAGCATGCAGCCCACTGTACCAGGTCAGTATAGGTAATTTCACTGTCCGCTGTGTCTCACCAATTCCATGTGGGTTAATTATATTCTTATCAAAATATAAAGCCTGCACAGTTTTATATAAATTTCATGTATGTTACATGTATGTCTCGTACACAAACCTATATATGTAATTTGTATGTCTCATATACTGAAACTTAATGTTCCTTATAATTTACTTATTCAAATCATATATATTGTGAGTTTCATTCATATATGACTTAAATGAGAAACGGGCCACTTTTGTAGTATGTGCCATATAAGATTTGGATAGTAATATATGTTTCTGGCTGGAAAGGTTTTTATATGTTTTTATATGACACTTCTTATAAGTTTCATATGAATCTTTTTCGTATGGGTTGCGGCACTAACGCGCGCAAAAGGATTAATTAATTGGCTCGTCTGAAGAATGTTTAACTTATTTCGGCTCGAAAATATAACCGAAGTCCGGACCTCGGTGTCCTCTATTGTAGCTACGGCCATGGCTGCAGCGTCTCTCACCATCTGATGCAAACATTGCTAAAGAGGAGTTTACAGCATTCATCAATACAGCCATATCCTACATAGAGAAGTGGTTTGATTTTTTGCAAGACAACTGGCTGTTTCACATTTAGCCCCTCTCTCTGTCATCTGGCAGAATCTCTTTTAATGACATTGAAAAGATCTCTGAACGGCTTCACCTGACTGAGAGGCTCAACATGGATGCACTCTATGATGAGTGTGTTGCTGCTAACTTAGATTTTGAGAATCTCACAAAGCAGGAGGATTGGAGCTCTAGGGGAACAGCTGAGAGGTGGATGGCAATTCTCCAACTAGCTGAACTTCCAAACATGCTGCTAGTGGTCTCTTTTGTCCTCAGCATCCCATCTTCAACTGGCTATGTGGAGTAGAGAAGATCTTCTCTTTCATGAAAAACAAATGGGCAGATGTGCGCAACAGATGTTCAGTTGAACTGATAAAGAGTGAACTGATCATCACTCTCAAATATGACATGCTCAGATTTTTATACTGCAGTGGTGCAGGATAAACAACTGCTTGCTACTGCAAGAGATCAAAGAAAGTACAAGTGGAAAAGATAAGCTTCTTCAATGCATTCTGAAAATGGCAATTAAATGAACAGTGTGAAAATAGAAATAGTAAACTGAATTGCACATCAATTCACTACGACACACACTGACTACATTGCTCCTTTAATTTTCCTTGGCAGAATGCATTGCCTTTTAAAGTATTGTCACTTTTCTTAGAGGACATAGGCGCAAGTATTGTCCTCTAATGTTCAATGGAATGGAAGGTACCAAAAGATAAGCTCAAAACAATGGCTCAAAATCATTTCTTTTTCTTCTTTTTTTTTTAATATATAACGTTAGGATCCGGTTCTGAAATGTACTGTACTGTATGTTTGGGGAACCAGGTTCACCCATTTGTTGTTGTGATTCACCCATTTTTACTGGGTATTTATAAGTTCATACATTACTTGAAGAGCCCAACCATGTTCTTGACAGCTCTGCACTCTACCTTATGCAAGTTCAGGAATTTTCATATAGGGCCTACCTCTTGTTCTTCCCTATGCACTTCATTTTCTGCACTATGATCTGACTAACGAAATCTTTCGGATTGTCTGTATCAAGATGTTTACACTAGGCATGAATATTTTTCTTTCTTTAAAGAAATGGAATGTATGATGTTACCAAAAAATAAGGTAATTTTTTATTGCACAAATATGATCAAACCTTATATTTAGGTTCAGGTTTTGAAATGGACTGTACTGTATGTTTGGGGAACCTAGCTCACCCTGTGTGTGTGTGTGTGTGTGTGTGTGTGTGTGTGTGTCAGGCCCGGCGTTATGGGCGGGCCCTGGGGTGCCGTGCCCGCCCTGGACCGACGGACTTGTCACTTGTAGGTTATACCGCCACCACTGATACTGAATCAAAAGATCGGAAATATAACCTCGACATCTAGGACCATGACAACGTAATAGATTATATCTTGATTTAGTTTCATGACATTGATTGAACATAGTATTTCAGCTACGCATTATGTTAAGAGAATAGTCTATGATGTGCAGTTGTGGCTTCTGCATTTGCTTGCTGGTTCAATTGAGAATGAGAACGCAGTAGCCTCGGAGGCACAGGAGGCGCAGACGGCTGCTGATTTTTTATTAAAACGGCAGCTTTTATTCAAACACATCTAGAGCTGACCTTTGGAAATAACTTGGCAGTGTGTAGGCTACTACAGTCAGTAGGCCTATAGTTTAGTGGTCGTGTAGATGGCGCACTATGTTCGATCTGTCTTTTTGCTTATAAGCTTGCGCCACTGGATAGGAGAAAACTGACGGAAAAAATACAAACCCACTAGGCCTACTTTCTCTGTTATTGTCTCCGACTTCTTTCAGTCACAGAATATGCAAGAGAATCTAAACGTGAATGAATAATATATATTTTTAGGTTAAATGTGTCAATAGGCAAATTCATTTGAAGGGGTAAGTCTATTTGAAGGGGTTCTATCTATTGTTGATTAAATGGTGCGATTTCGCTCTCTATTTGTGATTAAACTAGATGTACCGCATGGTATATCTGCACATTCTCACATATATATGATGCTTGTCAACTTGTTTGTATCTCTCTCATGTTATAAATGTGTGTCTGCATGAGTGAGTTTGCTTTTGTGTACAAGTATAAGAGAGAGTGTGTGTGTGTGTGTGTGTGTGTACCCGTGCGCATGTGTGCTTGTGTGTACAGTATGTGTGTGTGTGTACCCGTGCGCATGTGTGCTTGTGTGTATGTAGTTATATATGAGCACTATGGCAAGCCATTCAGGAAAAAAACCTTGAATATATTGAATGAAGTCCTGAATATATTGAATGAAACTCTGAATATATTGAATGAAAGAAAACCTTGAATATATTGAATGAAGTCCCGAATATATTGAATGAAACTCCGAATATATTGAATGAAAGAAAACCTTGAATATATTGAATGAAACTCCGAATATATTGAATGAAGTCCCGAATATATTGAATGAAACTCCGAATATATTGAATAAAGTCCCGAATACATTGAATGAAGTCCCGAATATATTGAATGAAACTCTGAATATATTGAATGAAACCCTGAATATATTGAATGTAGTCCCGAATATATTGAATGAAGTCCCGAATTATTGAATGAAACTTGCCTCATTCGAGGTCAGTGCCGGTGGCCATCTTATGTGTGTCACAAGTATGGAAACGTCTGTGACCTGTCAGTACCACTTGGGTGGAGTGGTTGGCAATGAATGAGTAAATGAAGCAAAATATTAAATAAATTACAGTTTTATTCATAATTTCATTGATTGCAGCTGCAAGGTAGCCTAAAATAGCTTAGTTAAGTCACAGTCAGTTATTTTGGCCGAGTAGTAATTAATCCAGCCGCGTTACCACCACCAGTGAACAGCACAGGAAGCGGCGACGATTCCACTGAAGCTAGCTGCTTCAGTGGGATCGTCGCCGCTAGCTAGCTGCTACGCTAACCTTCAGTGGGATCGTTGCTGCTTCAGTGGGATCGTCGCCGCTAGCTAGCTGCTACGCCAACCTTCAGTGGGATCGTCGCCGCTTCCTGTGCTGTACAGGTGGTAACGCAGCTGGATTACTACTCGGCCAAAATAACTGACTGTGACTTAACTAAACTATTTTACCCTTGCAGCTGCAATCAATGAAATTATTAATAAAACTATAATTTATTTAATATTTTTGCCTCATTCACTCCACCCAAGTGGTAGGCCTACTGCCTGGTCATGGGCATTTCCATACTAGTGACACACACAAGATGGCAGCCGGCACTGACCTCAGATGAGGCAAGTTTCATTCAATATATTCGGGACTTCATTCAATATATTCGGGGTTTCATTCAATATATTCAAGATTTTCTTTCATTCAATATATTCGGAGTTTCATTCAATATATTCGGGACTTAATTCAATATATATTCGGAGTTTCATTCAATATATTCGAGACTTCATTCAATATATTCAAGGTTTTCTTTCATTCAATATATTCGGAGTTTCATTCAATATATTCAAGGTTTTTTTCCTGAACGGCTTGCCATAGAGCACATATGATGTAGGCTAAATGATCATTTGAATTTTGTAACCCAGTAACCATTCACTTAATAGCACCATCTACAGGTCAATAGTTGTACTGTCATTAAATGTACATATAAATTCATTTATTTTATAGCCCCCCATGGACGAAATTCCACAAAACTTGACATATTCCCACAAGATGTCAGGTTCATCATACACATTAAATTTGGTGTAGTTTAGAACATCTGATAGATTAAAGCAGTATAATATTGCATTTTAATTTTTTACCATGGGGGTGCAAATCACAAATGACTGGTTATAAGCTAAGTTGATGTGGGCTCTTGAGACCAACATTCCATAAAAATTTCATCATCCTCAATGTCACGGGTCAGGTAGTTTTTTAGGAAAAACTGCATTTTTGGGGTTTCACGGGGGGGCCACGCAAAGATGGAGTGGCCCCCGGTGACCAAACAAAATTTTTCCGTAAAAGTCTACAGGGGCTACATGCCCACCAAGTTTCATGTGCCCCGGTGTTACAGTGTCCCGGGAATCGTTGACCAAAAATTCAGGAAGTAGATGACGGGAGAAAAAAAAAAAAAAAAACTTTGACAATCATTATATGACTGCTACGCTTGCTACGCAGCGCCGGTCATAATAATGATGTCAGGCTATTCACCTATTTTCTTTTGTGTGAAAACTCGAGAAAAAGCAGTAGAGCCTATAGACGGTTTCACCGTTGTCAACAAAAACAATGCACCAACGTTCCATGGCCCTAACTTTATTTCCGGTGGACTTCCGCAAACAATCAAAATCAACGGAGTTCTTCTGATCAATGATTTATCAATGGTCATACATAATGAATAAAAAGTACATTTCATTAGCTATTTGTTTAAATTATGATTAACTGGTGATGAACGGAATATGATTCAAGGAAAAGAGCAGTGGTTTAACTACATTTGCTCAAAATGCAACGTTAATCGCGGTTCATTCAGTGTTTGGTTAATCCCGCACACTGTGACAGTGCTATTCAAAGCTGTGCTGTAACTTACGTACGTTACTGAACTGATGGTCGGACTTCTGATAAGACATCAAGACACTGAGAATGACCGCATACTTCAGCTTTTTCAGTAAACCAAGCCAACAAGATCCGTTTGTAAGACACGGTAAGGATTGTTGTCAACAACACATGGAGTGAGGATGCTGTGTTAGTGAGTTCAGCAATATCATGCTGCCTGCTACAACCTCCTTGTTATTGATACATGCGCTATAATTATCCCTTACCTCACTCACGTCAGATCATGCGCTACGTAACTTTCGTAAGGCACTTCCGCGCAACGATCTGATGTTGAAGCCCATCAGAGAGATTTCAAGCCATTATTCTCTAACCGGACCAATCAGGGCCGCTGGCTGCTGTAGAGGGTGTGACGTAGCGAAGAAGCAACTGTTTTGAATCCAACCAATCCAACAAACGTAACGAGCGTCTTCGGTTGGTTTCGATGTGGTTGGCTGCAGTGTACGTCAATTAAATTGATGGACAAGCCGTTTGCCCAGTTAGATTCAAGGATTTCTGGCTCCTGAAATAATTCGTCTATCGCTGAATATCAGATGAACGCGCGTAGCGCTACATCTGACGTGAGTGAGGTAAAATTATCCCTCCTATCGCCCAAAAAAAAACATTCCTGCATAGATCGCTACTTAATGACATTGGCTAATTTCGTTTCATCACCACATTAGCGTTTTTACCCATCTCTAATTCTAGGCTACTTTTGACAACTTAGCTGACTGGTGTTAGCTATAGCCTAAACGTGGCTAGCGGCGGAATGCTCCTTCGTGACAGCAGACATTATCCTTATAACATTCATATAATTATGTTACGCACTGTACCCTTCGTCAGGTCAAACACAGCTGATTTAAAACAGATAGAAACTATCTTACCGTTCTCGTCCTATACATCCATTCACGCATTAAAACCTTGATTTGTGTAGGCAAGGGCTAGGTCAGCATGACTTGTCAGATGAATTGCTAGTCACGTTAACTGTAGCATAATTAAACAACAACTTTCGTGGTTGCTTCCTGGACTGAAAACACTTGTTAACGTTACATTGTGAAGGCGATTTAAAGCACGTCCTGAAACCTCTGTTTACAAAGCGTTGAAATGCTTGGCTAGGGTGCAACTGTACTGACCACAGATAAATACAGCATGCTAAATACAGTATGTTTGCGTGCAATGTGTATTAATGTGCATCAGGGATAATTTTTATTTTAAGTAACTAAACGAAATGTCAGTGTCGTGGTTTTATTTCAACCTATGTTTCAAGCATTCAGACCTGTGCTCATCCTGGTTTAAATGAACTATTTCTAGCCAGGGAGCCAAGGTCTCAAAAATGAGTTGAACCAGACACCGTCTGTTATACTTTTTATTTGTGTTTTTTCTGTTAATTTTGACCCTAAGAACCAATAATTGGAGGGTCTGCTCTGCCGGAAATATCGCGAAAAAATTTGTGCCCATTTTAGTGTATACAGTGTATTTTTATTCATCAGAAAAATATGAAAAATTATTTTTTTTTTCCCTCTTCAAATCCTCAGTCTCTGTCCAGAAATACATTGCAGATGCACAGAACACATATACTGGCAACATAAACTGAAAAGAAAAAACACATTTTAATATGATTTCTCATCAGTTTTGTACAAAAAATTGCAGATTTTCTCACTTTTTCCAAATATTTTTATATTTACTTCATTGCTGGCAATTAACTCATTGACTGCCAGCCGTTTTCAGAATAGAGAGTTCCATACTGCCAGAGGTTTTGGGGAATTTTGACTGTTTTTTAAAGAGCCACAGAATATTATGTGTTACGACTACATAAACAATGAAACTACCACAAGAAAGAGCAGACTCTCTTCTTTCACCAGAAAAAAAAAGTTCGTTTCTACCCCTTTCCATTGCTTAGAAATCAGCAGGCGAACATAAGCTACTTTCTCCAAACTTCCCGTTGTTCACCAAAAAAGGGAGAAAATTAGCGTTTTGTTTGACAACGTTAGTGTCTTGGATGCGCGTATTATTCGGTCTGTTAGCACGTCAAACATCGGGAAAATGTCTTCCTTTGATAAGACCACAAAAACAACAGTAACAGGGGGCTTTTGGTAATAAAATAGACATTGTTGTAACAAGGTAAATATATGCTATTACAGGCTGTGACAGCGATAACTCTGTGATCAACACCCGGCTCGCAAATTCTTACCTGACCCGGAACTGTGAGCTCGTTGGGCACTGAAACAAGTCACAACTGCTATTTCCGTTTGCCCAAGGTTGATCTCCTTCATCTCCCACGATCGGAACACTACTCGAACTACTATGGCAGTGACACATACTCTGATCGAGTGTGAACTGCCTAAATTTCTCCGATTTACGTCTGCACTTTGCTAACAGCATATTTAGCCATGTCATTAGCTTTCTCTACTTCTCCCTTGGCCATACCTATGAATCTATGCTCATCTCACATCCAAAGTGACACACTGCCACCCTCAGGATCAATTTGGAACAACAATTTTCGACGGAGAATTCTGATATTTACAGACAAGGTTCCCTAGTGCTTAGTTTACACTACCCCGGGTCTTCGAGAAACCGGTTATCTTCCCCTCCCCCGAGTAAGAAAACAATCGCATTTACACAAACATCAAAAACGGCTAAGAAAGGCGGTGACAATTAACCACCACGTCACAGTTTTATCAAAGATCTTTCAAGGGAGCAACATCGTGGCAGATGGCCACAAACGTGAAGTGTTTCGGTCTGCATTAGCAGCAGTGTCACATTAACGTTTCGTTACAACATTAACATTTTCCCTTTAGAAATTATAGAATGATATTAATGTATGTGTGCCATAATATTGTCTGTGATCATTAATGAAACCAACAAATGACAATTCAATCGCTCCTCTGCAAAACAATGTTGTATGAACCAAGTCTGCTTTTTAGCTTTAGACAGAGAGGGTTTGTTTGGCAGTTACCATGACGACATAGCTATATGCTAACTATAAGCTAGTCGTTTTGGACTTTGCTCAAACCTCACATATTGCAGTAAACTATGTTTACGTTTGCTCTGTCCAGTTAAAATGAACTCAGTAATGTTACCTGCAGGCTGTCAATAAATTAAATCTCAAATATAAATGTAAAACATTACGTTAGCTAGATCGCTAGCGTTAGCTCGCTAACAACTTGAAATTTTAGTAGGCTATTTACTGCCTGGCAGCTTCATCTGATAGAAATAACGTTACCAACAGTAACAGTTTACAACATTAGTCTTGAAATCATGTTTAACACTTACAGAATATGAGAGATACATGCCAAAAAAACCTGATTCCAAAAAGACGATTTATTGGTAAAAGTCCTGACATCATTCAAGGTGGTGCCCCTTGTGAAAATAGAACTGCTATGCGCGAACGTAGGTGCTTCTCGTTTGATCCAACAGTCTTTGGTGCTAGAGCTCCGGTTATGGGTAGTTACACAAATCTCTGAAGACGGGGTTCTCCGACATCTCCACCTTGCCCGGAGTTTGTGGGATTCTCCGTCT
The DNA here is from genome assembly GCA_027497455.2 of Sardinella longiceps. Taxonomy (NCBI): domain Eukaryota; kingdom Metazoa; phylum Chordata; class Actinopteri; order Clupeiformes; family Clupeidae; genus Sardinella; species Sardinella longiceps. The sequence continues at coordinate 11,038,937 of JAODXP020000016.1, read as the reverse complement.
TCACCTTCGGGTAAGTGTAACAGAGAGGTGCAACCGCAGAGAAACATGTGCGTCTTTATGGTTATCTGAGTTTGTGTAAACGGGGTCTAGGTCTTTCTGCAGCCCGCCCCATTAAAAAACGCAGTTGACGTCTAAAGACGTCATTGGCAGTGAACGGTAGTATTTCAGTTGACGTCTAAAGACGTCATTGGCAGTCAATGAGTTAACTATTCCCCCATCAGTCATCAGTCCATATGTCATACTTTTCACCAAATGATATACTCATAGAGGTTACTTGTTAAAAAGGTCAATTGCAGAGAGCCCGTTTAGTTCTGCACATGCCCATATATGGCAATAGAGCAGGTCACGTGACTCCACTCACGTCTTTCCTAAGTTTCAATTTCAGTCTAAGTTCGGTGGATAAGCATTGAGGTGCTACCTTAAGTTCCAGCTGCTATCTTAAGTAACATGCTTGACATGCAGGATTGTGTGCGTCCTTGAACAAGTAAGCTGATTTATATGATTGTATGGGATGCTATTTGATCATGGTTCATGTTTGTCATGTAAGGTTTAATTTAACTGCAGCCTGCACTAGCACTAGCCTATCTGTCCTGCTAATTACAGATGTGCATATTGTAACCTATGCTGCGAAGTTTTCTCTAGGCTCTTGGTTAGGCTATTGTATGTCTGTTTGGTAATTCGAGCCATCATTACATTATTATGTTGTATGCTATAGGCTTTAAGTAATCTTTCTGAGTTCAGCACATGTTTTAGTGTAGGCTACTGTGTGCTTGTAGGTAGTCACAGTCACACCATGTGCTGAGCGCGTTGTATAGACGGAGAAATGCCGTTTCTTTTCCCCACAAGAGGGCGCTAGCTTCATGTGTATTATGTGGAATATGTGAAGTTAGTATTTTCAGTATTTGAAGCTAATGTATGCTATTTATGTCTGCTTCTATTATAGAACCACATAAACTCACATGTTCAAGATGTTTTTGCCTTAATAAACGAACAAGAACTCAAGAATTTGACCGGCTTTCAGACTTCCCCTTTTTTATCATTCTAACCGGATGACCCTCAGTGTTCACACTATTCCCGAACCCCTCTTCCCTACAATTTTTTGGTGCCGAAACCCGGGATTGGTGATTACTGAGCAGTAAGATGTCTGATGATAGCCAGGATCAACTTGAGTCTGATCAAGTAACTCCCCCAGCAAGTCCTTCCCACCGAACCATCCGTCCACCAGTCCACCTGGGTGCTTATGAGGTGTCTTATGTACCCCATCGTCGTCCGTCCAGTGATCAGAGGATAATGGAAGAGGAGGAGAGAGATGATGAGGCCCAACAGACTACTACTCACCAGGCCTCTGATCAACACTCAATGGTGGAGGGAGCTGGTAGCGCAATCAGAGGTACCGTGTTTGCTCCACTGGCAACTGCACCTGTCAGTATATCAGCAAATAGCACAATCCGTGCCCTGAGTGAACAGAACAGGATACTTATGGAGGCAGTCAAGGCTCTGACAGATAGGTTGGACAGATCAGTTCATCCCACCCCTCGTCAGCACCTCTCATTCACACCTCAAGCAGTATATCCTGATCACCCTGCCCACTCAGTGATGTACAGTAGTGCACCTGCTTTCCAGTCACAGATGCCAGTCTACTCCCAACCAGCGCCACCATTGCTGCCACCCAGCTCTCAGTATGCTGCTCATGCCGCACAGTTCCACGGTCCACCACCAGTAACTCCAGTCAGGGAGCCAGCTGAACCCAGCGGTTTGCAGTATGTCACGCAGGGATTGGAGCATCTGCACTTGCATGTATCACGCCAACAGCAGCCACATGCGCCTCCCCTACACCAGCAGGACGTCAGAACCGGTTACCCTGATGGTGGTCCGTATAGGCCTGTGCAGCCCCAGAGCATGAATCATGCACCGCAGACTTCACACCCTCGTCCCACACCTACAAGCAGCCGTTCCCACTCCCCCTCTCCACCTAGGACAGAGAAATCATACAGAGGCCCTAAGCCCTCTATACCGCAGTTCTACCAGTGATGATCCCCGTGAGTTTGCGAGGCTGAAGCTGGCCCTAGAAAATCTACTGCCAGAAGACGCCACGGAACGCTTCAGATATCAGGTGCTGGTGGACCACTTAAAATTTGAGGAAGCATTACTAATAGCTGATTCGTACTGCAATTCACCCCGTCCTTACAGTGACACCATGCGCTCACTAGTAGAGCACTATGGACAGCCCCATAAGTTATCACTGAGGAGGATAGCAGAGGTGATGGACGAACCAGATGTTAGAAGTGGAGACCTCAAGTCTTTCCGTAGATTTGCTCTGAAGGTACGGGCGCTAGTAGGAATGCTGGATCAGATGGGGGACGAAGGAGCTATTGAACTGCATTGTGGCTCACATGTGGCCAGACTCCTCTCCAAGTTGCCACATGACTTGCGTAGCCACTTTAAGAGGCACATCCACCCAAAGAAGAGGCCAGTGCCTACGTTATTGGATTTTGCCGACTGGCTTGAATTTGAACTAGAAGTACAGGGTACCGATATCAAGCCAGGACGTACAGACACTGTGGATGCATCCAAAAAGGTAAAGGAGAAGAAGGGCCGTAAGCCAGGGGGACCTACCACCACGGTTTTAATGGGAGTCCAGTCTTCTCCAAGCACCCCACCATCCACTTCTACACCAGTTGAGGCAACTACTGAAGATGCAGTGAAGTTCTACTGCCCTTATTGTGATAACAATAAGCATTATCTCAACCAGTGCAGTAACTTTCAGGTGTTAACCAGTGAGCAGAAGTCAGCTTGGATTAAGACTAATTTCCGGTGTTGGAGATGTGGTCGTAAGCACCAGGCAGCCAAGTGCCGGTTGAAGATTACCTGCCAGACCTGCAAAGGCAAACACCTGTCTGCGCTTCATGACCTCAACACCAAGCCTCAGACAGAAGGTGAGAAGCCCCCGGCGGTGGCACCGACTTCGACTGAGACGCTTTATCTAGACAGACCAGGTCACAGCAGTAGTGTGCTGTTGAAAGTAGTGAAAGTGCTTCTCTGTAATGGCCCCTGCACACTCACCACGTACGCCATCCTAGATGATGGATCCGAAAGGACCATACTACTACATGGTGCTGCTAAACAACTAGGCTTAGTTGGACAGCCTGAGAGTCTCTCTCTGAGGACGGTGAAGAACGATGCACAGGTCATAGCAGGGGCAAAAGTCACCTTCACTCTGTCACCTGCCTCACAGCCTAAGAAGAAGTTCGCCATAGAGGGTGCATTTACAGCCGAACAGCTAGGGCTGGCCAGTCACACCCATCCTGTGGCGAAGCTGCTGAAGAAGTACCACCACCTTCAAGGTCTCCCACTCCAGCCGCTTCACAATGTCCAGCCAATGCTCTTGATAGGCTCAGACTACCCAGACTTGATCACGCCTGTACAGCCAGTACAGTTGGGTCCTCCAGGGGGTCCCGCAGCTATCAAGACCAGGTTGGGATGGACGTTGCAAGGCCCAACGAGACTCATCCAACACCGGCTAACCCCCCACCAGTTCCTGTTCACTGCTCTCAAGGCCCCATCTGTAGAGCTGCGCGAACATGTTGAGAAGCTATGGCAACTTGACATCCTTCCCTACAGGAGCGAAAAGGAGGTGGTCCGTTCCAGGAGTGACCAAGAAGCAGTGGCGCTGCTACAGTCCAAGACTGTAAGAGTGGATGTGGATGGCATCCTTAGATATGCCACACCTCTGCTGAGAAAGAAGTCCACACCACTGTTAAAGGCCCCACCTCAAGCAGTGTTACCACTGCTACGAGGGACTGAGAAGCGCCTGCGTAAAACTCCAGAGCTCGCCAAGGTGTACGATGAGGAGATCAAGAAGCTGGAGGAAGCAGGATATGTCACCAAGCTGCCAGCCAACATGGTAGACCAGTCTCCAGAATCGTGGTATATCCCACATCATCTAGTCTGCCACAATGGGAAGCATAGAGTGGTCTTTAACTGCTCCTTTCAGTACCAAGGTGGTAACCTCAATGAGAGTCTGCTGGCCGGGCCCACACTTGGTGCTACTCTCCTCGGGGTGTTGCTGCGATTTAGAGAACACACAGTTGCCTTCGCCAGTGACATCAAGGGGATGTTTCACCAAGTACGCCTGCTGCCTGAGGACAGACCCCTGCTTCGATTCCTCTGGCGGGACTTGGACCGTGAGGCCCCAGCGTGTGTCTACCAGTGGAATGTCCTTCCCTTCGGTACAACATGCAGTCCCTGTTGTGCGACATTCGCCCTACAAAAGCATGTCATTGACCACAGTGGCCCACAGGAGGATGTTCGTGCAGCAGTGGAGCACCACTTTTATGTGGACAACTGGCTGCAAAGCTGTGCCACCAGGGAAGAAGCCAAGGCTTTGGCTGACAAGCTCCGAGTGTTACTGGCGGAGGGAGGCTTTGCTCTGAGACAGTGGGCCAGCAATGATCCAGGGGTCATTAGTCACCTCCCAGCTGCTGACCGATCAGCTAGCACAGAGCTCTGGCTTTCTCAACAACAGTCCGATGCCAAGGAGTCAACGCTGGGCCTGCAATGGCACTGTCAGACAGACACGCTGACCTATAAGTGTCGTCCATCGGAGAGCCAGACAGCCCCCACTATGAGGATCATTTACCGTATTCTGGCTAGTCAGTATGATCCGTTGGGATACATCATCCCATATACGACGAGAGCGAAGATTCTTGTCCAGAAGCTCTGGGAGAAACAGAGAGATTGGGATGACCCCCAACTGCCAGCTGACATCCTCCAAGCCTGGGAGACGTGGCAAAGTGAGTTGGAGTACATGGAGAAGATATCCATGCCAAGATGTTATGTCACCGCCACTTTGGATTCTCCTGAGGCCTGGAGAGATATCCACATATTCTGTGATGCCTCTGAACGGGCCTATGGGTCGGTAGGCTACCTTCGCACAGAGACTTCATCAGGAGAAGTACAGGTGGCCTTCCTAGCAGCCCGCTCCAGAGTAGCACCAAAGCGGCAATTGTCCATGCCTAGGCTAGAGCTCTGTGCAGCCCTCACAGGGGCTCAGCTGGCAAGAACACTCACGACAGAGCTCACATTGGACATCCGCCATGTTCATATGTGGACTGATTCATCCACTGTGTTGACCTGGATCACGTCCGATTCGTGTCGATACAAAGTTTTTGTCGGCACCCGGATTGCGGAAATCCAGGAACTCACAGACCTCCAGATGTGGCATTACATCCCCACCGAGGCCAACCCAGCTGATGACCTGACACGGGGTAAGACTCTCCCACAGCTGGCAGAACCGTCTCACTGGAATCAAGGGCCAGCCTTTCTACTGAAGCACCCTGACACTTGGCCTGCAGCACCCCAGGCTCTGCTCAGTAGCCACGATGAGGAAGAAAGGAAGCCGACAGTCTGTGGTCATGTGGTCACAGACAGTGCCGTACCAGACATCACACAGTTCCAGAACTTCCAAGACCTTGTTGAAGCTACTGCACAGGAGCTACATGGGGCGGCAGACCCACAGGGCAGTCTTTCTGCAGACACATATAGGGAGGCTGAGCTTCGTCTTTATCGAGATGCACAGGCGTCTAATTTTTCTGAAGAGGTCAAAGCCCTTGCTGCAGGGAAACCTGTGCCCTCTACAAGCAGGCTCCTCACCCTCGCGCCCGAGCTGGATGCAGACGGGCTCTTACGGGTCGGTGGTCGTCTGCGCCGCGGAGAAGCACTGAACTTGGAAGAAGTACACCCTGTAGTGCTAGACCCTAAACACCACCTCGCCACTCTTCTGATCAAGCGATGTGATGAAGAACTGTGTCACCCAGGGGCAGAAAGAGTCTTCGCCGAGCTTAGACGGAAGTTCTGGGTCCTGAGAGGGCGGGAGGCCATAAAGAGACATCAGCACCACTGCACACAATGTCAGCAGTGGAGAGGGAAGCCTGAAGTCCCACGAATGGCCGACTTGCCCCCTTCTCGCCTCAGACTGTTTAAGCCCGCATTCCACTCTACAGGGGTTGACTGCTTCGGGCCCTTCACCATTCGAGTAGGTCGACGCAGTGAGAAGAGGTGGGGCATAATTTATAAATGTTTGACTACGAGGGCAGTCTACCTCGACTTGCTGAGCAGTATTGACACCGACTCATTCCTGATGTCACTCCGCCGGTTTGTCTCCCGGAGAGGTTATCTGACCAGGGGACAAATTTCAAGAGTGGTCAGAGGGAGCTACAGGAAGCATTCGCTGCCCTGCAACCGAGTCTACAGTCCCTGCTCGCCAAGCAACAAATCAAGTTCCAGTTCAACCCTCCCGGAGCACCTCATTTTGGAGGTACCTGGGAGCACGAGATAAGGTCCTTGAAAGCAGCCCTCCATGTGACGCTTGGTAATCAATCTGTCACGGAGGAGGTGCTGAGAACAGTCCTGACAGAAATTGAAGGGATACTGAACTCTAAACCCCTCGCCTATGCGTCATCTGATGTGGCAGATGTGGACCCAGTCACTCCGAACAGCCTCTTGATGGGGCGGCCAGACTCCTCGCTACCCCAAGTCGTCTACCCCGCATCAGAGCTGCTGACCCGGAAGCGCTGGCGACACAGTCAAGTCCTGGCGGACCATTTCTGGTCTCACTTCATCCGGCGGTACCTGCCAAGTCTCCAGCCTAGAAGCAAGTGGACCAAAGAAACAGACAATCTCCAGACTGGAACGGTCGTGATGATCGTTGACCAGCACCTGCCTCGGGCCCTGTGGCCAGTGGGTGTTGTAACCCACACTACTGCCGGAGCTGATGGAAGAGTCAGATCGGCGACAGTGCAGGTCAAGGACCGGGACTATACCAGGCCTGTTTCCAGATTGGTTCGCCTGCCGGCTCTGCCAGAGGATGATAAGACTGACTAACCTTTTGTCCCCTACAGGATTGTTTACATTTTTGTGTTTTGTCTGTGGGCAAATTTCCAGTGTAAATTTGGGGGCGGCGTTGTTAAAAAGGTCAATTGCAGAGAGCCCGTTTAGTTCTGCACATGCCCATATATGGCAATAGAGCAGGTCACGTGACTCCACTCACGTCTTTCCTAAGTTTCAATTTCAGTCTAAGTTCGGTGGATAAGCATTGAGGTGCTACCTTAAGTTCCAGCTGCTATCTTAAGTAACATGCTTGACATGCAGGATTGTGTGCGTCCTTGAACAAGTAAGCTGATTTATATGATTGTATGGGATGCTATTTGATCATGGTTCATGTTTGTCATGTAAGGTTTAATTTAACTGCAGCCTGCACTAGCACTAGCCTATCTGTCCTGCTAATTACAGATGTGCATATTGTAACCTATGCTGCGAAGTTTTCTCTAGGCTCTTGGTTAGGCTATTGTATGTCTGTTTGGTAATTCGAGCCATCATTACATTATTATGTTGTATGCTATAGGCTTTAAGTAATCTTTCTGAGTTCAGCACATGTTTTAGTGTAGGCTACTGTGTGCTTGTAGGTAGTCACAGTCACACCATGTGCTGAGCGCGTTGTATAGACGGAGAAATGGCGTTTCTTTTCCCCACAAGAGGGCGCTAGCTTCATGTATATTATGTGGAATATGTGAAGTTAGTATTTTCAGTATTTGAAGCTAATGTATGCTATTTATGTCTGCTTCTATTATAGAACCACATAAACTCACATGTTCAAGATGTTTTTGCCTTAATAAACGAACAAGAACTCAAGAATTTGACCGGCTTTCAGACTTCCCCTTTTTTATCATTCTAACCGGATGACCCTCAGTGTTCACACTATTCCCGAACCCCTCTTCCCTACATTACTGTATAAAAAAGTATATAAAAATTCAACCAAAATTATGGTATCAGTGATGAGTTCAATTCTAGTTTGTAATGAACAGGCTTAAAGCCTCAATATCATTTTAGGCTACTCTGAAATGTCCAAATGACATAGCCTACTGGATATTTAAAATGGTTGGCAGCACAGGGAATCCACGTGGAACTGCACTCTCTCCTGCACTGTTCACTTTGAACACCACAAACCTCAAGTACAACTCTGAATCATACCATATGAGATATTCTCTGACAACACTGCAATTGTTGGGTGTCTCAAAGATGGCCAGGAAAGGGGAGTACAAGAGCCTTGTGGAATGGATGGTGTAGTACTAACCAGCTCATCGTCCCAGTTCCCAAGAAACCCTCCATCACTGTCATTGAATGATTATGGACCTTGACTTCATTCACTGTGAAGTCCTTTGAATGTCAATTAGTCAATAGTACTGCCTCATCTCAAAAACATCACCATACGTCATTAGTTGGACCCCCTGCAGTCTGTCTATAGGGAAGTGGAAGTGGATGATGCAGTGAACATGGCTGCATTTCATTCTGCAACACCTTGAACAGCCTGGGCCTGTGCTACAGTGCTGTTTGTGGACTATCATACCTTTTTTGGATTATCATACCTAAAATTCTTACCACCAAAGTCTCTGAGTTAATTTCCTGCCATCTGTCAGTGGCTCTCCATCTTCCTGATTGGCAGGAGAACTCCTAGAACAACCTAGAACTCAGCACTCTATAGCTCTGCTCTCAAACTATAGGGCGTGGACACATGTCAGGCGGGCACAAGACGTCTCCTTGCTATTGACCAACAGTTACATGTAGACTCTCAAGTTTCAGGGATCCATCATCTCCCAGAATCTAGAATGGGAGATCCAAATTCTTCAACTGTATGCTCAAAAAGGCCCAGGTAATACTTCCTACGAACTGTGGAAATATGGCTCACCACAAGAGGTATTGGCCATGTTCATCATCATCTACACTGCTGTCTTTTACACTGCTGCATATTCATCACAGTGCGGTTTGTAGTAGCCACTAAACAGGACAAGCACAGACTTTGACAAAATTTGGTTGAAGGAAAAGTCATTGTGCACCCTAATATTCCTATTAAGGATACAGTTTTATATAAAATCCTATAATCATTATCATATCACCATCTGATAAAAGTCCTGTACATATTGTTTTTTTCTGTTTCATGTCGGATATGTGACTAGGAATACTTAAATTTTGCAAACCAACAAATAAAATAATAAAAAATAAATGAAAAAATAAAGAAAGAAGACGTGATGATAATCAAGTCCTCATTATGTTCAAAGTGGCATAACTTCCAGGGCACCTAGAAACAAAATTTATTCACTTTTGTTATTCATACTAGGTGAGTTTTGTAGAAATATACGAAGTTTAATCTTTTGCCAGTGTGCATTATCTTCTACGACTATGTTAAGTTACCAGTATGTGGAAACATGGCTTGTTGAGCTTGTTGATTGCCAATTAGTTGATAGCCCAACTAGTAATCATCCCATTTACACTGATTCTGGTTGGATTTTATAATAGTTGGTTGGGAAGTTAGTTGGGAATAGTTGCTTGAAAGAAATATTGCGAGAATGCTTACTTTTAGCACTAAATGGAGGGGAAATCATACATAAATGTATTTTTTTTCCAATTAATGTTGTCAGCACATGCATTCTGTGCATCTGGAATGTATTTTTTGACAGCCACTGAGGATTTAAGGGAAAAACAGTTTTTCACATTTTTCTGCTAAATATTGAAGGGTGCATACACTAAAATGGGGACAACTTTTTTTCGCGATATTTCCGGCAGAGCAGACCCTCCAATTATTTGTTCTTGGAGTTAAAGGTAACCAAAAAAACAAAAATGAAAAGAATAACAGACGGTGTCGGGTTCAACCTATTTTCTTGAGCTTTTTAGACCTTGGCTCCCTGACTATTTCCATTCACCAATATTTAAATACTTTCAGTAACTCGGTTTTTTAATTATTATTTTATTTTATTTATTTGTACCCCACAGCAAAGCACTCCACCCTGACGTTAGCTTGCCTGAAAACTATTTTTTACTAAGTTTGAGGTCGCTATAATTAATGCAGAAGCCCATTGTATTTCAACAGAACGGAAGTTACTTTAGGGCCAGAGGCAGAACGTTCGGATCACGCGAGCATTCCATGAAACCGTCTATAGCCTTTTTTTGAGGGTGCCCATGACACGCCGACATCACACTAGGCTATGCATTCTTTTTTATTTTCTTTTTAGCTTATGTGCAATGTGAATAATATTTCTTCTGATAATGGGCCATTTGCGAGGAATGAGCGCCCTGCGTTTCGTGCAGGTGCACTTTTTGGTCTCACAGTGAGTGGAAGGGGAAAGGGGAGGGCGAATGGCCTTCTCCCTTGCTACAGCGGACAGCTGTAGGCTGAGTGCAACTGATAAGTTGGTGAAGTGTAAACCAGGCCAGTAATTCCTTCGAAATAAGCATACTTCATTCATAATATGTGACTCTGCACAGCGAAATCAGTCGCTTGGCGCAAGCTTCGTTTCTGAGAAAATTCTAAAAATGGAATGCTTGCACCAAAAAAGTCGAATTTCACATTTCAGCATAATTTGACAGAATAAAGTCTACCCTTTCAGATTGTTGTTAACTTATGCTGAAATTCATACCTTAAATGGGTTAAAAATGTGTTTGTTGAGAAGGTGTATCCATTTAGCATTGTACTAACTTAGCTGTCATAGATTTCTAGTGCTAATTGGTTTGTACAGTAAATACAGCAGGGCATGTGAACATTCGTCATAGATTATAAGAAAAAATAATTATCTGAATGTAAAGGGCTTTTTCATTTTCATAAACTAGGATATAAGTAACTTGCAGATTGTGTTGGGGTCCATAAAATTCCTCTAGATGGAGCTAACGTCGGGTGGAGAATCTGATGGAGTTGGAAGCTGGCTAGTCAGACGGGTTCTAAAGCTGGCGCAGCTAGTTGGCATAACTGGAAGTTTAATAAGCTGCGTTAGGTAGTGCTATAAACGGCACAAGCCAAGTATTAACTGTCTGCTGATTTTTCTGCTTCAAGGATATCACTCAGATGAGGGACATGACAACCATGAATCCTATACTAACAGCTGCATCCACACATTGCATCGTTGCATAGCCTAGCCATAGCAAAATACCAAACCATCCACTGGCTCTTACCTTTACGGTGAACTTCAAGTTATATCCATGTTATATCCATATTTCATGTAAAGTCCACAAATAGGGATATTCCTGTCTTGGTTGCATGTTAGATAAGTAGGCTTGATATAATTTAACTGATTTGGTTGGACTAGTTGCAGAATTCATTCAGCTGAGTTCACTGATAGCATAATGTTCAAAATAGCTAGCCTAATAACTCCCTTGCAGCAAGCTAATAAACTTCAGCGTTGTTTTTCTCCGCTTTTCAATTTTTCTGACTTGCAACATTGTAAACGTTGAACGCTCCTATCTATGTCATTTGTTGGCCAATAGTATTGATAGTGGTATCATTTGAAAGGTTATGTTCTTGCCGTTCACCTGAATACAATAACTTAATTTTGAAAAAAATGCCAATGCGACTGATTCCGCTGTGCAGAGTCACATACAGTCCGTGTAACGCTTTGCAGTGCTTTGATCCATTTATAGAATCAACATGGAAAAAATGAAATTTGGGTTCAAATCTTCAATTTTCCGTTTTTCAGACAACTCAGATAATAGGTAATGATGCTGTTTGTGTATTTCATTGTTGTTTGTTGGCTGCTTTTGAAAGAGTGGATAGTTGAATTTGATACCAAAGTAAAAATTGGTCAATATTTAAATTTTCCATTTCTGCGCCGTGGTTGGACTGAACCATATGCGCTGAGGAATGTCTTGGTTCAGGTAGGGTAAATGAGATGAATGTACTGGAGACCCATAACGTTACAGACCTGACAGAACAACTGGCCCACCATCTGGCTTACCTGCAAACCCTCTAATACAGAAACCTATGAAGTTGTTGCATGATTTAATATTTTCATGTTTTACCGTGGCCTATTAGAACACCGGCACCGCCCTTACGCACAATCAATCAGATGAAGAAACGGTGATGCCGAGTGTTATGCCACCTTGGATATATTTGGGGACGATATAGGAATAAAATTTTGTTTAGACCAGGGGTCTCCAACAGGTAGTTCATGAGCTGCTCGCCACCTGAGTAGCTCAAAGAGTCACAGGAAATGTAAATGAATTTCATAACAGCCTAATCACAAAATCTTGATATCTTTACTGCTTTAATGCTCTCTGATTAGAAGTTATGTTGGTAGAGTGCACCAGATTTGGCTATAACTACAGAGACGCAGATGTAGCCTACATTAACAATGTGACAAGAGTAAGTTCGTGAATGACCTCTAGGCTACTTCAAAAGCAAAGCAGACGTCAGCTGAACCGAAACTTCGCATGTGGTTACAGCATAACTGTACACGGGTGGCGAGAAGCTCGAGCTACCTGTTGGAGACCCCTGGTCTGAACAAAACATTACTTTTATATCGTCACGAAATATAGCCTTGGTGGCATAGGCAACACTCTGCATCACAGTTTCTTTACTGATTGATCGAGCCAAGAGCGAAGTGTTCCAACTTGGCCACGGTGAACATAAATCACAACAACTTCATAGGCCTCTGTATTAGAAAGTTTGCAGTTAGCCTGCAGGTGGGCCAGTAGTTCTGTCAGGTCTGTACGTCTCGGGCTGACTTGATAAGTCTATCCATGTCATAGGCTATGGCCTCTCAACTGGCGCTACCTGAACCAAGATATCCCCCCGCGCGGATGGTCCAGTCCAACCACGGCACAGAAATAGAAAATTGAAATATTGACTCAATTTTACTTTGGTGTCAAATGCAACTATCCACTCCCTCAAAAGCAACCATCAAACAACAATGAAATACACAAAAAGCACCAATTATATATTATCTGAGTTGTCTGAAAAATGGAAAATTGAAGTTGTAGACCCAATTTTCATCTTTTTCATGTGAATTCTAAAAATGGATCAAAGCACTGCAAAGCGTTACACGGACCATAATATTGTGAATCCAGACGTCCTTGCCATAATATCACAGATAAAAAATTAAAAAATAACAAAAAAATCAGTGCCCCCCTCAAGTAACACCGTGCCCGCCCACCAATTTGCGTCTGGCACTGGGTCTGGTGTGTGTGCATGCGTGTGTGTGTGTGTGTGTTTGTGTGTAGGATTCACCCATGGGTATTACTAATGGGTACTTGAAAACCCCAGCCATATTCTTGACTGTGGGCCTACCCTACCTTATGCAAGTTGAGGAATTTTCAAATAGGGCCTACCTCTTGTTTCCCATAAATGTAGGCTACTTCAATGCACCTTGAATTGGTTAAGGAAATGTAGGAATGATTCCTGATAGGAATGATGTATTAAATATGTGTCTTTTTTTCTTTCTTTTAAAGTATTTAGATACTTAAATACTTTAAAAGAAAGAAGAAGCACCTACAATTATGTATGAATACACTTTTTGTGGTAAATTGACCCTGATATCCAAGATGACCACCATCTGCTATTTAAATTTACTAAAGCACCTAAAATGCTAACCTTGCTCCCGCAATTCCATCTGGGAACCATCCGTTGATAGCCTGACACGCCAGACTATATCATAAGAATTTGAGGCCATAACCACTACAGTGTTGTAAGGTGTTCACTGATGTTGCATGGCTTTTGGGGTTAGATTTGGAGCATGTAATGATGTTAAAAACACAGTTTAAAAGTCTGCCCCAATGGGTTAGTGGTGGGTGCTAATTCTCCGGTCGCAGAAACGCTGTGAGATGGACCAAAATTTCTTGCGTCTTCAGTACTGACATGTCTTGATAAATTTTGTTGAAATTGAAATTTGCCAGTTATCCTTTAACAAATTCAGAAGCATGGGCATTGATGGCAAAGCACACTCCTGATTTGAATTCCTATCTAAATGGATAATCATTCAACATGTCATGGGTAGGGAAACACCACCTCAACACGAAAGTACACCAAGGCTTGGTACTGGGGCTCCTCCTCTTTGCCTCGTATGCAACATCATTGGGCACAGTCATCCACTCGCATGGCTTCTCCTTCCACTGCTATGCAAATGATACCTAGCTATATCTATCCTTTCCTCCTGGCAATTCCTCTGTGTTTGCATGTCTCCATGGATGAAAGATAACCATCTCCCTATCTGTTCGTCCCACTAACAGGAACTATTCAAGTCATTTAAGGTGATCAAAAGAGTAACACCAAGGCTGAAGCTTGTTCCGTGACAGATGGTCACCTTGTCTGCAACACAAAACCTGCTCTTCCAACGCCTCTACCTGCATGAAGGCCAGCTGAAGACAGCGAGGAAGATGAGAGCGAGTTTGATGAAAATTATTGTATGCAGAGTAGTGGTGATAGTGGGGCAGAATGCCCTGATTCTGACTAATCCCAGATGGTGGCCATCTTGGTTTTTGGGGTCAAAATGATGATTTAATAGAAGTAAAACCCCTCTTCCACCCGGGCAGTACCACCTGTTGGCTACTATATGTCCATGTTTGGAGTTGGAGTCATAAGCTGCTGTCTGTGTCTGAGTGTAGGTGGACTGTCTTGCCCCCCGAGCCTTGCGGGACTCCAATCTTAATTTCAACCCTGAAGTAGCATCACACATGACACTTTGATATCTATTTGTAAGATCATTTTTTAAACCAATCCATAGCAGCAGACACCCCAATTCTACTTACAGATTATAGCAAAATAAGATAATTCACTGTATCAAACACCTTAGAAAGATCAATGAACAAGATTTTTTACAATCTTTGACATCCATACACCCACACATAACAACTGCTGTGATTGTGCTCTGCCTCTTTCTGAAACCTGACTGAAAAGGACTAAGAATGTTATTGGATAAAAATTCCTTTTAGAAACTCAAAGATTCTACCTTGGGAATTGGATGATAATTGTCAAGCATGGTTGAATCCCCACTCATAAATAAGGCACAACACCTGTGCAACTTTCCAAGAGTCAGGAATGCAATTTTTCTGTAGGGATTAATTCAAAATGTTAACGTTAATGGGTGAGTAATAATGTCCGCAGAAAGTTTTAAGAGAGATGGGTCAAGATCATCAGGTCCAGCTGACTTCCTACTATTTATATTTCTCAAGGTCGATAACACTGACGCCCTATGGATTGGTTCAAAAGAAGAAAAAAAAATATTTGCATTTTTTCTGTGACATGCAAAAAATATTTGCATGTCTCAGATATGCTTTTGAATCGCACAATGGAAGGCTACTCCTATCCTGTCTAATATGTTTTATTGGTGACAACAGGAATATCCACCAGACCTGTTGCACATGATTTTTTTAAATAGAATTAAAATAATCAACCTCTGTACATACAGTAATAGTTCCTCAATAGGAATGTTGTACTGACAGCTCTCAACTCTTCCTGATCTTGGTCCCTCCCTCTGACTCACCTGTGCTGAAGAGGGAAGTGTACCTCAGTGACAGACGGCTGCCCTGTTCAACACTCCAGCTGAACAACTACTGTGGTATGTGAGAAATAAGGGGGGATATAGAATAATAATGCATCTTGTTGTGTAGATTTCAGATTGGAGACTTGAGTGAAAAATACATGGAATGACTGCCTGTATATTTGTCAAAGCTGTGAAAGTTAAGTTTGCCTAGCAGCCATTACGGTAGGGGAACTTGTGCATTGTGCAGTCTCATCTTGGAAATGGCTTCAAATGTGGAAGAGGACATATCATGTCCTGTGTGCACTGAGATCTACAAGGATCCTGTCATCTTGACCTGTAGTCACAGCTTCTGTAGAGCCTGTCTGAAGCAGTTCTGGAAAACGAAACCATCCAGAGAATGTCCAGTCTGCAGGAGGAGATCATCAAAGAAAAATCCTCCCCCAAATCTGGCTTTAAGAAACCTGTGTGAGACTCTGTCCAAGACAGTTTCACAAGAGAAAGATCAGCCACACATGCTCTGCAAAAAGCACAAGAGAAAACTTGAGCTTGTCTGTGAGTGTGACAAGGAGATGGTGTGCCTTGTGTGTCGAGACTCAAAATTACACAAAAATCACAACTTCAGTCCCATTGATGAAGCAGCAGCAGAGATCAAGGTAGGCCTGAGCTTTCTAGTCAAAGACCAGATCAGTGCAGCATTATCATATTGTTGATTAATATCTACTTCACACAAACATTCACACTCTTTACTGTCTGGCCATGGAGGACATTTTTAAACTGTGGGCGCTGACCTAACCATCTTGATACTATATGATTATAATGGTGTGAATTTCTCACTGTAGAGTATTTTTCATGTTTTCAATCTTTTCAATAAAATTCAAAAAAGTCAGGGGGCAGCAGCGGTTAGGGGACTCTCGCCCCGGCCAAACAGGGAGAGATAGATATTTCCCCTATGAACAGAACCAGGCGACATGACCAGACAACATGCCATGTCATACACGACAAGGCGGAGTAGGGGAGGAGGTGGGTAGCAAAAACCAAGCAGCATACAATTGAGGGGAACTGGGGAAAATTTAAAGGACGCGCCCAGGGTGCGTGGCCAATCGCTACGGGAGAAAGATAATCAGCTGAGGGGATACACCTGGATCAATTTAGCAATGGGAGGGGAAAGCGGCAAGCTTCTTGACTACCATGGCCTGGCCAGAACTAACGTTTAAACACTCGATTTCAGGAGGAGCTGAAGGCCAAACTGCAGCCTCTACAGGAGAAGCTGAAGGACTTTAAGAAAGCTAAAGTCACCTGTGATAAAACAGCTGAGTACATTAAGGTCAGTGTGATGAAGACCACTGTCATGTTTAACATAACCGTGTCCCTGGTCAGAAGGCCATGTCTCCTGTTGGAGGGTCAGTAGTGGTGGTCAAGTCACTGGTCATCATCTACTCTGGGCCTCCACCTTAAACTCCTCCCTCACACTTTATATCCATGTCCAGTAGGGATGCAATAGTTCACGCCCTCTACGTGAACCGCAATATTTAGGTTTATTATGAAAATATGAATCTATTGTTGCTCCCTGAAATTTGCTCATGCAGTAGTGGATCGAATCTTTGGTCTGGTGTCTGCACCTTTCAGACAATTAGCATGCTTTTATGCAATTAAGCTCTGCCTGGCTGAAGTGAGAAATGTTTTTGTTGAGCAAAGACAAATTGCCATCCCTGGTGGACATTCTATTCTATTCTATTCTATTCTATTCTATTCTATTCTTTCCCTCTAGTGCTGTTGGGATAAAAGGCCTCTCACTAGCAGCACTTGAAGTCAATAGCATGTTTTCTGACAATACATTTCCTGAAGTGAAACTACTTATTTTGGAAATTAGCAAAATAGGCCTACTAGAGGATATTTACTGGCTCAGGACATTTCAACACATTTTAAGAACATGCCTAATTGTTGCTTTTAATTTATTTTGTCTATCCCTCAAGTATGCTACTAGGCAGCAGAACTACTCAATTTTATCAGTGAGAGAAGTCTGAATCAAAATGGCAGATAGACTGATAGGTAGACTGATTTTATAACTCCTTTTTTGTTGGAAAATACAGAAACCGCACTGTTACCGTGGCCCCAAAACCGAGATACCATACCGTGGGCAGACTGTACCATTGCATCCCTAGTGTAGGTTATATCCATAGCACAGTCTTCGCTCTCTTCCTCTCTGCTGTCTCTCCTCCAATCAGCACACAGCTCTCACAAACTCAGACCACATGACAGTTTGAGAATGAATAAAAAATATTAACCAAAGGAGATGAAAGCCAACAATTTACTACACAAACCATATTTAAAGCTGTATAGGTAGTACATGAAAAAGGCTTTTTCAGGAAAAAAAACAAACCAATTCTCTAGCTCGATCTAGCCCTGTAATCGTCGTTGCAAAAATCAAGCACTCCATGTAGCCTTCCAAAGAGTTATATGATTTTTAAGAGCAGGTTGCACTATATATGTGTGATGCAATAAGTTTATCTTCAATGGTGTATCAGTCAGAACATTCATGGAGCTAAAACTGTTTTATTCAGACTCAGGCCCAGAACACAGAGAAGCAGATCAAGGAGGAGTTTGAGAAGCTTCACCAGTTTCTACAAGATGAAGAGGCAGCCAGGATAGCTGCACTGAGGGAGGAAGAGGAGCAGAAGAGTCAGATGATGAAGGAGAAGATTGAGAAGATGAGCAGAGAGATCTCATCTCTTTCAGACACAATCAGAGCCATTGAAAACGAGATGAAGGCTGATGATGTCATATTTCTGCAGGTAACAGAAATATTTGCTTAAGTGTCAATTGAGAAGTCAAGATTAAACTGTTCTGTTAACATCCCATCCTTGGTCTTTTCCAGAACTACAAGACTACAGTGGAAAGGTGAGTGATCTGCCTCCTGTCTCTCTCTTCTCTGTGGTTCTGAACCCAAACCCACAGCAGCACTGACTCCTGAATGTTATTCCAGAGCCCAGTGCACACTGCAGGATCCAGAGAGGGTTTCAGGAGCTCTGATCAATGTGGCAAAGCACCTGGGCAACCTGAAGTTCAGAGTCTGGGAGAAGATGCAGGAGATTGTTCAGTACAGTGAGTAGCCTGGAAAGAAATAAAGATGCTCAATTCTAGGATCAAGAGGATGACACACAGCTACTGTATGTCTGATTAGGGAACATCATCAATTAAATGCTTCTTTGTCTGCAACTCAAACAAAACACAATAGAACCAACTTCTGTTACAGTAATAAACACACTCGACACACTGGATTTTTATGACAAATTCCTGAATGCGTGTGTGTCTGTGTGTGTGTCCAATAGAACCATAGAGGGAGGAAGAGAGAGAGAGAGGGAGAGAGAGAGAGAGAGTGAGAGAGAGAGAGAGAGAGAAGTAAAATTCTGCATAGTTGGGATCCCTTCATACTGGTAACTAAAGAGCATTTCACTGTTCCTACTTCTCTCTGCCATTACACTTGGTAACACCACTATTAATAATGACCATCATTCACATCCTCATCACACATCACTCAGTGTTCAGCTCATGTGTGTGTTCTTTCTCTCTGCAGCTCCTGTCACTCTGGATCCCAACACTGCAAACCCACAACTCATCCTGTCTGAGGATCTGACCAGTGTGAGACGTGGTGATGAGATACAGCAGCTTCCTGATAACCCAGAGAGATTTGATAAGTATTTTGATGTCCTTGGCTCTGAGGGCTTTAACTCAGGGACTCACTGCTGGGATGTGGAGGTTGGGGAGAATGATGGCTGGGTCCTGGGTGTGATGACAGAGTCTCTCCAGAGGAAGGGAGACTACGGCTCCATGAGTGGACTGTGGGGTGTGTGGTATGATAATGCTGCATATGGAGCACATGCTCCACCTCATCCCCTCACTGACCTCACAGTGGAGCAGAAAGCCCAGAGGATCAGAGTGCAGCTGGACTGGGACAGAGGAAAACTCTCATTCTCTAACCCTGATAATAATACACACATACACACTTTCACACACACTTTCACTGAGAGAGTGTTTCCATACTTTGCCACTACCCTTCCACTGAGGATCTTACCAGTGAAGACAGCAGTTACAGTAGAGCAGCTCAGTTAGAGTTCAGACACCTGCTGCAGGTTAACTGGGGATGTGGATGGGAAGAGACACTAATATGAACCTCAGTGCTGATACCCCATATGACCCTGACAATAACACACACACACACACACACACACACTTGTGAAGGCCATATTAAGGCCTGTAGAGCAGCACCCAGTTAGAGCAGATAGTGAATCAGTCAGAACACAACTGACATACAGAAATCAGATGAGTTATGAAATATATTTTTCTGTCTGCAGCATTTTGTAGCTAATGTACATTGACTTTATTCCTGAATCTGCAGAGTATCCACAAAAATAAATGTTTATTTACCGTTTCTGTGTGATCCATGCTTCAGTACCTATGCTGTTGTTGAAAGGTTAACTATTTCTGAAAGACCAGACCATAGTAAAGATGATGACTGGACAGTGGTGTGTGTGTGTGTGTGTGTGTTACATGTAGAGTATATTCTCACCACAGTCACCCTCTTTTCTCCCCATGAAGCAGAAACTCCAGAGGATCAGAGTGCAGCAGAGGAAAACTCTCATTCTCTGATGCTCATAATAACATGCACATACACACTTTCACTCACACACACACACACAAACAAACACAAACACACACTTCCATATCCCATATACTGCTCCTCTAAAGATCTTACCAATGAAGTTCTCACTAGAGCAACACATCTATAGTAGTGTTTCTCTCTGGACCAGGACTAACTTACAGATAGGCTACTGACTCTTTCTGAAATGGCCTACTATGCCCTCTCTCTCTCTCTCCCTCTCTCTCTCTCTCTCTCTCTCTCTCTCTCTCTCTCTCTCCCCCCACCCACTTCTCTCTGGACCAGGACTAACTTACAGATAGGCTACTGGCTCTTTCTGAAATGGCCTACTATGCCCCCCCCCCCTCTCTCTCACACACACACACACACACATGGATGTGGTGAGGAAGTAGTTTTGAAACAGCATGTGGACAGACAGTGTTTGGAGCTCTTCCCTGTAGACTGTGTCATCATCTCCACCTGAGCCGAGTCCAAGCTGTAGTCTGTAAACTGTGTGGTGGTGCTGCTGGAGTGGACTGGGGCCCAGACACTCATGTATTATATGTGTGTATTTATGTGTAGAGGGTGCAGAGGAGGGGACTCAGCACACAGCCATGAGGGGAGCCACTGCTGACTGGGAGCTGCCTGCCTGCCTGGGGAGATGAGAGGTGGGGGGGCCTGGAGACGGGATCAGAGATTGGGACAAGAATGACTCCTTCTGTTGGGGGTGTGGAAGCTCCATTGGCACCAGTCAGAGCAGAGAGCACACACACACGCACACAAACACACACACACACACACATGCATGCAACAAGCAGAGAACACACATACACACACACTCACACACACACATGCATGCATGCAACAAGCAGAGAACACACACACACAAATACATGCAACCAGACAGCACTACCAACACTCAGAGCAGAGAACTGTTCTCTTTACAATGTGATCTGCACAGACAGTTAAGAGATTATCAAGCTCTCATCTGAAGGGAGAGTCGCTGGAATGTCGCCGCCAAAAAAAATAAACAAATTTGCTGCATCTTGATTTCTAGGCAAACCATCTTTTGATTAACTGGGACATTTTGAATCCCATTTTTGTGGTCCAGTTCTAGTCCTCAAATGCCGGGCAAGCCCGGAGCCGGTTCCCTCACTAGTTACAGCGGGTACCAAAGTGCTGGCCCGATAACAGCTGGTGTCCATAGTATACCAATTTATGCGAGCCCATGACGCATTATTCACATAGGGTGCAAACAGTTTAGCATATTACTTTTACTAATACTGCCATCTAACATCTGATAGAAATGTGTGGACCTCCAAATATTTAGCATATATTTCTCTCGTTCGCCAATCACTGCACAAACTCATATTCACTTGATTTCCCTCATTATCCCCGGCTCACGTTCCCTTGATTTGTTTATTTTCCGCATTGACCTCAACTTCACCTGGTGACGTTCGCTCATGTCGTCACAGTTCGCTTTGAAAAGACAAGTTTTGCTTGGTGCCCGAGTTTGTGGTTCCCAAACGCTGTGATATTTGGTTTGAACACGACGGCCGGTTGAAGATGAGGTGCGGGAACCAACACTCTCTGTCTGTGTGAAAGTCATTATACAGATAACAATTCAGCCAATAATGTACACATGACCAGCAACCTGTCTATGGCAGTGGGGAAATGAAATACAAACTTTAAACACAAATTCATCATTAAAGCAGTTCTCCATGCATTGAGTGAATGAGCCATAGGCCCAGTCTAGAACAGCATCCTAGTGTTTGTGCTCATATCCATTTAGCCTCCTTACTAACTATTCCCCATATTAACCTCATCACTCACTCACTCACTCTCACACATATGGACTTTCTGCACTGTTAGATGGGCTGCATTGATAGAGTGCTTTTCTACTGCTGTGACAACTCAAAGCCCTTTACAAGGGTATGCCTCATATTCACCCATTCACTCACACTCAATATTCACTCATTCACTCACACACTCAGATAATATTCACCCATTCACTCACACACTCAGATAACCATGATGGAGGCATGTCTCATATTCACCCATTCAAACACACACACACACACACACACACACACACACACACGCGCGCGCGCGCACTCAGATAACAATGGTGGAGGCTGCTTACCTGGAGAAAAACTATGTGTACATTTAGTACAAAAACTTGAACATGACTTATTACTTATGTACATATTTAAATTTAGATGTTTTATGGCCTTATAATAAAGCACCTGTCACACTGTAGGCTAGTTCTTAAATAAGTGATGTTATGACAGCAGTAAAAATCACTCCCAATATGCCTGTTCTTGTCTGTGAGTTAGAGTTCACTCCTCCTGGAACTTTGAACTTCAATCTAGAGGTCAGACAGTTCTTATAGGTGCTGGTTCTGTGATGGACTGTGCTCTCAGCTTATCTTGGTCCCTCCCTCTGACTCACCTGTCCTGAAGAAGGAAGTGAAGCTCAGTGACAGAAGGCTGCCCTGTTCAACACTCCAGCTGAACAACTACTGTGGTATGTGAGAAATGAGAGGAAACATGGAGTCATATTCAGATGGGTTGTGTTAATTAATAATGTTGGAGAGAATGTTGGGTTTCTGGGAGATTTGAGAAGAAGCACAATAACTCAGTAGAGACGGTAGATTTACCAAAGCTGTGAAAGTGAAAGTAAAGTTTGTCCTGCAGCCATTACGAGAGGGAAACTTGTGACACTGTGTGGTGTTAGACTCTAGTCTTGGAAATGGCTTCAAGAGTGGAAGAGGACACATCTTGTCCTGTTTGCACTGAGATCTACAAGGATCCTGTCATGCTGACCTCCTGCAGTCACAGTTTCTGTAGAGACTGTCTGAAGAAGTGCTGGAAATCTAAAGGATCCAAAGAATGTCCACTCTGCAGGAAGAGATCTTCAGAACACATGATTCGCCCAAATCTGGCTCTTAGGAACCTGTGTGAGACTCTGTCTGAAACTGTCTTACAAGACAAAGATGGGACAAAAATACTCTGCAAAGAACACAAAAGGAAAGTGGAGCTCTTCTGTCAGGATGATAAACAGCTTGTGTGCCTCGTGTGTCGAGACTCAAAACTGCACAAAAGTCACAACTTCAGTCCTGCTGGAGAAGCTGCTTCTGACATTAAGGTGAGATCTGCTCTCTTCCTCTCATCCATACAGAACCTGTGCTTATCATTGTGCTTACCTACCTTTCCTGTCCTCCCACTTAGGCTTTAATAACTGTTCATTATCACTTATACGTTTATGCTACTTTTACAATCCCTGCATCTGGTAGCATATCTGATGATTTGATAACCATGTGTCTATATTAATTTACTGTATTTTGCTTGTTTTATACATTATTGGTTACTATCTTACTTACCAACATGAACATACACAGAAACACTCACTTTGCTCTTTCTCCTGAGCGAAGACTGTATGACAATTTCAGGTCTGTAGTGTAGTGAATTAAAGACATCTGGTGTATGTGATGCATTAACTTATGTCCACATCTCACTGAATTCATTTCAGGAGGAGCTGAAGGCCAAACTGCAGCCTCTACAGGAGAAGCTGAAGGACTTTAAGAAAGCTAAAGTCACCTGTGATAAAACAGCTGAGTACATTAAGGTCAGTGTGATGAAGATAACTGTCATATTTCACAGAGCTCCTTCCTTTCTGCTTTCTCTCGTCCAATCAGCACACAGCTCTCCTCCTCTGCTGTCTCTCCTCCAATCAGCACACAGCTCTCCTCCCCTCATCTGTCTCTCCTCCAATCAGCACACAGCTCTCTTCCCCTCATCTTTCTCTCCTCCAATTACAGCACAGATCTCTTCACAGCTCTCACAAACTCAGACCACATCACTGTTTTGGAATTTATAAAAAAAATATCCACCAAAGGGAGTGAATGCATAAAATTTACTAGGCAAACAATATTTACTATTTGAAAATGTGCAGACCAGGTTTTACTATAGATATATGATGCAATAAGTTTACTTTCGAATGTTTATCAGTCTGAACACTCATGAAGCTAAAACTATTTAATTCAGACTCAAAGCCAGAACTCAGAGAAGCAGATCAAGGAGGAGTTTGAGAAGCTTCACCAGTTTCTACGAGATGAAGAGGCAGCCAGAATAGCTGCACTGAGGGAGGAAGAGGAGCAGAAGAGTCAGATGATGAAGGAGAAGATTGAGAAGATGAGCAGAGAGATCTCATCTCTTTCAGACACAGTCAGAGCCATTGAAAAGGAGATGAAGGCTGATGATGTCACATTTCTGCAGGTAACAGAAATATTTGCTTGACTGTCAATTTCATTACAGCAGTCAAGATAAAATTTGTCTGTTCGGTTAACATCCCATCCTTGGTCTTTTCCAGAACTACAAGACTACAGTGGAAAGGTGAGTGATCTGCCTCCTGTCTCTCTCTTCTCTGTGGTTCTGAACCCAAACCCACAGCAGCACTGACTCCTGAATGTTATTCCAGAGCCCAGTGCACACTGCAGGATCCAGAGAGGGTTTCAGGAGCTCTGATCAATGTGGCAAAGCACCTGGGCAACCTGAAGTTCAGAGTCTGGGAGAAGATGCAGGAGATTGTTCAGTACAGTGAGTAGCCTGGAAAGAAATAAAGATGCTCAATTCTAGGATCAAGAGGATGACACACAGATACTGTATGTCTGATTAGGGCACATTAGCAACTAAAAGCTTCTTTTGTCTGCAACTCAAACAAAACACAACAGAACTAACATCTGTTGAAAAATGTACACACTGGAACACTGGATTTGTATTACAAATGTGGGATTAGAAATTCCTGAATGTGTGTGTGTGTGTGTGTGTGTGTGTGTGTGTGTGTGTGTGTGTGTGTGTGTGTGTGTGTGTGTGTGTGTCCAGTAGCACCACACCAATAACATGGCAGGATAGGAAAACACTCTCAGCTCATTTTTCTAGCATTAAACAGTTAATTTCAATCTCACAAACACACACACACACACACACACACACACACAGACACACGCCAGACTTAAGTGTGGGAGGGAGGAAGAGAGAGATGGTAGTTAACTCCTGCACAGTTGGGATCCATTCATACTGATGACTAAAGACTATTTCACTGTTCCTGCTTCTCTCTGCCATTACACTTGGTAACACCACTATTAATAATGACCATCATTCACATCCTCATCACACACACATCACTCAGTGTTCAGCTCATGTGTGTGTTCTTTCTCTCTGCAGCTCCTGTCACTCTGGATCCCAACACTGCACACCCACAACTCATCCTGTCTGAGGATCTGACCAGTGTGAGACGTGGTGGTAAGATACAGCAGCTTCCTGATAACCCAGAGAGATTTGACTGGGCTCTCAGTGTCCTGGGCTCTGAGGGCTTTAACTCAGGGACTCACTGCTGGGATGTGGAGGTTGGGGAGAATGATGACTGGGCTCTGGGTATGATAACAGAGTCTCTCCAGAGAAAAGGAGACTACTCCATGAGTGGACTGTGGTATGTGTGGTATGATGGTGCTGCATATGGGGCACGTGCTTCACCTCATCCCTCCACTCGCCTCACAGTGGAGCAGAAACCCCAGAGGATCAGAGTGCAGCTGGACTGGGACAGAGGAAAACTCTCATTCTCTGACCCTGATAATAACACACACATACACACTTTCACACACACTTTCACTGAGAGAGTGTTTCCATTCTTCTACACTACTCTTCCACTGAGGATCTTAGCAGTGAAGACAGCAGTTACAGTAGAGCAGCTCAGTTAGAGTTCAGACACCTGCTGCAGGTTAACTCAGTAGCACTGATAGGCTTACCCTCCTGACCCTGACAATAACACACAAACACACACACACTTCAGTCGCCCTGATCATTTCCACACACACACACACACACACACACACACACACACACACACACACACACACACACACACACACACAAATACCTCATCAGCACTTTAGCAAGCTGTACCCACTTAGAGCTGATAGTGAATCAGCCTGACTATAACTGACATACAGCAAGCACACAATATATTAAATATCTTTGTTTTTGCTAACATTTTGTAGTTAATGAATGTACTTGATTCCTGAATGTCTGTGTGTAGAGTATCCAATAAGTGTCTGTTTACAGCACTAGTAATTCTGTGACTGTGTGATCCATGTTTCAGGCCACATGCTGCTGTCACAAGTGTAACTATAACACTATTAAGTCTGGTTTTCAACTTTTTGGAAAATAAGACCGAATAAAGATTATCATTAAAACTATTGTTTAACTGAAACATTATTTTGTTTGATTTGTGAGTGCACAGGAAGGTGGCTACATCAATTTTTATTATGGTAATTTGCAATGGTTTTCCCTTCCAATCCAAATGAGCAATACTGCCACCCTGTGTTCATTTGCCTGTAATTACAGTCACATATTTACACCTTATTATATTTAAGACAAAAGAAATCTGCTCTGTGTGTGTGTGTGTGTGTGTGTGTGTGTGTGTGTGTGTGTGTCAGTTCAGTCACATATTTATACCTTATGTAGGGACACATATGTCAGACAAAAGAGAATGTGTGTGTGTGTGTGTGTGTTACACTATGTACAGTATTAATTCAGAGCAGGTGTGTGTGTGTGTTAGACTTGTAGTCAAGACCGCTTAGACCAAGACCAAGACAATACCAAGACCAGAGGCTAACGAGACCAAGACGAGACCAAGACAAATTGAGGCCGAGGCCAAGACCGAGACCGGACAAAAAAGTAGACTATGCTATATTGGAAGCAGGGGCGATTCTTGGTTCTGAACTTTAGGGGGCTCAGCCCCCAGAGTTGATAAAGGCTCCTGGTTTGAACATAATGCTTTTCAATGCTTAGATTTACGCATTTTTAATCATAACAACCAGCTACGAAATCGATCCAACCACAAGCACTGACATGCAGCCAACGTAATGTTGTCACTTCATAAGACCTAAATAATGTTTGTAAAAACTTGTATGCAGAGGCGCCATCACATGTTTTAAAGTAGTGTTGGCAAATTTTCATGGTGATTAGCCTAAAATGTGTTAGACGTAGGCCTACAGTAGGCTCATTACAAATGCTGGTCATACTGGTGGAGGAGGAATTGGGTTTTTCATGGACATTATATTGCTAATGTCACAGAATAGGACTACCCAGCAGTTGTGAATCAAAGATGGTATATTTATTTGTTAAAGTAGGATATACTTACGTGGGGGTCTGGGGGTACTCCTCCAGAAAATTTTGGATTAGTTAGAAGTTTTTTCCTGCATTTTGGTACATTTTAACAGGTTATTATCCTATTACTTTAGCACTTCATGTGAGATTTGAAGTTTGATGTTGCACTAAAAAGTAGTATTGCGGGGGCAATACTGGCAATACTGAGGATGACAGCCCTGCTTGAATGATATGTTCAGCTCCATGGTAATAGTAAGTAAGGATAATACAAGGCCCACAGTATGAGAAAAGATTGTTTATTTTGGAGTGTTAATGCTCTGGTGAAATGTGAATGATAAGGGAAAACTTCACTCTAGGAGCATTAGATTCATTGCTACTGTAATTGTCATTGGCTCTCTGTAAATCAAACATAGGCTTCATTCTTGAAATGGAAT
The DNA here is from genome assembly GCA_027497455.2 of Sardinella longiceps. Taxonomy (NCBI): domain Eukaryota; kingdom Metazoa; phylum Chordata; class Actinopteri; order Clupeiformes; family Clupeidae; genus Sardinella; species Sardinella longiceps. Next base: position 11,011,399 of record JAODXP020000016.1, on the reverse strand, counting down.
TATAGAAAAATCCATCTAGATTCTTTCCAGCGTATCAGTTCACTATCCATGCCTTAGATTCTTGAGCAAGGTAGGCTCTTTGCCTTTCAGGCTAATTATCATACTTTTAAGCTGTAATTTCAGTTATTACCTGTGCCACCTATAGGCCTATGACTTCCAATTGCTTTAGAATCAAAAGAAAAAATAATAATAAAGTTGAGAGCATGTATTTTAGTATTTTATTCCTAGTTTATTGCACAAAGAAGAATGAAGATGCAATAAGGCTGCATCATATTCCTTTCTATCAGGGGTAGTCCTAACCTCTATGATGTCCTGGGTCAACACCTTATCTGTCACCCCTCCTATTGCACAGGCATGGCCCTTGGTAATAGAATATTTGGGTAATAGAAAATTTATCTGTTGAAATTGTAGGTCTATTATAAAGTCCAGTATTTTTTTTGTTTTTTTTTTGTTTGTTTGTTTTGTTTTGTTTTGTTTTATTTCTTGAGCTCTTGGTTACTAGATGGAACCCAGCAGCCAATTAAGCCACCAGATAAAGATAGTTCCCTGTAAAAATATGGGCGATCTTTAAACTGAATTGATATCAAATACTCCATTGTAGGATCAGATACACTGTCAAGACCAAGACGAGACCAAGACAAGACCACGCAAAATTGGTCTCGAGACCGGTCTCGAGGCATACAACTCTAGTGTGTGTGTGTGTGTGTGTGTATGTTGGGCTACTCCTAACCTGTCTAACATGGTGTATTGCTGACAACAGGGATAGTCTATCTACCAGTGGTTAAAGTGGGATAAAGTGGCAGGAGGGAGAACTCTCAAATCTCTCGTATTGGTGCAAAGAAAAATATAAATATAACATTTTTGCTGATGATCTCACTATCAGCAGTGTGCCAGAACAATAAGAATCATCATAGCGCTATATAGTTTCAATTTACAAAAACATATACTGACAAAATGTTTAACTAATTTTCATGTTATTCATATTTTATTGCACAGAGAAGAATGGGGTGATATTCTTCGTTGATATTAATTCATGTATTAATTTATATTTTTTTCTAATGAGCAGGAACTGCCTTCCCCCTAACTAACCCCTTCCTATTGCCCGTGAATTATGTTTAAATTGTACAAAATTAAAACCCAGTTTTAGGAATGGAATGTCCTGTGTACATAAGAAAATGTTCATGGTGAACAAAACACAATGTAATGTCTTGAGTAATGTTGATAATACACAATTTCATTTTTTTATGAATTTAAAGGCATCTAGAGAGACTGTGGTGGCACAGGTGCCATTCAGCATGTGGTTGCAGGTTCAAGCAGGGCTGTTTCAAGGTACTTCAGGGTCCCCAAGCAAACAGGGCATGGGGGCCCTTCATCTCCCATAATATAAACACCTACACAAACCACATTGTTATAATGTTCAAGCAACTTTTATTAATATAATTATTTGTTAACTTACAGTTGTCTAACCCTGTCATATTGTATTGAAAAACACCACCAACTAAACTACTAAAATGATTAAATAGTCATTTTTGGGCAGGCCCTTTCAGTCTGGGCCCCAGGCAATTGCCTGGTTTGCCTGTCCTGTTGTGACGGCCCTGGATTCGAGCCCTGCCCTGATGGGTCCTATTGAAGTGTCCTTGAGCAAGATAACGAACCCCAAACTGCTCACAAGACAAGTTGGCCTAGTGGGAGAACATCTGCCTCTGAACTGATAGTAGCAAGAGAGAGAAAGAGTCTGACACGCTCATTTAAAGTTGTTCAGCAGCAGAAGAATCCCATGTCAGTGCAACGCTGTGTGTGTGTGTGTGTGTGTGAAAGAGAGAGAGAGAGAGAGAGAGAGATTGTGAGTGAGTGTGTGTGTGTATCAGAGAGAGAGAGAGAGTGTGTGTGTAGGTGTGCACATGTTTGTGTTATATCCTATCACCTTTTTTTATATTTTGTGAGGTCATTCATATACTGCATCCCAGCAGCTGGGGAATGGTAGCCAAGAACTCTAGATGTACTCTAGAAAATGGAGTTTATACTCAGCGAGTACATATAGCCATCAGTCATAGGTTGTACTCAGACATTGATGGTGTCTGAGCTGTTTAAATCCAAATGCAGTGGTCTACGTTGTTTTCAGACATCATGGTGTTAAGCCTATCACAACGTTCTATCTGGACAGGGAATCATTGGGCAGGCTTAGCGTTATTTGAATCAACTTGGTAGATGCGCTGAGGTTTTAGCCATCTTACCCAAGGGTCTATCACTCGTGACCAGACATTTATGTGATACTTTTTCATATGGGAGAACCCAGCACACACACAGATCCAGAACACTGAAGAGAACCAAGCATACATGTAGACAACCCTAGCCTGGCAAGCCATCCTATAACATTATAATGTATCGTCTGGCAATTCATTCAAAAGGCGGGTGTTTTCGGTGAAGCCAGCCTTAAACAAATAGAGTGTTATGATTAGTGAACATAAACAGTGTCCAACCAATCCAATTCCCTATGGTTTGCTACTAGGCATACTGGCTGACCAAATCTATTTGCGTCTGGTAGAGTACGTCTAGATTTCTTGGCTAAGACAGACACATGAAACTCCAGAAGCAAAAAACAATAACACCTAGACACACACACCATAAGCTGTCAGTTGAATGATTCATTTCCAGTATGTTTAGTTTATATCTTTATCTGACAGGGGCCATGCATAGACCAGACATCTACACCAGATTTATCTAAAGCTAATTTACGTTAGGTAATTTACGCTTAAAAAAACAATCATTCTGTTTATTCACTTACATTTAATTCATTGTGATTCATTTAAAGCACCTAAAATCAAAAGCTTAGTCTGTCTACTACACTGTGTGTGCTAACAGTTTAGGGATATTCAAGTATCTACCCAGTGTAAAACAGAGCAAGAAGATAAACCTCATAGTAATGCTGCAACAATCAATATAGAACTATGTGCTGTGTGCTAATGGAGAGCTGGAGATGGGGTAAGATGCTTCACTGAGAAGGCCTGTGGAGAAGAGAGAAAGACATAATAAGAGTTTGGCTTGCACTATTCTCACTTCTATAAATACTCTCACCTGCCTGACTTTACAAGATTATTTTGTCAAGCAGTCCTGAAGTTTAGCAGGTAGGGTGTCACCTTTGCAAAAATAAAGTGCTTTAATCCATCCCAAAGAAAAGTGCTACCAGGTGAAGTGAAGTGCAAATGTCCTCACCAACACCTTTGCACTTCACTTCACCTGCACTTTTCTTTGAGTCCAGGCAGCGCTGCCTTCAAGGCACTACTCTCCCCCAATTTAGGGTTAGGAATAGGGTTGAGGTGGTTAGGTTTAGGAATAGTGTTAAGGTAGTGGCTTTTAGGCTGTGCTGCTTTTCTTTGGGATGGATTGAAGCAGTCCTGAGACATACAGTACTGCATATACTTTACCGAAAGTGAAGTCTTTTCCTCAGGGTGTGTCTTTGCTCTGGAGTTTGTTTCACAGGTGATTTGCCCAGCCTGGCTTCCTTCTGGCTAACCTCCATGTTGACTTTGGTGAGGATCGTCAGAAGATCCATATTCCTAAATGTACACAGTAATATATCTAACTTTACATATGTACATAGGAATACATGTAACGAATATATGTAAATTGCAATATACAGTACAGACCAAAAGTTTGGACACACCCCTTCATTCAATGCGATTCATTTATTTCCAGGACAATTTATACTGTAGATTCTCACTAAAGGCGCCAAAACTATGAATGAACACATATGAAATTATGTACCTAACAAAAAAGTGTGAGGTTATGACAAAATTTTGGACTTGAACCCGTTCAAGATGGTTTGGGGTGAACTGGACCGCAGAGTGAAGGCAAAAGAGCTGACAAGTTTTTAGCATCACTGGGAATGAATAACTGTTCAAGACAGTTGGAAAACCATTTCAGGTGACTACCTCTTGAAGCTCATCCAAAAAATAAAAAGAGTACAAAGCAGTTGTCAAAACAAAAGAAGGATACTTTGATGAAACAGGAATATAAAACATGTTGTCAGTTATTTCACACTTTTTTATAAAGTACATAATGCCACTTTTGTAGATTGTCACCGAAGGCAACATTCATGAAAATAAAGTAAATAATTTAATGGGAAAGTGTGTCCTTTTAGTCTGTACTGTATGTAACTTTAGATAGTGATATATGTAAGCAGGGGTGCCACTAGAAATTGTGGGCCCTATGACAGATAATGATTTTGGGCCCCTCAAACATATCCATATTAATATTCAAATTTTCTCTAGGCCCCCCTTTCAGTGACAGGCCTTTAGAATCATCCTAATTCCCCTTCCCCAGGTGCCCCTGTATGTAGCTATGTGACTTTAGTAGTTGTATTAGTAGCATCCATCCATACAATGAAAAAAAAAAAACATCCGACTTGTGGATTATATTGTGACCATATGTAGCCGGTCTCTTAAGCTACAAACTCCCGGCATGAGAGTTGGGTGCTCTAACCACTGAGCCAAAAGCCCGAGCTTCTAACTCAGCTGTTAGAAGTGCCCAAGGAATTGGGTGATGAGGATTTACACATACTGCCACCAAGATAGCCGAGCTAGCTGGCTTTCATAACACATAGAAGGTATTTACTTTGAGCAGCCTTCCTTCAGTTGTTTACAAACAGACTGGATGAACCAGGAGCCTGTTCTCTTGCATCTGATGGAGACGTAGTCTTGCACTGTAGACAGACAGTTGAGGATGTCCGAGTGGGCTGGAGTCAAGATGGCTTCTGTTTCTGGTGAGGTCACTGGTACAGCATCAACTTCCACATCCTGTTTCTTTGCCATATTTTCTGGAACATCCAGTTTGGATCCTCGACAGGCCTGGAAGAAGAAGACTTTGGGCTTGTTGATCAGAGCAGGGCAACTGGACCCAATAAACAGAGAGGTGATGTCTTCCACAGAAACAAGTTCACCGTCCACCCCAGAGACCCCCTCCTTGCAGCCATGACTGAGCACACAGCAGACGAAGCAGTTGGCCTGCACTGTGTCTCTGACCCCTCTGAGCTTTTCTTTCATCTCCTCTGCGCTCAGGTCCTCCCACATGGTCACTCTGAAGCCAAGCCAGCTAAACACCTTCTTCAGTTCGTCTAAAAACATTTTAAGAAGGTCAATCTAGTCTAATACTGTGAAATGACAAGAAATAATTTGCATTTGTCTGCACATAACATATTTCAAGTGTGAAATAAAGATTTGGCTCAACCTACCTGCGTCAAGATTTGATCCGTGGCGTTCATCATTTTGAAACCTGACATTGTTGATGATGACACATTCTTTTGGGTCGCTTAAGTCATACTCTTCCGTCTGGGAAAAGGTCATATGGAACATAGCCTGTTTAAAGTTTGTGAGTGTGCCCTTGACATTGTTGATGATGACACAAAATCTTCCATAAAATAAATTACTTAATTAAGATGAATTAGTTCAAATAAGTTGAATTACTGGAGATGGGTGGATGCAGGCTTCTGCCGACTTCATGCATCAGTTACTTACAGTGGCAGCCTTGTTAGGTTAAAGGAGTTATCTGGAGTGAATCAACACGTAGCTCTGCTGTTTTATAGTGCCAAGCACTATTGATACCCACCTCAATGACTGAATTTCGTCCAACGCAGGCCGAGTTAGAAAAGTGGCAGCTAACGGTAACAGAATGGGGCATGTCAAAATGAAACCAAATTAGGTTTGTCAGATGGATGAAAGGGTGGATGAAGTTTGATGGCTGCCTCTGTCTGTCTTGGATGCTGTAACAATGTAAATTTCTCCATTGTGAGACTAATAAAGGGATATCTTATCTTATTCTGTTAATATAAGCTGTCGTTTCGCAAACTCGGTCTACGTTAGACAAAATGTGATAATTGACGTGGCTAAGGTGGCTTAGCACTATAAAACAACAGGGCTATGTGTTGATTCACTCCGGATTATACCATTAAGTGCCTTGCTCAAGGGCACAATCACAACTTTTAACTAGGCCACTTTCAGGCTAAGAAAGTTCCTTAACCACTGCAGTAAACAACCAGCAACCACTTTGATGGAATCATTATCAAAAAAGCAGATAATTTCAAAGAATGAGGAAACACCATCAATAGTATATACAACACAGCAGCCCAAAAACACTGATGGTGTGAGTCAGACATTCTTACTGTATCTGGGTTGCATTCTGGTTTGAATAGGGTGACCAAATGAACCAGGCGCAGTCCAGGCAAGTGCACTGGGTCTGTTTACCTTATTTTAACACACTGTGTACACTAAGGGGTTACCTGTGGGCCTGCTTGATCACCTGTAGTTAGCATGTTACAGATGTAACACTCCTAAAACGAGGAAAAAGAGCTGTTAAACCCACTAAAATTGACATTGCGCCCTAGCCAGGCAAGTCATCCTATAAAATTAAAATGTATATAGTCTTGCATCAACAGATTGAACTCAATCATGGGTGGAACAGGGCAGTTATCTTTCAAACTGCTTCTTCACGCAATAGGATAGCTTCATGACCAATCAGAGGAACGAACAAGATGTAAACATCAATGTCAAAGACCGTGTCCAACCAATCAAATTCCCTATGGCTTGCTACTGGCTGAGCAAATCTATTTGCCACTGCTAGAGTAGCCTATGTCTAGAGCAGTGTTTCTCAAACTGTGGGGCGGGCCCCACTAGTGGGGCGCAGGCACATGACAGGTGGGGCGCGAGACATCTCTTTGCAATTGACCAATCGCTGCATCATGCCCCCCGAATTCACAGATATTCGTCAGATATGCGCATATGACAGTAAATTGAGCTTTCCAATGGTGTTATTTTTCTAGTTGCTGTGATGAGGGGTTCAAGAATAATTTGGCTTTGAATTAGTAACATGAAAATTCCAACATTGACAAAAATCCTGTACTCGCGGTATTCCTCACAGTGATATTGTGTGCAAATCGAGCCCTCCAGGTGGGGCACAAAATTCTCTGCCTTCCAAAGTGGGGAATGACAGAAAAAGTTTGAGAACCACTGGTCTAGAGTCTAGCCTAACTGAACCCTACATCCCTTGGAAATCCTTCCACAACTTTGTAGATGGCAGTAGAGTGAAATTGTATTTATGTGAATTCCAACCAGACTGACAATCCATACACAACATACACAAATTAGAGCTTAAATAGATGCAATATGATTTCCACTGGCTGCCTACATGAAACTGACCCATTTATCACAATAGACATAATACAAAATATAGTCTTGAAACCTGCTACTAAAAGATTCATTTGGCGTAAAGAGTATATGTGACTGCAAGCATAAACACACTTAAGCAAACAGGTTCTTGACAATAAATGATAGTTTGGAAAATCAAGTGTGAAAAAGTATTTTATTTTGTAAGGCACAGGTGTTAAGTACAGGCATAATGGAAAATCCAAAAAAAAAAAAAAAAAAAAAAAAAGAAAATCAGTTATTCTTCAGTTCAATGATTAATGGCCTATAAAGAAGAAAAAAGCATAGAATGGTTATTATTTTACAGACCAAGGACTTAAAGATATAGGCTAAATATTACACCCAACTTTAATGATCTAAATTCTCTCTCTCTCTCTCTCTCTCTCTCTCTCTCTCTCTCTCTCTCTCTCTCACACTCTCTCTCTCTCTCTCTCTCACACACACACACATATTCAAAAACAAAAAACACACAAAAACAAACAAACCTTTCCTCCTTCTTAATACTTCTGCCTTCATTAAGCCCAAGTTGTCCTGTGAAAACACAAAACATTTCACTTGTAACAACCAGGGTTCCCACTTCAGATCAGACCTAAAATTCCCATTTTTAATTTCCAATACAACCATTGGGCGCTGACCATAAAAGGTCATTTTAAGTGGCAAAACCAATCCTAATGTCCCACTCCTCCTCTACTTCCAAACACTTAACTAAAACGAAACAACCAATCAAAGTGTAAAACTAGCGGTAGGGGTTTGGGGTTAAACAAAAATCACTGCGATGCGTAGAGATCCACATACCATATTAACACATTTCCCTGATATTCTGACTTTGCATGCATAATAATGAAATTTCAAGACTTTCCCTGGAACACCCCTCATTGAAATTCCCTGACCCGTGGGAACCCTGAATAACTTTTGAATAGCTGTCAATTGTCTGATTAATAATTGATAATAATTTAAAAAAACTGTTTTCCTAGGACCAACCTTTCAATGTCTGGAGTTGATTGGCCAGTTGATTTTGTTTGATATCCCTTAAGATGGAGATGGTTTTCAACAAGGCTTTGTCAGGGCCAAATTCCTCTATAATGTAGTTGACCACTGGAAGCGCCTCGTCTGCTTTCAGATGTTTCTTACTTTGCAGACTGCACAGGAAGTCCTGCAGTTCATCTGAAGAAAGCTCTTCTAGGAACTCCACCAGCAGAGTCATGGCAGCACTCATAGTAGGAGCCTAAACATTAACATGGCAGTGTCTGTATAAAAAAGCTGTAATCCTTCTATAGGCTACTAATACAGACAGAGGAAATGTCCAACATTGAACGTGACATCAATGGGATTTACATGCACAGTTTTTTTCTGGACCGGATTGAACTTGATATGAACTTGATATGTATTTAAAACACGTTTACATGTCCATTGTTGGTTAAGTCACTTTAGAAATGTAATGAGTTACAATTACAAGTTACCCCAATCGAAAATGTAATTGTAGTCTAACTATTTTTATTACTTTAATAAAGTATTACATTAGATAACTTTTTGATTTACGTTGGTTGCTACATTTTGAACGAATTCTCTAAATTGTGAAGTGATTTTGAGTTTAGAAACCTGCAGCATCAACCTTCACATTATTCAACACTGAACAATCATTTTGCTGCCAAATCTTTTTAAACTCCCTCCACATACCCATAGTAGTGTCAAACTTCACTATGTGCAAATAGTGAAAATAATTGGTGAACATCACTGATAAAGCAGGTGTCTGTTCATCTGGGATTTCTCATAGAGTATGTGTGCACCTGCTCACAAGAGCCCATTTTTATATCCAGCAATACGCTAGGCCTATGTTTCTATCTGACAGTGCAGGCATCCTTACTATTGCAAAGTGGTGTTGCCAACATAATGGAAGAAACAATTATCTAATCTAAGGCCGCGATCAGACCGGGGGAATTTCTGCTTGTAATCCACAAGGTGGTGAAGTTGAAAATAAAAGGAGCTGATTTTTTTTCAGGAGCAGATTTTGTTTTTGAGTAACTAAAGTTTCTATTGACTGAATGAACAAAGATTCTGAAAGTAATATAGATTTCACTAGATATGTCATAAACGTTTGTTAATGACGAAGGTTTTGAATATATTGCGTTTTCTGTGTCGAGAATGAATCTAGCCAATATGTGAGTGACGTGTACGCGGATTTTCCGCACAGAGTTGAATTTTTTCTATTCTGTCCGCCTGCAGCAAACCGGCGGAAAATCCGCCTTCCGCATTCAGCGGAAAGTCAGCGCGGAATGCGCTCCCTGCCATTAAGAAAGAACAGAAAAAAAATCCGCCTCCAGCTGAAAATTTCGGCCTGGTGTGATCGCGGCCTAAATCAGAATTAAATGAGTATCTTTTCACTGTAGTAGTGATATTTAGCTCTAAATAGAGGGCATTGTACACATGTAGTACACATAACCAATGTTTCTGCAGAAGATATTGAGATGTAACTGAAATTGTAATCGTGAATATTTCTTGAAATAACTCTAATTGAATTACATATTTTTTCAAAGTAATGTAACTAATTACTGTTACTTTTATTTTTTAGTTAAGTTACATGTAACTCGTTACTTCCCAAAGATCTAAACTGATTGTCACCTTGGACACATGCGCAATGGTTTCCCACGTGCCATTTGTTTACAGCTATCTGACGCGCTTTATTTAGCACCCGTTAGCCTACTACCAATTCATGATTAAAACACACCAATCATTTTCAGGGTAGAGGTTTATTTTTATTTTCAGCTGCTTGTTTATAGATATGGGGTTTTGGCTTGCAGATTTGGCTGTGTTGGCTATGTTAATTAGCATCATCTTGCCATGATCCTATTATATAAACTAGATATTTACTTTACAGTAATAAAATTATATTTTTGGTTTATCATGGTCTTATCATGTTGTCTTGTTATGTTTCTATCAAAGTAAATGGATCCCATTCATGATCCAATGTAATTGTTCCTTGACTTTTTTTTGGAGTAACAATTAGACTGTAATGCAATTAAAACAGGCAAAAATTTATTTTCTTATGAAATTACAGTATCTGTTATGAATGGGTATAGTGGTCATAGGTAATTACTAGCAATGAACATATGATCTTACCAGTTCATTACTTCATATAATCAAATCGCACCATAACATATAAATAGTTCCTTGATATTACCACTTCGTTACTGATTTACTATCACAACAAATAGTGGGTTATTGTTAAGTAATATCATAAAATTAGTCAGTAATTTTTCAATTATTATTCGGTTATTACTCAAAGATGTGAGTAGGGCTGCAACTAACGACTATTTTGGTAGTCGACTAATCTTTAGATCAATTTTTCGATTAGTCACCGATTATCGATTATTCTTTTAGTTTTTAGTAGAGTTAAATATTGTTTTGATTTTATTCAAAATTACCCTAAAGAGTACTTAAATCAGGGGGAAAAGCCAAAAACAATTATTATTATTATTATTATTATTATTATTATTATTATTATTATTATATTTGTATTATTATTATTATTATTATTATTATTATTATTGTTGTTGTTGTTATAATATTATCATCATCATCTTTACAAATTGAGCATTGTGTTTATTTGCAACCACCATCACATACATACAGTGTTTCCAGTAGCCTGACTGTGAAAGCCTATATGTAGTAAAAATGGCTTGCCATAGGCACACACACGTCTTGTTTTGGGGAGCAAAAAACGGTAAAAAGATATTTTTCTCTTTCAAGGTTGTCAGTGTGTCCACACACGCTTCATCATGAAATAGGACTTATTCCTCTTTCAACACGAGTTTTTGCATGCTTAAGATGTTACATTCTGGGATTTTGGAAGACTATAAGATTGTTTAGCTGTTCAGTCTTGTTTACTTTGAGTGGTAACGTTACTGTCAGAGCAAGTGAACTTGCGATCGCTAAGCTAGGCTACTTGCGCCTATCGTCTGCACCTTGGGAATCACAGTGTTAAGGTATGTTTTTACTTGTGGTTGAAAATTAAATAGCCTAGATCAAAGAAAACTTTAACAAGAAAACCCTTTCAGTTTCTAGCATATTAGCGAGCTAGGTACTTTGCTCATGTTTAAAACTTTTAGCTTAATGTAGGCAACCGGCAGGCTTTGCTGTTCAGCAGAGTTGCAGAGACGCAATCTGCATTGCTTCTGATGCATAGGCTAATGTTGAAATTGTGCTTTCTGAAGCAGCAGCAAAATCCAAAAGTTTATTTTTGCCTGATAATAGATTTGAGATAATAGCGGTCTCAAGTTTACGAGCTATTTACCAGTAGTCTTCCTCAAATTGACCCAGGGCTTTTCTCATCATTCATGTTTATTGCAGGTATCTTAGTGGAAAGATGAGGTTACTGCCCCCAACACTTCCGGCAGGGAATTGCAGTGTTCTAAAGAGTCGAGTGAAATCTTTCAGGTCGTCTCTGCATTAGTGAAAATCAACTTTTAACATGCAAATTATATGTAGCCTCATAAATATGACGACTAGGCGACTACAAGATTTTGCGTCGACTACGTTTTATAGTCGACGTCGTCGACGTGTTCGACTAATCGTTACAGCCCTAGATGTGAGTAATTATGATAATTACAATAATTACTAATATAACAAAATTACAAAAGTCATTACAAAAGTTATTACTGCAAAGCTATCCTCTTATTACCGAGTTGTAATGTAAACTCTGCAACTATTCGTCCAACTGACCTCATGAGGTATGCATCTCGCTTATGATACAAGTCCAGTGCCAAGTATGGTGTTGTTTGGACAAAAAATAGTAAAGATATCATTAAATGAAACTCACTAGGGTTTTTGCCTTGATCTCTGTAAAGCACATCGAACTGCCTCTGTGTATGAAATGAGCTATAAATAAATTTGCCTTGACTTGACTTGATCACCTAGCGAGAGGCATTCATTCATTCTTAAATTTCAATACAAATTGGAATTTCAATTCCAATCTAGGGTCTATCAAAGGCATGGCCGCAGTAATTTATGTGGTTAGCCTCCATTTGATCATCATTAGGCTAATTGCAACCACAATTAACACTCATATGCAAACCCACGATGATAGGGTTCAAAAACAATGTCATAAATTATTTTGCCTGGCTAGGCTCTGGATACCTGGACAGAGAGGCTAAAGGTTGTTCAGTTAGGCATTTTCTCATTCATTACAAAAACAAAACACACGGGTAGCAAACATGCCACACGCTGCCACACGATGGCTAAAACCAATCAAGAGCAATGAACAAAACATTTATTGGCTAAAAAAATGTCTGAATACAATCTAGGGTGTTGTGATTGGCTAAACACCACCAGGGGCGGACTGGGACAAAAAATCGGCCCTGGCATTTCGAACAAGACCAGCCCACCAAACTGGTCAGACCATTAGAATATAAGCCTACGATTACAGTTACAGTGAGAATGTCAGGGCCGTCGGCCCAAATAGTGTGTCGGCCCATCGGGCATTTGCCCTGTGTGCCATATTGCCAGTCCACCCCTGAATACCACCGATGTCTGTGCAACCTATGGCTTATGGCTAGACATACCCACTTAGCAAATCAATTTGCTACCGCTAGGGTATGTCTAGAGTTCTAGGGTACTGGAAAGGCTTTGCCCTTCAAAAAGTCTCCACATACTGCACAAGCCTGTCACCATCTTTGACTCAATATCTACACACACTGTAAGTGGACTACAAGTTTCTTGTAAAATATTGTTTACATGGGTAATTCACTAGTATTAGCAGTACTACTACTACTACTACTAATACTACTACTAATAATAATAATAATAATAATAATAACGATAATTGTGTAATTATTACATGCACATGTTTGCACACTGTTTTTGCTTTTGATTAAGTCAATATTCTAAATTAAAAAATGTCAAAAATGTCTGTAATGATCTCTGCCTTACCTGTGACTGATGGCTTGAATAAATGTCTTATACCTCACATAGGCCTACATGTTTTTATAAGGAGGGGAGGGAGAAAAAGGTGAGAAAAGGAAGGTTTTACATGTTACAATTAAACTTGTTATTTTCATTTTCCTTCTATATGTCACAAGCATAACCTGTTACTTTCATTTCCTTCTACATGTCACAATAACAACTTATATGTTACTTTCATTTCAACACCTCCCCTCTACTCCACCAGTGCAATGAAAAACATCAGTTACTGTGACTGTAAAAACTCCAATGACACACAACAGTGATGATCCATCAAACTCTAAACAATGTGACATGTGTGCCAAAATCTAAACAGACCTGTGTTGATTTTGTACTGTATGTGTGTGTTTTTAAGCTGATTTCATTTCCCTCCATGAGATGCTGAAATCCTGTTGTTCTTTTAATATGCAACCATCTTTGCAGTTAATCAAATTAACTGTGAAGCGACCTCCCTTGTTTTCACTTTTACCACACTAAATTTTCCTACCTTTTGTTGAACCTGTCCTTTTAAAAGATGTTGTTGGCCTTAAATATGTTTCAATTTGATTCAATTCGATTCTGTTTCAACAGTTGATTTGTTTTTATTACACTATTCCCAATCAAATCAGATGCCTGATTTGATAATTATGGCATTTGTCTGAAAAAAAATGTCAGGATTTTATTATGAGTTAGGGGTGTGACGTTGCTGATGTATTTTTTTACTCTTAAACAGACTGACTTTGTTCAGAGCTCAGACATCACCAAGTGTGTAGCTACAAAATTATTCTGATTGCTGCACACAAACTTAGTGCAAAACATCTTCAACAACAATGTCATGACATTTCCTCGTAGAGGGAAAGAGGGAAAAATCTTATATTGATGGTTGAGTTCCACATTTACCATCACACACACACACACACACACATACACACACACACACACACACACACACACACACACACACACACACACACACACACAAATAGATCCCCCAGAGCATTCCTCCCCTCTCTTCCCTGCTTAAAAAGTGGGGGGTAGTTGTGGGCAGGTCTGGACAATTAGAAATTGGGAATAGTTTGTCTTTATTAATTTTTTTCAGTTATCTGTTCAGTAGGCCTATTCGTGCCAGAATCATATATCAAACCATTTTTCTACTGGACAAAAATAGATCTACTGGAAAAAAAAGAGGTCTACCAAAAAGCCAGTTCTTCCGACTTAGAAGAATATGTGAGAAACTGAGGATTATGTGGAAAAAACAAGTGACACGAGAGAGAGAGATTTGCGCAGCAAAGCTATCCGAGTGGGTCGATAAAGCTTACTACACAGCCCTAAACAAATCTCGATCAGGCCTGTTAAAGAAAAGCAAGAAAAAAGAAAATCAATTTTCTGTTACTTGCATCACAACTTACTCTCCCCTTCTCGTACACCATACCTCCAGTTTTTAAAAAATACTGGCATATCCTAAAATCAGATCCTGAATTGTCATGTTATGAAAGAATTGCCACTCTTTGTATACAAGTGTGAAAAAAAACCTTTGAGACTTTGTAGCCCACACTGACCTCTCTAGATACAAGCCTAGTAGAGCCTCACAAAGACTTCTTAGCCCATTACCAACTGCCACAAAACACGCACATTCTGTCATCCACACAATAACAAATCTTTTCCCATTAGAAGTGTCATCACCTGCGCATCTACTCATGTAGTTTACATTGCCCATGTGGTCTGGTATATGTAGGGAAAACCACAAGACAGGTAAAACTAAAAAAAATAGTGAACACAAGAGCTTGATGAATGACCACAGAAATGACCGAGACTACCCAGTTGCGATACAGTTTAATGATCAAAAACACAACATCTCATTAGTATTGCATTTTTCCATTTAGTTTGTATTGACATTTGATTGTATAGGCCTCAAAAAGGTGTTTTCCACTCACTCAACCTGTGAGAGTACAGTATATAAAACTTTCACACATCCAGTCACATAGGCTACACTCTTCAGTCTTCACACACAGGCCAACTATATTGTGCAGTTAAGGTTTGAAGTGGTTTCCTGACTGAAATAGTGATTGTGACTACAAACTAAGACTGCACAAGCAATCATGCTCCTGGTCACGTACATTTTCACCTTCACCACTGTTCTGTCTGTTTCTGCAAGATTTACCATTTGTTGCAATGACATGGATAGGTATTGCTTATCCGTGGATGTGAAATGCAGAGAACACACACACACACAGAGAGAGAGAGAGAGAGAGAGAGAGAGAGGAGTGACTTCAGGTAACAACAAACTTATACTAAGAGATACTGTTACTGGAAGAGGACATCACTGATTTCTTTTTCAGTGAATTACCTATTGGGTTTAAATTTAAGTTGTTACCAGGGGGAATAAAAACAAACCAGAAATCACCCTTAAAACCCCCTCTGTCACATCTCTTCTCTTTGGCCAGCAATGAGCAATCCACATTCTCTCTCTTTCTCACGCAAACACTGAAAATGTTATACAAACATGATGACTTGGACGCCCCCATGTCTAGTTGTAGGCAATAAGGAAGCCAAGTCTATGAATTAGACAGAGTATCATTCTCTAAGCAAAGAATGTTAAATTTTATATGAATTAAGAAAGAACTTATTATGATTTATAAGTTATTTCATTAAATATAGTTCCATTTTATTCACTGATAATTAGAGACAATTTAAGTGATCTAGTGCACTTTCAGTAAAGAATTCGGGTGCTAATTTGGCCTAGGCCTTTCTGGGGCCTTAAGTAGAATTTAATTTGGGTCCTCTTCAACACCATTTCATATACAGTAGGTTGTCTCAATATAAAGTCATGCTGCTACTTAATATTAAAATGTTCACAGGCAAATGTTTTCCTGGCCATATAATGCAGAGTAAGAAAACTGACGGTTCAGTTTCTTTATACAGTCTTGAACTACCTACCTATAGGAAAACTGAAAGGACAAAATTAAAAGCTACTGTGACAAGTCATGACCACTAGAGGACTCTCTTTCCCCATAAAACAAAACATTAAAAACACATTTCCCAGGAGGCTTTGCTCCTATGTTGCTTCTACGTTAATTTTACTGCAAGAGCAAACAAATTATGCACACGTCGACGGATCCCATTGCTTTTGCGAAATGCATTGTGGGATTGTCCGACCCAATGGCTCTGTTGCATCCATTGAAAATTGTTCAACTTTCCAGGTAGAAATGGATCCGTCAACCAATCAAAATTGACTCCCCCTCCGTCGTTTGTCAACAGACTTGTACATTCTGAAATTAGCGTGAGCAAGTGCTATAAAGATTGGTCTGTTATAAATTATCGATTAAAACCATGTATTGTCACAGAGTAAAACCTCATTGTTGTTACAGTTAAAAAAAAATAATATATACGAGTATATATATATATATAATATATATATATATATATATATATATATATATATATATATATATATATATATATGGGCAATTCCAGCGTTATGGACGTGACATTTTCGTGCATTATTGATGAACAAAAGGCCACATAACCTCAGCAAACCTAGCAGTATTTGACAATTTTTTTTCATATTCTTCTGCAAACTCCATGGCTGAATACAGGCAAACAGAAAAAATTAATATCATGATTTGCATCATAAGAATATGAGCCTTTCAATTTGCGTTATGGACGTGACGAAAAACGGACAAACTTTTGAGAGAGCGTAGTTTTTGCTGTGAAGTGTGTGAAATTTCTACAGAAATGTAAATATTACTACATTCATACCAAACAGGACACCTCAGTAAAGACAGAGAAAGACTTTATTTCAAATGTAAATGTAAAAAAAGTTGGTTTTCATTGGGAGACATGGCGTTATGGATGTGACGTTATGGATGTGACGTCTGGAAAAACCCTCCAAAACGATACAAAACAATTGTGAACAGTGGATTTTAACCTGTAACAAGAGAAATAGTAATATAACAATGAAAAATAACTGATAGCATTGCAGCTTTGTGTGTGTTATCACCCACTTATGCCCATTATAAGCCCCTCCATAGACTTACATTATAGCTGAATAGGGTAAAAATTTTAACAAACAGATATCCTTTCGAAACTTGCTCAGTTGAATATTTACATCGAGACAATACTTTTTTGTATTGGAAGTTTTCTGAAAGAATTTGTATGTCCATGTAGGTGAGACTTAAAGTTTTAAGGTGAGGTTTACTTTTTCGTGGAATTGCCCATATATATATATGGGCTTTTCAGCTCAGTGGTTAGAACGCATTTCTTATACAGTATGTCTAAAATTGTTTTTTAAAACTAAGTGTTGGGTCTAGTTTAACTTATTTGTATTCACTGATGGGTTGCACTGTCACATGGATGTGTGAAAAGAATGCGTGTGTCTGTGTTTATTATGGAAGAACATTGTTACAGTCTTCTCAGTATTCAAAGAAAGAAATCAGTGATCATCATTTGCATCATCATCAATGTCACCACCATCATTATGTTTGGATTTGATTAATAATTATACATAGCACAATTACAATTGCGTGAAAGTGATCATTCAAGACTCAACACTTCTTCATTACCTGTCACAAAGAGTAAAAATTTGTTTTGCCTCCTCAAAATGTATAGTTTATTTATATAGTGCCTTCATACATAAAAATATTTCAATGTGCTGTGAAAATATAAACATAAAGTACAGTAATGACAGAAAGTAAAAGCCCAAAAAAGAGATAAGTGAAAGATAAAAACATGGCAAGAATAATAAGACAGAATAATTCAAAGTTAAGGCTTACAATATATAAAAAGAAAAATAGTGAATCATTAGAAAAATAAAGCATTTTAAAACAGTTTGGTATTAAACAGGTGTGCATGTGTGTACCATAAGAGGAGTCATTCAAACGGTGGAGGCCTGTAAAGGAGAGGAAATGACACAATGAGCTTTTAATTTGATATGTTTTTGAAGACCCTACTCTATCTTACTGTTCTCCATAGCAACCAGTGGAGGATATCTGACCAAACAAAAATGTCATTGTTGAATACATACAGTATTGTACTTAACACTGGAATGATCATGGAGAATCACTTTACATGAGAATAAAATCACTTTTGCCTAGTTAGACGTGTACATTACCGTAGGTAAAGGGCTTTACGCAGGGTGTGTCTTTGTTCTGGAGTTTGTTTCACAGGTGACCTGCCAAGTCTGGCTTCCTTCTTGCTTACTTCCATATTGACATCAGTAAGGATTGTAAGAATATCCATATGCCTGGGCATAAACATTCAATAAACTACTTTTGTACACCATCTATGCTCCAAGGAAATGTACACATCTATTTTCACACACACACACACACACACACACACACACACACACACACGCACACACACACACACACACACACACACACACACAAAGAATACATCACTCACTTTAAACATCCTTCTCTGAGCTGTTTGCAGACAGACTGGATGAACCAGGAGCCTGTTCTCTTGCATCTGAGGGAGACGTAGTCCTCCACGGTGGACATGCAGCTGAGGATGTCAGAGTAAGTGGGGGATAAGATTGTTGGCACTTCAGGGGGAGCGTCCACTGTCGCTATAGCATCTACTTGGACATCAGGAGTCTCTGCTACTTGAGCTGGACAGTCATGTTTGGAGCCTCGGCAGGCCTGGAAGAAGAAGACTTTGGGCTTGTTGATTAGATCGGGGCAATTAGTCCCAGAGAAGAGAGAGATGATCTCTTTGGTGGTGACAATTTCACCATCGTAACCACAAACCCCCTCCTGGCAG
Source organism: Sardinella longiceps (assembly GCA_027497455.2). Classification (NCBI taxonomy): domain Eukaryota; kingdom Metazoa; phylum Chordata; class Actinopteri; order Clupeiformes; family Clupeidae; genus Sardinella; species Sardinella longiceps. The sequence continues at coordinate 10,992,503 of JAODXP020000016.1, read as the reverse complement.
CCATGACTGAGCACACAGCAGATAAAACAGTCTCCCTGTGTTCCATCCCTGATGCATCTCAGCTGTTCTCTCATCTCTGCGGCTGTCAGGTCTTCAAGTCTGGCCACCCTGAAGCCAAGCCATTTAAAAAGCCTCCACAGTTCATCTAAGAGTTGAAGAGGTTAAAAATGGTCACTTGTTAAAAATATACAATATATTATTATTACTATATTTCTTTATAGTGAGGATACATACCTGCATCAAGATCTGATCCATTGCGTTCTCTCCCGTCGTTAAAACTCACATTGTTGATGATCACACATTTATTTCTGGATTTATAGTTTATTTGGTAGGCAATGATCTGGATAGATTGGATTAAGATTAAATTGATTAAAAAGTAGTATAACCAATAACAAAAGCTGAGGTAAATAAAGTTGAAAATTATTTATTTTATAGTAGCTATAACAGGGCGTTCACAATGCATCCGTCCGTTGATGGATCTCATTGACTTTGAATGGAGCTTTCGCGAAATGCATTGTGGGTCCGTCCATCAAAACAGCTCTGTTGCGTCCGTCAAAAAGTTTAAAATGTTCAACTTTTCAGCTGGCGACGGATCCGTCAAAACCAATCGGGATTGAGAGAATAGACTCCCCCGCCCGTCAGACCCCTCCCCCGTCGTCCGTCAACGGACGGATGCAGTGAACGTAAGGTAAGGTCATGTCAACATGGAACTCTAATCTATTAGTTGTCCAGGAAATGTCAGTAAATGTAAAACTCTTACTTTTTCTCATTTGTCACTGATGAAAGATCTATCATAGTTCATCACAAAAGGGAGGAATTACCTCTTTCTGTTGTGGAAGTTTGACATGACTACTCCAAACATGCTGACCTGTTGATTTTGCTGCTAGTTTTAGCCGGACATCGTCTTTATTTGACAAGGGTACAATGAATGTTGAATGATAATTGCTTGACCTCATGGGAAAAATAGCTTCCTGGGAATAAGATAGAGCAGACTCAGAAAAACTATATAGAGATATATAAAGATATAACATGCCACATGTGTCTGTCCATTCTAAGTGAGGTTTTACCTGTGAGACAGTCTCCTGTGTAACACCAGATACACAAGTCAGAGTGTACGCCTCCCCAGGAGTCAGAGTACAGTGAAAAGCAGGCTCAAGGAAAAACTCCATTTGCGAATCCCTTAACATGTGTTCTTTAACCTGAAGAAAATACGGTTCTCAACTGTACAGTATTCACATTCAATTGCCCTTTCTGTGCGGCATCATAACAGAATGTAATGGCTACATAAACAGTTACACAGATGCATGTTATACTTCAAGTTACCAATAGGTTTTGTGTACAGTTCCCTACAGATAGAAATGTGTGACTGAGGGATGTAGTCTTACCTCATTGAGGGGAACATTGCTTGGTAATAACCTGACATTCAGATTGTTGGCCTGATGGGACAGCACCACTAGAGCCCTTACTGGGGCCTCAGGGGCATTTGATACAATTCCAAAGTCTGAACATGAGCTGATGTTGACAAACAGGTGAGACTCAGTGATCTCCTGAGGTTTCAGTATCTCCCTTTCTCCATTTTCTCTAAGGTGGATTACTGATTGAGACTCACTGTTTACTGTCACTGAATTGAGTAGAATGAAAAAGGGTTACAATTCATAACAATAAACTATTTGGCATTAATTAAAGTGTTTATAAATGGCTAGTTACTCATTAATAGCTTGTGTTTCATCAGTAAGTGATTATCGAATAGTGCATAAATGATAACTTCTAAGTTAGTAAGATCATGATTTATATATACACATTAACAGCATATTAAGACATATGACGATGACATGCATAATTAGAAGCTGAATTCATAATGCAACTAATGATGAACAACTTTGTGTATCACATTCTTTGAATTGTTATTCTTTTAAGCAATGTGTCATTCGTTAAAGTGTCACCAAAAACAAAGCAAAAAGATTACTGTAATGTATCGTTTATCATTATGAAGGTATTTTTCGATTAGCAATACATGTGTTGATTATGAAATGAAATCTATGTTCCTTACCACAGCCAGTGTCACAGTGGGGCAATCCTAGTTGGGAGAGGGCCCCGTCCTGACATTTAATCCCATAAAGAGGTCCAGCCGACACCAATCTGCCGAAGTCTCTCTGATCCCAAGACTGGGTCCAGTACTCCAGCACTCCTGCCCTCTCCATCTTAAACACCAGCTCTGTGAGGCTACATGAATACAGGCCTGCAGATGGACAGTTGAATCTGTAGAATGGCCTGAAATACATGCATTTCTTAGACAATGGTCTTTTGTGTCTTCAAGGCACTACACCCCTACATCTTTGGTTAGGGTAAGGGTTAAGGCAGTGCTCCGGAGTGATTTCAAGCATAGCCCTGTTGAATGAGACTGCTAAATGCAATAGTTAGCGAGGAGAACAAATTTATTTGGAACAGCATAGACCGAACGCAGAAGAAAACAAGCACTTTACACTGAATGAATGGACACTCAAATTATTCAAAACCGAAAGTAAGATCTGAGGTACCGGTGACTCAATGTAAAGTGCTTGTTCACCATTAGGTTTGCAAATTCTTTCATTCCATGCATAATCTAATGCTGTTAGAAGGCTTGTGCAACAAGGCTAGGCTTAAAGGAGAGACCGGAGTGAATTCAAGCATAGCCCTGTTGATAGAGTTTGCTAAATGCGCTAGTTAGCGAATGGAACAAAATATTCGCTAGACCGAACAGCACAGACCGAACGCAGAAGTGAACAGGCACTTTACACTGAATCAGTGGGACCTGACTGTTGGAAACCGAAAGTAAGATCTGAGGTTACATTGACTCAATGTAAAGTGTTTCGCATTCCGGTTAGGTCTGTGCTGTTCGAAAATCTTTCATTTCATGCAAAATATATCGCTGTTAGAAGGCTCGTGTAGCAGGGCTATGCTTAAACTTACTCTGGTATATTGCTTTAAACTTACTCCGTAGCTATCCTTTAAGGTAGTGCCTTGCAAGCAATGCTGTAACCTGCCTGCAAGGTGCTGTTGAGGGCTAAAAAATACCATCAAGCTTACCATCAAGTGCCTGATACGTTCATATGTTTATAACATAAAGAACATGGACACACATGAAGAATGTCAAATAGAAAAAAGATGAGATTCAAGAGAAAGCAAATACCTTTCTGTGTGATCTAGAGCGTGAATACCCGTTTCACTGGCCTGAAACAAAAATGATGAGATACCGTATATGAAAGCTTACTTGATATAGGATTTGGATAGGTCTCATTCATATACTTTACCTGTAGTGATGTTGGTGATTGAAAAGGTTGAGCATTATCTGTCTCAAATGAAACACATTTTAGGGATGGACTGCAAGGAGAGAGAAGAGGAAGAGAACATTTTACCTTGTGACTTATCATACATTTGGCATTATTGTCTGGTATAACAGGGATTATTGATGAATGCACAGGTTTATTTGTCTGAAAATAAAAATATCACAATATAACAGATATATGTATTAAATTGAGAATATCAATGATAATCTATAGGCACTACCTCAAATTACATGAGTGAGAATGATAATGAATTCTACGAAAGACAAATGAAGAGCTGCAGTATGGTATGAACAATTCCAAATATAACAGATGACAACTAGCTCGGCTAGCTGGTGACAGTATGTGTAAATCCTCACAATCCTTCAAGAACGCTTCTAACCACTGAGTTGGAAACCTCTTAAAGTTGACGCCGTGTTAGGTTCGATATTTGAGTGTGGTGCGAATGGCATCAGCTACACACTGTAAATACAGTGAAATCATCTGTGATAGAAGTACGCAATATAATACACTCTCACTCCTACAATTCACACAAATAACAACCCCCATTCCCCAACATAGGCCTCTTGTATGCATACTGTCCTTCCCAGATGCAATTTCACTACGTCTTCAACCAATTCTGTTAGTCAGGCTCATGGAACAAGTCACATAAGTAGAGGGAGGCAACACATATAATTAAAAATGAAATATTTATTTAAAATTGGTGAACATTTTAATGTGAGAAGTGAAGTAAAATGCAGTGGAAGGAAAATGTCAATGAGAGAGAGAGAGAGAGAGAGAAGAGAGAGAGAGAGAGAGAGAGAGAGAGAGAGAGAGAGAGAGAGTGTGAGAATGTCTTCCCAAACTAGTCCAGGCCTCCTATCTGGTAGGCTATTAGGAAGCCCAACAAGCCACAACACGGCACACCTGTGCATCCTCGTTCACCTGCTGCAGGAGACAGAGAGAGATAGACAGTGCACAGAATGGACGGGGCTAGTGGAAATCCCTCAGGGTTGTAATAACAGACAGAGAGACACAGACCAAATGTGAATATGAAATAGCTTACAGTAAACAGGGCAAAAATGTGGAGGGGAGATCAAATTGCATATATCTTAAAGTGCTGGATAGTCCTGGAAAAAGAAGAATAGAATGAAATAATTCGAAAAACTTAAATTACCGTTGCGTTGTCTTGTTTGAACCAAGCCCTCGCTCAGGTTTGAACTAGAAGCATTACAAAAAAATAATTAGTTTAAATAATACAAGAGATTATAACACATAACTACCAAAACAACATTAAAAAAAAACATATACCTTCTTTATTTCCTCTTCATCGTCATTCATCTTTTTCCTCTTCACAACATCGGTTTCTGTAATTCCTTTATAAAGAAATACAATCATATCAGTTCATCATGTTCCAAAGTTTTAGATACATACAGTACATTGATCTTCATTTGCTGCTTGTTTCAAGAAGCTGAGTAGCCTATCATGGAACACATTGTGGAATAGGATTTAGTAACAATATTAGCTGTAGCCTTGATGAAATGTAATGTATTTAAGGAAATTAGTACTGGCAAAATTAACTGATTAATCAAGTGATTAATCCTGATTAATCAGTTAATTTTGCCAGTACTAATTTTAATTTAATTCAGATTAAAAAAATTAACTCAGATTAATCCTGATGGATTCGGTTACAATTTCATGGCATGTATTATGTTCAATTTTAGATATAAAATGGTTCGGCTATGAAGTCAAACTAGCCAAATATTTTCAGCTCCTGAATGTCCAACAGCAGCAGAGGGTTGATATTTGGGGAATATGTGGGGGTAGGGGATAGATGTGAATTACCCCATCTGTGAAGAACAAAGCCAGCTATTTAACATCAAGGTCTTTCCAGTGCAAAAAAAAGAACCAACATACCCTAGCATCCAAATTCTTACTGGAGTTGCTATTAAAAGTGATTAATCACGATTAATCATTGAAAAATGTTGTGATTAATCAGATTATTTTCTGATATATATTATACATTTGACAGCATTAAAGGAAATATCTCAAGGTATCTTCTTTGTTTACCCATTTCCTTTGAGAGGGTCTGTAGCTGATTGGCCAGTTGATCTTGTTTGATGCCTCTTAACAAGGAGATAGATTTCACCACAGCCTCGTCAGGACCAAATGTTTTAATCATGAAGTGGACTACAGGATGAACATCAATATCTGCTTTCCCAACATCTTTCCATTCAGGCAGGCTGCACTGGAACTTATGGAGCTCCTCTGAGGATAACTCCTCTAAGAACTCACACAGCAGGGCACCTGAAGTGGTCATAGTGATTCCTACATTGTACAACAAAGCAGAGTCTTTCAATAGGACTGAAGAACTATCAGACACTGTCATCTTATTTTCTGATTTAGCCATAGCGCATCTTGTACCTTCTGTTTACAGATGCAGAAAGAGGTGACCTCTCACAGTCTGATGTCATTTACAATACAAAGTATTTAATGGGTTATCGCATCACTTTGCCAATTAAATAGCCCTTAGTCCTCACATACAACATACCATTCAAACATTTCAATACACATCATAATGATATTACAATCTACTTAATATAATAGTATGATAGGGAGGATAGATTGCCCTAAATTTATATAAAATATGTCGCCCTTCATAAACTATATATACTAATGGACTCACCGTTACTCAGTTGAAAAATACTGGTGTGACTGTGCTCAGGTGTCTCAAAATGAATGTACTGCAGATACAGATTCCTGATTTATATGTAGCACCTATGACAACACAGGAAACTAGAGGAAGTTGTGGATGCTTTCATTGATGTCATTATAGGCGTGCGTATCGATAGTACCACAATGATTACTGCCTTCAACAAAAGAGACCTTGATCTTTCCATGACACCTCGGCTGTATTTCCAATACTGTGACGCATTTCTTGCAAGTTGCAACTAAGGTCCTGATTTCAATTTGACAAGCGACTGCATGAACAGGTAACGGATATATTTTGTTGCAAATCTGCAAATGTTTTGTTGTTTTGTTGTCGAGTTCTTACCACTTACTTCCTTTGTCAAGTGTTATAGAGTTGCTAATTTCATTTATCCCAGTGTTATACTGCAGGGTGTCTGCAGGGTTTTAAAACGTATTCAAGTGATAAATCAAAACTGTCAAATTTAAGGCCATTACAAATGTTAAATGTGAGCTCAGAGGTACAGTATTTTTTTATTTTATTTTTTAAATTAGGTATTATTTTTTTCAGATCAGTTGTCCTATTCTTTAGAAGTGCTCTTCAAGTCCATACAGATATCATAGATGCAAATCATTAAAAGTCCAGCTGGCAAAGTCAGACTTGTAAAGCTACAAACCATATAGGATACACCTGCAAATACTTCTGTAGGAATATTTAGTTTTCTTACAGCAAGTAGGCTAATGTCCATAGATTGAAAAAAATTGAGATCATAGATTTGTGAAGGATATGTCTATTAAAATGGCAAATGGAGTCTTTTGAATGAACTATTTAGGTGAAATGGAACAATCAGTCCATCAACAATGAGCAACTGTGGATGTGAGTCCGACGTGGGACTACTGGCAGTTCCCTAAAAAGCTCACCTAAGTTCCTCCTACTCACTACTGTGTAGCCTATTGTCAGACTGGTGGAAATACTGACGCAACGGAACTTTATGGCTGGGTGTAGCGAAGGGAGAGACCAGTGACCCAGGTCTCTGGGGTGCTAAACGTGCAACTTGACCGCAACGCCAAAGAGCCAGGCTCTTAGTCAGATCTACGCAAAGGCTTTTGTCATTATCATCACGCGCATGCAAATGCACACAGGAAATCACCATACAAGTTTGTGTAATTTAGAGGTGGAACTGTGAGACACAGGAGGCAGCAGCAGAAGTCAACTGAGTGTCTGTTTAAGGGCAAGGGACCCTTTCTTTCTGAACACCACGGGCCCTCAAGCTTACTTAGTGTGTGGACATTCTACTTTGTTTTATTCATTCTTTTATTCATTCTTATCCAGCACATAAGAATAGATGTGCAACATTTCAGCCATCACAAGGGATGACATACCTCACCTGTTGCAAGGCATTTCATAGCAGACACAGGCCACTTAGCTGAATTAAAATACACTGGTATAGAGCAAATGTCCAGACCCCGTAGCGTGGTGATATATGGGAGAAAAGCTTCCACAAAGAGAGGATTTTGAATGTACAATTTACAGTCAATGTTTTCAGACGGGATTGAGGACCTATCATCCTTTTTGTAACTGTCTAGCTAATTACAGCTGTTCCTAGAAGTATAATAACTTTCAGATTTGTATGTAAAAATTGCTATTAAGGCCACATTTAAGGGCTTATAGCTTTTGAATAACACAAAGTACAACCTCAAAATTTCTTCAGTACATACTACATACCTTTTGTGATGTTCTATAGGTGTGTGAAATTTTGAGGTGAAATTTTTGTAGGTACTAGGCTATCAAAATCACTTGACACCAAATTTCTCCAATTGTTGTAAAAGCATTGTATGCATTTCTTTCAGTCAATAGAACATCATTGGTGGGTCAGTTAGCACTGTCAATGTAATTTCAGAAATCTACACATACTACAGTAATGCCCAAATTTTCAGCTAAAAAATTATTATTTTTTTTTTCGAGTGGAGAGGGATACTTTAAAGCAGGGGTCTCAAACTCCCGGTCCACGGGCCAAATCCGGCCCGGGCCCGGCCCAGATCCGAATTTGAGTTTGAGACCCCTGCTTTAAAGGGTGGTATGCACAAAATGCTAGGATTTACCTTGGGTTTTCAAAGCTATCCATAATTGAAATGGCATATCCGTGCAATACAATAAGATATTAGGCTGGAATTTTTGTCTGACGCTCATAAGACATGGGGCATTCTTTGGACAGAAAAAATAGCAATATTTTTAGACCCTAGTGACAAGGCACCTCAAAGTTACGTCAAATTTAGCAAAATATGCTAATTATCTCATCAACTACGGTGATTCAAAAATGTCCCAAGCAGAAATGGATTCTGCATGAAAAAGCACTATAAAATCATGTGAAAAAGTTTGGTGGTGACCTTTATTACAAAGTTGCTAATTTTGCCTTAACTAAACTGCTGAGTTGACTACCTCATCATTGGACTGGTGTTTCATTTTCTCCTTTTGCTCCTTCTGTGTGCTCTACTCATATTGTCCAGCAGAGGGCAGTGCAGGCCCTTGTATTCGTAGCTGTGATGATTAGGGTTGCCACCTGTGTCTGACAAAAATCTTGTAGATTTTGACCGTCGAATCAACCTTTTTGCTTGTAAGCAACGGCGCCCTTCACACATCTAACAAAAATCACCCTTCTAGGCTGCAATTGTATAGCTCTAATTAGTAAAAATGACACATACTAGTTATTTCTTTAGTTCATTGCTTTAATGAATAGCCGGCTTTTATTATTTTAGTTTATTTTCAACAGTTTTCTGTTGTAGACACCTGGGGGCAGTACTGGGGGGGGGGGGGGAATAAATAATTAGGCTCTGTTTGCTTTTTAACATGATTTTTTTTTTTTTTTTAACTATGGGACAGACCATGCAAATCCAGGACATGTGGCAACACTAGTACAGGTTAATCAGGCAGGCAGGAGAGGAGAGAAGAATGTAGACTTTTTAATTAGATTGGCAGTAAACCAATGACTATATAATATCACATATAACCCATCTCTCACTGAGAGGGAGATGATTTGGTGAAATTCATTATAACCTGAGTTAGCCCAATGTTAACACTATAGCTACATTTTATTTATATAATATTTAGCTGTGTTAGCACACTGATATCCAATCCGAAGCAATCCCAAGACCCGGGTGGCAGAGAACTTTTAATAGAGGAGAACGAGTTACATGCTGTAGTATTGCAACTAGAGAGCGCGCACCATAAGTGAAGAATTAATGCTGTTTTATGGAGCTGCACCCATGAATGCTGCATTTCTTTACATAAATTCTTTTTTCTTGAATAATTGCATTCATGCATGCGACACAAGGTAAATTAACTTCATTCTCAGTCTAAAAATTATATTTTTAGGATTCTTTATTTTGTAAAATCCCTTCAGTGGAACTGGAAATTTAATTGCAGGTTTGATGGCGTTAATAGGGAGTGCTCCTGCTTGCCGTAGACGGGTTCTGGCTGTGGGCATCTTCCTTCTATGCTACGACAAGAGAATGCTCTGCTAGAAAGTTTGTATTGGCTCTGGGTAAAACAGCATGGGATTCTGATTGGCTAATGTGAGCTTGAGCTTCTTGTAACACTGCCACTTACAGGTTTGGCATGCTCAACACCATAAATACATGGGTTCATCATGTAAATACATGAGTGGTCAGGTGTCAATGCAACTATATTGGCAAAACATCAATATTTATGAAAATACCCTGCTTTGTGTAAATGGTCTCAGTCTTGTCCTAAACAGCAACTTCAGTTTCCTTTGAGACATTCGTATCATTCTCCAGAAGCCAAACAATCAAGGACACAAAGACAGACACACACACATTCACACCATAAGTTGTCAGTTGAGTGTTTAATTTCCACAGAGATATGCACACTCATACACTCTGTGTCAATGCCTTTTACTTTTATTCATCTTTGAGAGATTAATTATGACCCTCATCAGGCTCTCTAATTCACTGTGTGGGCTATCAGTTTAGGGATATTCAATCTATCTACCCTGTATAAAACAAGAAGCAGCACCTCATAACTCCAATCGAGATCGATGCACTTCACTGAGACTGTGGAGGTCTGTAAAGAAGACGGAAAGGAAGAGTCAGAGTTTGAATTGCTCTCTTCTTCAAATCCAGATTTTATCAACTTTACTAAACACTATTATTTTTGCATGCAATACCGGGTTACCACTTGTGCATTTTTACCTCACATTTAACAGCTATGAGCATATCTGCTTTAAAGGAGAGTATCGGAGTGAATTCAAGCACAGCCCTGCTGAAAGAGCTTGCTAAATGCGCTAGTTAACGAGTGGAACAAAATAATTTGGTACAGCACAGACCGAACACGAACGCAGAAGAGAACAGGCACTTTACACTGAATCAATGGGACCTGACTGTTGGAAACCGAAAGTAAGATCTGAGGTTACATTGACTCAATGTAAAGTGTTTCGCGTTCGCGTTAGGTCTGTGCTGTTCGAAAATCTTTCATTTCATGCGAAATATATTGCTGTTGGAAGGCTCGTGCAACAGGACTATGGGGGACAATTCAGGGACAATTTCACTAAAGAGTGTGACTCTTGTGGTCTTTGGTCTATTTTGCCCTCAACAGCAGCACTGCCTTCAATGCACTACCCCCTAATTAGGGTTAGGGTGAAGTGAAGGGGGTCAGGGTTAAGGTAATGCCTCTCAGACAGTGTTGCCTGGAGGGCGCTGTTGAGGGCCATTGATTTACTTTTGAATGATTCATATTGTCTTTTGTTAAGTGCTCCTAAAACATACTGCATATACTTTACCGAAAGTGAAGTATTTTCCTCAGGGTGTGTCTTTGTTCTGGAGTTTGTTTCACAGGTGACTTGCCAAGTCTGCCTTCCTTCTGGCTAACTTCCATGTTGACTTTGGTGAGGATCGTCAGAAGATCCATATTCCTAAATGTAAATAGTAATATCTAACATCATGTATGCACATAGAAATATAACTTTATGTAAAAAGTAATATATGTAGGGTTAGATAATGTTACATTATTTAGATATGTAAATAGTAACCGATTGACACTGGCTGTGTCTGAAACAGGAAGGTAGTGGCTTGCTGCCTTGCTGTCTTCACTCTAGAACGCATCAAGGCAGCTGCTAAAAACTTAGTTTCGGCTGCCCTAGCAAGTTAGCAATTTAGAACTCCGTCTTTTTGTTTATTTAATTGTCCAGCTGCCGTTGCCAAGAGATCGACAGATTCTATTGAATGTTGAGCACTGAAGGCAGCAAAATTATTCTCCCAGGCAAAGGTTCCCCGGCAAATGACCAGAGACCCTAGCATCCATACAATGTAAAAACATCTGACTTCAGGAATTCTACTTCAAGAGCTCTATTTCAAGTTACTCGAGACTAACCAATACTGAGGACGTGAGACATTTTGGTTTCTTTGAACAGAGAAGCGGGACATTATTATTATTACCTCCGCCAAGTAAGTTATGTTTTCAATTGCGTTGGTTTGTCTGTCTGTTTAATTGTCTGTTTGTCAGCAGGATAACTCGAAAAGTACTGCATGAATTTAGATGAAATATTAGGACAATGTGTATATCAGGACAAGGAGTGGCGATAGGTGATCCACAACATTGCCTTGCCATTGCCAACATTGCCTTGGCGGAGATCAGTTTCTAGCCTGGTTCTCACGCAGACCCTTCGTGCTTCGTTTAGTTTAGTTTAGTTTAGTTTATTTGTTTAGCACACATTAACATTAAATGGTGCAAGGAGGGAACGAAGCCCAATGGGCTTGTACAGAGCTCCACCCCTTTCAATAAATACACTTAATCATATAAGGCTGACAAATAAACCATAAGAGAATATAAGGTAGAAATATAATCAATGACAAATAAAGAAAAAGAAAAATCAGGAGACAAAATACAAAAAATCATCAAAAATGGATGGAAGAAGAAGAATATGTGGCAGATCTATGGGTTTGAAAGGTGCATTAGAAATATTAGATAGCGTAATGAGAAGAATTGAAGCAGGCAGGAATTAACTAGATGATTCATGACAGGAAAAGATGTTTTTTAAGGTGTTTTTTAACAGTTTGAATGCCAGGTGTTTTTAACAAGCTTTGGCCCAGAGTGCCAGCAATCCAGGCCACTGTTGCCTATTTTTATAGAGCCACAGCGTATTCTGTGTTATAGCTATGGACACATACTATGGGTCATTTGAAAGGTAAGACTCTGAGCTCTCAGTGGGTGAAAACCGTTTATTTCTACATGCCTCCGTTCCTGAGAAATCCCAAGCTAAACAGTGGGTAGTTTTCATCAAAATCCTTGTTTTTTTTCTAGAAAAGGAGATATCACCGACATATTCGGCACTCTGACAAGGCCTCTTGCATGCGCGTCGCGGCCTGTCACTCACTCCACTCGGCCCTGAGACTGCCATCTAGTGATGAACCCGCGAAAGGACAACATGACATGACGTGCATTATTTGACACAAATGCTGCAATAGTAATCAAATGCTGCCTTGTGATGTGAAAATGTCCAGACAAAATGTGCAGATCGTGAGTTTTTATGAGTTTCCGATCGTAATTTATTTCAGTTCTATTTATCACAGAGTTCCAAAAATCATATATAACCTGTGTGAGGGTTTCTATTTTCGTAAATTAAAAAAAAGGCAAAAACGTAACATTACGTTTTTGGCACTCAACGCATGACAAGTAATAACGGCATATTACGTTTCTGGCATTCAAAGTGTTAAAGAGAGAGTGGGAGGCATCTTCGTTCAACTTTGTGAGCTCGTACGAGGGTCTGGGCGCGGCCTGTTGAGCCCGAAGTCTTCGATTACCCCATACTCGAGCCCGCCTCTATGCCATAGATCCAATTACAATCGTGGGGTCGAAGTAGTACGTGACACGCACATTGAATTTTCCAATCAGGTTCAAGATTTTTTTGAATACACCCCCCGCCCCATCACAGCAGAATATAGCTAGGCAACCAACAAAATTCCAGATGGATGAGAAACATCCAGAACATCTGAGAAACATGGATGAGAAACATCCATCTGCGTGAGAACTAGGTTAGTCAGTTTCTAGTTTTGAACTATGTTTTTACCATGCTCCAAATGTCACCACAAAAACTATTAAACGTCAACCTTATAACACAGGACTGTAGGGTGTATTAGAGCTGGAAATATTTGCCCGAACCCGACAGGGCCCAACAGGACCTGCCGGGTTCGGGCCGGTTCGGGGTCTAATTTCAATATTCCAAGCGGGCTCGGGCTGAAAGCCGATGCACGGCAAATATGCGATCAAAGGATACGCCTAACGTTCGATCTACAGGCATGCGTTAGTAGATGCAAAATGGATGTAGAAGAAGTTAAACGGAGATTAGCCCTTGGCGAATTCATGTTGGTCGAGCCAGTAAATGCGAGGTCGGAGGTGTGGAAACATTTTGAGCACGTTCACAATGAGAAAAACGAGGCAGTGGGGTATGTCAAATGCAAGAAGTGCGACGTGATGTTAAAGTATGACAGCAAGACAACTGGTTATTTTTCTTTTAACTTTGGGCAGATCATTTATTTTAGCCTTGAAGTTCTTGAACCTCAGACATCTGTAGGCTAACTAATCTGAATAAAAAACGTAGAAATGTTCAGCAAAAATGACTCATTGTTGACTGCTTTGATATGCGCACAATTGAAAAATGTCGGGTTGCAAACGGGTTCGGGCTCTATGAAGCTGTCAATCATACGGGCCGGGGCGGGCTCGGGTGGAGTTCTCTCGGGCTGGGGCCGGTTCGGGTCTTAGTTTTAAGGCCCGTTTCAAGCTCTAGGGTGTATGACTACAAAAGCCTAAAAATGTGGTAAAAAAAAACTGTGTGCTTATGCAAGCAACCAAACATTGTTTACAAATGGTTTTGTAAACACTGCATAAAAACACTTCTACCCACTGATAGTCGTTTATAGTCATACACACTACAGTTGTAATGTGTTTGATGATGTTCCATAGCCTTTGGGATGACATTTGGAGAATGTTCAGACACAAAAAAACAGTTTAAAAATCTGCCCCCATAGGTTTTAATTGCAAATGCAGATTCTCTGTTAAAGAAAACCTATATGACAGAAGAAAATTGTTTCTTGCGTCTTCAGTACTGGCTAGTCTTGAGTAACTTGAGCAATAGAGCTCTTGTTGAAATCTGTCTGAAGTTGCCCTTCAATGTGACCATAGAAATAACTCACCTTGAGCATCCGTCCCTCAGCTGTCTACAAACAGACTGGATGAACCAGGAGCCTGATTTCTTGCATCTGATGGAGACATAGTCTTGCGCTGTAGACAGGCAGTTGAGGATGTCAGAGTAGGCTGGAGTCAAGATGCCTTTTGTTGCTGGTGAGGTCACTGGTACAGCATCCACTTCCACATCCTGTTTCTTTGCCATATTTTCTGGAACATCCAGTTTGGACCCACGACAGGCCTGGAAGAAGAAGACTTTGGGCTTGTTGATCAGAGAAGGACAACTGGGCCCAGAGAACAGAGAGGTGATGTCATTGATGGACACAAAGTTTCCCGTCCACCCCAAACACCCCCTCCTGGCAGCCATGACTGAGCACACAGCAGACGAAGCAGTTGGCCTGCACCCTGTCTCTGAACCCTCTGAACTCTTCTTTCATCTCCTCTGCGCTCAGGTCCTCCCACATGGACACTCTGAAGCCAAGCCAGGTGAACACCTTCCTCAGTTCATCTAAAACATTTCAAGAAGGTCAGTCTAGTCTATAACTGTAAAATGACTCATCATTTGCATTTGTCTGCATTTATAGTAAGGCAAGGCAAGGCCATTTTATTAGCACATAAAAAACAACAACTTTGGAGTTGATCCAAAGTTGATTTAAAACTATCTATCATGGAGCAGGATTTTATATGGACTGGAAGGCTATTTCATAGCCTTGACACAGCAACTAAGAGCGCTCAATCATCTTTTGTTTTCAGATGTGTACGGAAGACTAACAGATGATGCTGAGACAATGATCTAAGTGATCTAGATGAAGTGAGAGGAGTTAGCATATCTGTGATGTAATCCATTTAAAGGTATATTCCTTTATAGTTGTTAACTATTTGAATTGAATTGCATTGAATTGAATTGAATTAAAGGTATATTCCACCCTTTTATAAAATTGGGCTATTCACCCTCACCTGGTGTTACATATGTGGGTAAAAGCACTTTGGTCTCAGTGCATGCATTTTCCTAGTCTGGTAACCTCAATTTTAGCTCTTTTTTTAGCTTTAGCTTAGCATAGGCACTGGAATGTAAAGTAGCCAGATAACAGCTATGCTAAGCTAAAGCTAACATTGGAGATGCTAGACTAGGAAAACTCAAGCACTCAGACAAAAATGCTTTTACCCACATTATTTAACTCGAAGTAAGTCAGTGAATAGCCCAATTCCAGAAAAGGTGGATTATCCCTTTAAGGCTTTATATGTGTGTAGTGTTTTTAACTGAATCCTCAATCAATATTGCAGCAGCAGCATGCAGCAGCATTCTGAGCTAGTTGTAGCCTTGAGATGTTGGATTGAGACTAACCAGTATACAGACAGTTACAGTACAGATGATATGAAATTAAGATTAGGCACAACCTACCTGCATCAAGATTTGATCCGTGGCGTTCTGTTATTTTGAAATTTGACATTGTTGATGATGACACATTCTTTTGGGTCACTTAAGTCATACTCTTCAGCCTGGTAAAAGATCATATGGAATATCTGGGTTGATGAGAATCGGATCCTAAGTAATGCTCCTGTACTGTAGGCTACTCTAGTGCCACTCCTGAGTAATGCACTGTTAGTTATAATAACGAATCACACATTCATTTCGAGTAATGTAACTAATTGCGTTTGATTACTTTTTTGATTACTTTTCTATACTTTGAGCAAAATTTTTAAAATCTCTCACCACAGCCACAACAGTGTCGGACGTTAGCACCTCAACACTGCTTTACTGTCATCATGCTAATATTACCTCCCCCATAGAGGCTATGCCAGCATCTGTTTTGTGTCTGTGTACAAGATAGCTCGAAAAGTACTGCATAGATTTGGATGAAATTTCCAGGCAATGTGTGTACCGGGACAAGTAACAACAGCTTGAATTTTGGTGGTGATCAGTGATTGAGAACACTATCTAAAATCCATTGTGTCTGTAACCACATTTTAATAGTGTGCAAGATCAAAAGCACTTCGCTAGGCAGTTCCCATTGGTGGAGGTCTGCATCGCTCCGAGTGCTTTTCTAGTCTTTGAATAGCTATGCCTCCAAAAGTGGATAAATCAAATACTCGATAAAGAAATCAAATCACATTTTCTATACTATGTTGGTTGGCTCCTTGCTAATTGCTGTTTTATAAAGGTTAGCTGGCTAAAAACCTAATATAAAGATAACCTATATATATCTTTACATGTAAATACATAGAGACTTAGGCTATTACACTGTTTGAAACAACAGTTATTATTACCAATATAGCTATTGCTGAGCATCCTATGAGAGAAGTGGCAGAAGGTATATCGTCTTGAGGGGTGTTGGGGTAGTGGGTTCTCAGGGTTATGTGTTACTATTTTTGTGTACAGGGGTGTGTAGGATGGGCAGACATTTCATCATAGCACACTGGACATAAAGTCAATAATACTAATAAAATTAAATATTCCAGAAGTAGCCTAAATCTATTCGCTAATAACTGTTTTAAACAGAAGCAGCTTATGAGTTTCATGAAGCCCATTTCCTTCAATTATAAAATAAATATTTAAAACAGAAATAAACTAGAAAAGCACTCGAAGAGTGCACACCTCCACGTAAATGTAAATGTCCAAAACCTCCATGTAAAATATAAGCAGCAATAACTTGCAACCCTGTGTGTGGTTGGAACCGGGTGAAAGAGTCTATATAACAAGTTTGGTTGTGATATGTCAAAGCATGGCAGAGATATGAGGTCACGTCCTGTTTGGCACCTTTGCAGTCAAATACCTACATTTACTTTGTAAAGTCAAAAAGATAAGTGATTATGTCAGATTTTGACCTCAGTCGACGGAAGTCATATTGGATGCCTCTCTTTCTCTTGAGCCTGGCATACAGAAGATTTTAATTCGGTACCCTTCAAAACCAAAATATTGAATGCTAAAAATTAACATTATTTGCCTTCGGTGTAAATTTTTTTTGAAAACTGAGCCTGACTATACAAGATTTCTATAGCAATATAAAAGTGCACACTCTTAGATGTGCTGCTAAGGCACAGTAAACTTTATCTGAAAAAAATAAAGTGCACACTAGAGTGTCTTTTTAAAATGGATTTACAATTGATGCACAAACATTACGGAATCATTTTTCATATAAAACACGAAAGGGTTTACCTGTGGGCTGCATGCTTGACCTCCTGCAGATTGCATGTTAGAGATGGAACTCTCCTAAAACAGGAGAAAAGTGCTGCTTAAACCACTAAAATATTTTCTATGCATTTGGCTGATGATCTTATCCAAAGTGACATACAGTTATGAATTTATTCAGGGCCATTTATTCTCCCCTAGAGCAACTTGGGTTTAAGTCATGCAGGAATGCAGGTGCGGTAAATTGTTTCACAGGGGAAGTTTTTCATTGTTGCGCATCGAAAAGTGAGAGAATGGAGAGTGAGAGCAGAGAAGGTTTATCAAACAATACACAAAGCTTCCTCATGAATAATAGTTTTTATAGTTATTTATAGAGAGAAATTACATCTTTACTTTCATTATCTTCAGTCAGTCTAACTTTAGTTCGTCAGCGATGTGGACTGAGCCTGTGGTTACCTTAGCAACGGTAAACAACTTTCGTCTACCTTGCTGATTACTACACATGGAAATTTGGTGTGATTGCAGAAATAGACTTTCGGGTCTGCTGCTGCGTAACCTAGAAAGCATTAAATGTATAGATAGCAGAGGTGGAAAGTAACTAATTACATTTACTCAAATTACTGTAATTAAGTAGTTTTTAGGGTAATTCGTAATTTTTAAAGTAGTTTTTCAAATAGGTAATTTTACTTTTACTTGAGTACATTTTGAGGCAAGTATTGTACTTTGTACTTCAGTACTTTTTTAAAACCTCCCTGATTACTGAGTAAAATGAAAAAAAAAAATCAATGTGGGAAGAAAAAAACAATTGCCTTGTATTGAACTGAAAGTAAACTATTTACTGTAGCAGATGCTGCTGCTTCCAGTAGGCCTACTGTAAATGTTGAGAATAGCCAAGAAACCTGTGGAAGAGTTTAACCCAAAAGCAAAGGAAATTCTTGGCAATATTTCACCCTATGAACGTCATCAGCCAGTGTAACCATTGCTTCAGTCCAGGTCAATTTGGGTCTAGCCAGGGTAAAGGTAACCCGAATACCATAATAGTAAAATCTCAACGCAAATGGCTACTTACTCTATACTCTGGTGAAGTCAAAATTAACAAATCACCCCATAAGGTGAGCTGGCTGGGCTGATCCCTGTCACTAATAGTTTGCTCGGTTGCTGGCTCAAAATGAGATTTAAGTTTGATACCTAGCCTACAACTCTAAGGCATGATGAATACATTTCTTAACTAACAAACAGAAAATCTTATGAGTTGTGATTGGCATGTAGGCCAATGGAAGTGCTCTCTCAGTCATGCCATCTGGCTGTGCGTGACATGTAGCCTAAATAACACTAGTGTATTACACTGTAGACAGGTTGTTAAGTACACATGTACACACATTTACAGTAGTTTTACTTCAGCCTTTCATTCAATAAACATTCATTATTTATAATAACAAGTTTGATCGTGGTTGCTGAGCAGGTGGTTTATGAATTATTGGGGTTGCTAAATAAACCAAGCAACCCTAAAGCACTGATGATTTTTTTTTTTTTACATCAAATACTTGAAAGTACACTGTAAAAAGTCGTTCAGTGCCATTGTCCATATGTCTTGATTTTAAAAACTATATTTATTCCAATAAATTAGTTTCATTTTCTTTCTTTGTTATTTTGAGTTATGACTAACTATTTTTTCCCTATATTTTCGTAACTCAATATTTTCTAAGATAAAATTAATTTCATCAGACTTCACCATAAATTGATTTTACAAAACTCGTTTTAAAAGTTTACATCAGACGTAAAAAGACACAGCCCGCCCACCTGCAATCAACGGAACAAGCCCGGGCAAATCTTCTCTCATCTGTTCCAGGACTTGGGAGTATATTCGAGCAGGTTTTTCCAAGGAGGCGGATAATTTATACGGTACTTCACATACCCCAAGTAAGTAGCCTAACTCTTTGTACTGTTAAAAGTTAGATTTTACCGAAAGTAACGTTTGTGTTTGACAATTTGCAAAGACATCACTGTTTACTAACGTTACAAACTTTTTGACCGCCTACTTCGAATGTGCTCTAACGTTATCTCAAAACAGTTGGTTAACTTAAACCATAAGCTATAAATCTACCTGTGTGGTAGCCTATAAGTAATGCTGTTTTGTTTGATAGTTTAATGTTTCAGAAGTGTTTGTAACTTCCTCAAAAACGTTGTCGTGTTAAATTTGCCAATGAACTCACGGACAGTAACGTTAACGTTAGATAATGCTAACGTTAGATGGGCTTGCATGCCTGTGAAATGGTGCGTCATGTAAGGAACAGGGGCAAATAAACGAATATACTTAACCCACATGGTATTTAGCCCATGGTAAAAAAAAGACATGATAATGAAACAAATAATAAATGTTGCACTGATGCGTGTGAATGAACCCATGCGATCTGTTATTAGGATCATAGAAACTAGCACGTCTATGCTGGTGAATAACTAACTATGCTAACGTTAGCTATCTAACGGGTCTCCTGAGGTGCATTTGAACAAGTGCAAACAGTCTGAGCAGAGCCTGAGTCGAAGGAGATGGCCTTGTTCTCGGCGAACATACTAGCCTACTGAGTTTGACGAACATAACAATACAATTAGCCTACCATTAGGACGGAATGTTTGTACAAAATCATTGATATTGAACCTGAGACTGTTGATAAAGTATCTTTGATTGAACTGTTCAAAGAAAACGTCCACCACGAACGTGTGTCATTGTTAGCCAATTTTGAATGCACCTACATGATGTTTCAGATTATTTTCTAAAATAAATTATGCTATGAACTAAAGTCAATCAGTCTTATCTTGTTCAGCAAGATGATCTTCACTTTTAAATGTATGTTTAAAGGGCTTGTTTTTGAAAGGCTAGAGATAACTAACACTTTTTTTTTACTCTCTGCATTGACAGATGGGATGGCCCTGTAAATTGTGCAGCACTGTGGCACCAGGAAAGACTGACATTTTAAAGCACTATAGACTGCATCATGGGACCTTTGGACACAGCCATGCCTTGCCTTGTATTCATATAGATTGCCCATGTTCTTTTAAGTCCTGGAGTTCCTTCCGCTCGCATCTCTCAAGATACCACCCAGAAGCCAAATCTCATAACTCACCACAAGTAAGTCTTTCATTTACCTGCCCTTTGTGTCAAAACCCTGGATTTCCCAATGAAAAGGATTTTTTTGAACACATAGGCCATCATCTTAAGAATAATGAGACTGTGAAGTGTATGTTCATAGGATGTGATCACCAAACAAATGTGTATGGGACGTTTGCAACACATAAACACAGGAAGCATACTCCACATTCAGCACACGATTTCAAACCAGGGATTATCAGTGGGTTACCAGAGGAAGCACTTGATTTTGAAGCAGTTGAGGAGGAGGAGATCCACAGTGATTCTAATTGTGAAGCCAGTAGCACTAACGCACAATATGAAGAGGAAGATGGGAGCAATGTAGTACTAGAGTACATAGCATCTCTCTTGCTGAAACTAGAGAGTGTTCATAATGTTTCAGTTCGTTGTATTGATGAATTGGTTGATGATCTTCACTTCATAGCAAATGCTGCTATATCTTCACTTAAAACTAAAATTGTTTCACATCTTATCAAAAATAACCAAACCATTGATGACACTGTTGTAACCTCTTTGGTGGAAGAATTGTGCAATTCCAATCCCCTAAGCGCAGCACTCAGTAGTGATGGTCCTCTATCCTCATCGTACAAGAGACGGCAGTATTACAGAGAAAAATTTGAAGTTGTTGAGCCTGTTGAGTATTTCCTTGAACCAAATGAGAGGAGAAGTTTCCAGTATGTCCCAATTCTTAAATCTTTAACTCAGATTTTGAGTAAAGAAGATCTTAGAGAAAAAGTTCTGAGTAAAGAAACAAGAGACAATTCATCTACTAAATATGAATCATATCAAGACGGTACAATCTATAAAGATAATTCTTTTTATTCTGAAGATCTAAAAATTTCACTTGTACTGTACATTGATGACTTTGAGATTTGTAATCCACTGGGAACTTCAAGAAAGAAGCATAAGATTACAGCTCTGTACTGGGTGTTTGGCAACGTTCCACACTCAACTCTGAACTCTGTGTACTTGGCCCTTTTATGTAAAGCAGTGGACATCAAAAGATTTGGCTATGAGGAAGTGCTTGCCCCTTTGCTAAAAGACATTGCTATTTTGGAGCGTGATGGCATCTACATTTCCTCGGTTGGACAAAATGTGAAAGGAAGTGTGTTTTGCATTGCTGCAGACAATCTTGGGGCACACTCAATTTTTGGATTAGTGGAAAATTTTTGTGGACCTTTCATTTGCAGATTTTGTCTTGGACAGAGATCAGAATTTAAGACTAAGGAGGTGAGGTCTGGTGCATTTCCTGCTCGCACCAAAGAAGCACATGCAGTTCATGTTTTGACTGTCAAAGAAAACCCTGCCTTGACACATTGTTTTGGTGTTAAAAGGGCTTGCCCATTGACTATAAATCTCAACTACTTCCACTGTGTCACTGGCTATCCACCTGATATCTTGCATGACATTTTTGAAGGGATTGTTCCCTTGGAATTGGGTCTGTGCTTCAGTGCTTTCATTTCTAAGAAATACTTCACATTTAGTGAACTTAACAGTGCTATTTCACAGTTTCCATATAAGTGGGCTGACAAAACTAACTCTCCTCAGCCAGTGCCTCCTACCTTTTCCTCAAGAAAAAAGATTGGAGGAAATGCACATGAAAATTGGGCCCTCATACGACTGTTACCATTCATTATTGGGCCCAAAATACCTTTGAATGATCCAGCCTGGCTTCTGCTGATGTCTTTAAAAGACATTATTGAGCTTGTTGTGAGTCCAGTACATAATGAGGAAAGCATTGAATATCTCGACTCAAAAATTTCTGAACACCGACACAGATTCCAGGAAGTGTTCCCTAATGAAGATTTAATCCCGAAGCACCACTTCTTTAGAACATTATCCTGCATTGATAAAAGCTTTCGGACCAGTGATTGCTTTCTGGACTATGCGGTTCGAAGCAAAGCATAGCCAGTTTAAACGGATTGTAAGGCACACTGGAAACTTTAGGAACATTCTCCTGTCCCTGGCCACAAAGCACCAGTTAATGATGAGCCACCACCTGCATTCCACAACACTTTTGCCGGCTCTTAGTGTTGTAAGAGTAACATCAGTTCCAGTGGAGGTACTCAATGCAAATGTTAAGGAGTCAATCAGGCATCTATCACCTTCTCAGTCTCAAGTTCAGGTGGCTGACACTGTCACCTATCAGGGAACAAGATACTCAAAAGGCATGATTGTGGCCTATGGTTCTACTGCAGGTCTTCCTGATTTTGCAATGATTCTTCAAATTGTACTTATTGGGGAAAGAGTGTATTTTATTGTGAGAACACAGATATCCTGGTATGATGAACACTATCGTGGATATTACCTGGAGAAGACAGACCACATAACTCTTGTTGAACAACAAAGCCTTACTGATGTATGTCCTCTGTCTGCCTATATTGTTGCAGGAAAGCTTATGGTGACATTGAAGCGCCACATCTGTCTCCAGTGTTGAACATCATTGTACTTCACTCTCCAGTGTGAATAACATACCTCTCTGTCCTCTGTTTTTCTAGACATGGAGCAAACTGTAAGATTCCGGGTCCTCATCGATCATGAAGTCAAGAAACTAACTCTTAGCAGTGGCATACCCTCAACTGTGGACGAGCTGGTTTCAGCTGTCAAAGAACATTTTTCCATCCCCACAGATATAAGTCTTCAATACAAAGATGAGGAATTTGATGACTTCTTCACCCTATCATCTACTAATGAGCTGAAAGATAAAGACACACTTAAAGTTGTGTATGCACCGCTGGACTTGACACTGACAGTTGTTCCCATGATGCATAGCACCCCTGATGTCTCTGATGTCAGCTCTTTATATGAGTGTTCGAGTCTTAGTGAGGAGTCAGTGGATGCAGCCATTCCGAGTCCCTCGCCCTCTGAAAGACAGAGCCCATGCCCTTCTGAAAGACAGAGCCCATGCCCTTCTGAAAGGCAGAGCCCATGGCCTGCTGTGTTTCCCATTCCAAACTTCTCACACAACACTGAACTGGCTTTAAGACAAGCAAATGAGAATGGCACCCAAATGACATCACCAAGTGTCAAATCAGACATCCTGGAGCGCCTGGCAGAGGCCATGTTTTCATATACGGCTTACCCCAATAATGCCCAGAGATGTGCAGTGGCAGAGGCACTAGTTGCGAAGCATCCCTGCTTAAAGGAGCCCGCATCTACTAATGGAATTTGTGGGTGGCAGCAAAGCTTAATGTATAAGTGTGGAAACTACAGGACCAAACGGAAAGCACTTGGAAGCTCCGAACTGCTGATAAACTCACTGAGAAACAAGTCAAATGATGACCGAAAATCTGCTAAAAATGTTAAGAAGGCAAAAAGGGCGGAATTGAATTTCTTACCCTCACACCCACATGGTGAAACAGATGACACCCTTGAGAATCTGAGACTTGACCTAATTGCTGCTCGTCAGAAAAAGGACTCTGTCAGGAGCATAAATGATATGATGGCCAGAACATACAGCTGGAGAAGACAGGAAGTGGTTGCCAAGTCCCCTGGTGTGGCAGAATTTAAGGAAAGATGGCCTGCCCTCTTCGAACCATTCCAGGTACGTTATCACTCAGTTTTTCCAGACATTACTCACTTCTGAGAACTCGCTTTGCATAAATTTCAAATGTCGCCTCCTTAAATTACAATCAAATTTATGCTGTTTTACAGGTGAACGAGGAGTTCAGAAGATGTACTGCGGTTCCCCTGGAAACAGCGTTTATGTCACAGCTGGATAAGCATACCCCAAAGCTCCTAGAGATCTTTAGTGCCAAGGGAGGAGCAACTGGTCAACGCATCAAAACCTTGTTGATGGAATTGATACAGGTGAGGCAAAAGTGGTCACAAAGATGCAAGGTACAATATTAATCCAATGAGTGGTTTTGTTTTTCAATTGTCTTGCTTATCTGGGTGTTTTTTTTTAATTGATTAGATAGTTGTTGTTTTTTCCAAATAGTCTCAAGTGTTATTAGTTGTTGTTGTTGTTGTTGTTGTTGTTGTTAATATATTATATAATAATAGTATACAGTCCTACTGTAATGATGGCATTATAGGGTTGTAGTGAATTTACCAACAAAACATATTATTCATTATTATTGTTCTATTAACTAGGACCCAAGTGCCACTATAGTGAAGAAGAGAGATGTCACTGTGAGATGCCTCTTTGAGTATATGGGAGAGAGTGGACTGGAGCTCATCTCTGATTACTGTGTAAGTATTGTCTCAAATCATGTTTGGATCAGTCTGGTGAACAGGTTTAAATTGTACTGACTGTTAATGTGAACTAGTACATTTCTGCACAGGGAGATCTTTCGCACAGAATAATGTAGGTTAACATTGCCACGTAAATATAATAATCTGGGGAATTATCCGGTACAGCATTTTCTGTTGAATATTCCCAAGAAAAAACAGACAAAGAAAATGGTGTAAAATAGTCTCATGGTTTTGTCCTGACTTTTGCACTGCCTGGGTTAGCTGGTGGCAGAATGTGGTAAATCCTCACAACCTTAACCTTAAGAAGGCTTCTAACCTCTGAGTTGGGAGCCTGGGCTCTTTAGCTCAATGGTTAGAGTGTTCAATTCAAGTCTTTAATTTAACTTTGTCAAACCTGTAGACACCCTGGAACCAGCATCTGGCAGGTAGAGGTCACCTCAGGTGGAGTATTTGTTTGTCATCAACAAATGAGTTTGTTTTTCTTAATTATTTTTTCTTTTATCTCAAAGGGGATCTTTTATCTCAAAGGACTGCAGAGACAACTGTTTGTGAAGACCTGAAAATTAAAAATATGAGCATCTATGTCTGCTCTGAGCCAGATGCAGTAGGAATCATCATTGAGGGAACACCAGTCCTTACCCATCTTGGAAATCTGGCCAAAGCATGCTGTTTACTGCTTGGGTTAACATATGCACTTAATCTTGAGTATCCACCCAAACTTTCCAAAACCTTTGAGGTGTTCCAAAGACTTTTCGTGGGACTTGATACACTGCGCCCAAAACCAAGCCCAAGGTTCATGACACTGAAAAACAGGCTCCTTGCCTAGGCACTGACACATGACCGTCATTGTATTTGTGACCCACTTTTCTTTTCAGCTGTCTGTTCAGCATCATGTGATTTATTATTATTATTTTTTTTTAAAGTGATGTTGTAATGGTTTGTTGAAGTTTGTATTTTATATACACACTATAGCCCCGCTGTGACTGTTAAAATGTTTCAATATTTCAATATTATCTACACACTGTACTGTACTGTACTGTTTATTTAGTAACTAGTACTTTATAAGGTACTTTTTACCAGTAGAGATACAGATGTTGATTGTGTATACTGTTCAACTGGCTGCTGTTTGGATGTAGCTTGTGCATTTTTGCCAAAATGTGTGATAACTTCATATTCCAATGTTTTAGTATTATGTACACAGTATTATGTATAGTGAAAAACTGTACTGTGAAGCTGTTCCTGCACTCTGTTAGTTGAGGGCATGCTTTCTGTAATCTCTGCGTATGTAATTGGTTGTTTTTACTGTCCAACATATATGGCAATGTTTTAATAAATGTTGGAAATTGGCATAATAGCAAGTAATTATTTGCAGCTGTTCACACTTACAAAACAAAGAAAGGGCAAATTGGCCAAAATTAATAAATCAAAAGACATTAAATAGTTTTTTTTTCATGTAAATGTTACCTATTTTAAATAAGTATAATCTATAGAATATGCTGATATTTTTTGCATTGATTGTACTCAATTTTATTGGCTTTTCCTGAAAATGTTACTTAATCTTTTTGCATACACTGAAATGCATATTATTAAGTTGGCTTTACTCAAAATATCAGTTAGTTCACCAAACTTGCAAAAAGTAGTTGGAAAATGTTGTCTTAATTTTATTGAGTTAGATACAAGTAACAGTTTTTACAGTGTAACTAGTAACTTGTAATTTCAGTAAATTTAAAATTAAGTAATTTTACTTTTACTTGAGTAGATATTTTGATGGCTACTTTTACTTTTACTTGAGTAGAATTTAAGCAATAAAGATACTTTTACTTAGTTACAATTTTTCTGTACTTTTTCCACCTCTGATAGATAGGCAACAGAAACCTACAACGTGGTATAGTATAATGTCTACTGGATATTAGTGGGACTGCGCATTAGAATCGTTGATGTCAAAATTCCATACGTCCTTGCGATTAAAATTCAGACATGCCAAACTTTTTATCATGGGGTTTTTGATCGTTGCAGACAAAACAATCGTAGATTGCAGACATGTCACTTTAAAGGACCTAATCTTTTTTAAATAAAAGATTCTACTATGGCATGTGATTCCTTCACTTTAGTCCCATCCTCTGAGTAGGCTACTGACAGAACTCAGGAGATCCCTATAGATTTCTTTCTACATTAGAATATATTTCCTTTTACTGACATCTATTTCCTGTCTTGCATTGAGGGAAAGCACTGTATTAATAAGAAACTGTACATGTAAATTAATTTATAGATATATTAAGATAAACGTAAATTAATTTTCACTGCTTCATGAAGGCTATAATGCATGTGATTCCTTCTCATGAGTGCCTTTTGAAAACGGTCGCACTTCATGGGACCACTTAAGGGAAGAAAAAGAAAAAAAACAAAGAATAGAAAAACCGTTAAATACCATGAACTGGACTAAATCTGAAAAAAAAAGTGATGTTGAATTTTGGTCAAACCACCACAGCTCTAGCCAATACTGACACACTTTTGGTCCAACCATATAGGTTTCCTTGAACAGAGAACAAGCCCTGACAGTTAACCCAATGGGGCATGTTCAAAACTGTGTTTTCAGCATCTAAACATGCACCAAATGTCACCCCAAAGCTATGTAACATCATCAGACACATTACAACTAGGGTTGGGCACCGAAATGCAGTACTACTATGGAACCGGCGCCAGCACAAATGGTAGTAACCAGACCGAATGGCGACATGGATTTCGGGGCTCCATTTCGGTGCCAATTATATCCCTGTAGCCAGTACTCAAGTTGAGGGGGGATGAGGGGATGGCATCCCACTTCTGAAATGAAAATGTCAAATCATCCATCGGCCATCCCCCCATACCATCCCTTGTGCCATTTTATTGGTTAATGTGGAAATTATAATTATTTTATCATTGGAAATATTAGCCTACTATCATTTCAACATTAGAGGCTTTGCATTTATTTATGCACTTCACTTAAACTAAGGTTTCAGTCACCGCAATTGAAAATTCCGGGCAAAGCGTGATATTTTGGTTCCACTTTCAAAAGTGCTACCACTGTCATGGACGTGTCTGGCAATCGAGCAAAGCGCATTTGCAAAAGTACAGTTTGTATACTGTACACTATCTATCACGTACATATGTAAATAGGGTTGGCCAAACTTCCCGATTTACGCACCAACAGCGGGTAAATTTGTCCCTGTTTTTTGAGGCGCAGCGCTTAGCTTAGCCTTGCATGTGTAAGAAGAGAAGCACACAGTTGACAGGTAGACCTGTCATCTTTCAGTGCGTCTATAGGGAAAATATGTGTTTTTCCCTATACGTTGTCTGTCTCTCACCCATTATCTGTGACACACAGAACACTCATGTGCTACTGCTCTTACCGAACGCATTTATTTGGGCTACTCGCACGCATACAGCGTTAGTCCCAGAACAAAAAAAAACATCTCAAAGTTCATCTAATTCTCTGAACTTCATGATTGAGTCGTATTAACACTGATTACGTGAAAGCTAAGTATTATTTTGTCCAACAATTGGGACCCATAATAAAAATGCATTTGCCTAATAGCAATAATTTTAAACTTGGCCAAGGCTTGCAGAGGACATTAAGTGCCTTGTACATGGCATGTGTAGCCTCCATGCTCTAAGTTATGGTAAGAGATAGAGTTAGCATTCTGGCTAAAGATTCCAAATATTGAAAACAATTACCTAGAAAAGCCTTCCCAGCTTTTCTTTTATTTGCTAAATTAAAATAAAGATAAATAAAAACATATTGTTACAAGAAAAGGGTAATTATCTGTAGTAATCCTGAATCCTAATTCCTGAATCATAAAAAGTATATAACATGGACCTCATATTCAACAATTTTGAAATCCTGTGCAGTCTTTAAAACTTTACAATTGCCAAAGTAGTGAGGACGGACCATTGGTCCGACATCCCGATTGGTCCCGACATCCCATTAGTCCGAAAATGAACCGTTGAATAGAGATCCCATGAGTCAGACATACCGGTAGTCCGAAAAAAAAACAGGCCCATTGGTCCGAAGTCCCATTAGTCCGACCATACACAGTAGAGATGGATGGTTGACTTGTAATGAAAGAACGCAAAATTGGTGGAACAGAGGAGACATCTTTTTTGCAGCATCGTGTGTCTAAAAACAAAAAAATCTGAGTGCGTCTCTTAATTGGAAAGCAGAGGGCCGCTGCCGACAAAACTTTGTTTGCAATACAGCAAAACCAAAATATAATCCACAGAAAAAGAAGGAAAAATGCTGATTGCTGTCTCTCTGCTAGGTCAAGCAATATGAAAAACAGAAAAACAATACATCTCACCAAATCTGGTGAAAATACGTTTTTTTCTCAGTAGTCTACAATGTTTTTTAGTTTTCAAACTCAGTAAGCATATCCAAACACTCGTTGCCGCAGCACTGAGTACGGGGGTCATCCCTATGTTCCCCAGAGTCCTATGCCTCCATAGGAGAGGGGGTGCCGCGAACTGAAGTTCTTTGCACAGAGGCGCAGTGCGGAGCCCGGTGCGATATATAGTCACGTTTAATTGATTTAAATGATTTAATTGAGATACTTAGTCTTGTATGTAAACAGTAGCTGCTTGAGAAGACAGCAGGCAGACATCCAGCCTAGCGAGCAATTGTATGGCTTTGCAGTCCCAGCAGTTAGAAAGGAGTCCGAGCCCTTCACTGCCCACAGGAGTTCAAAATAAAGCATTGACAGTCCTTAATGTCTTCACTGGCAGGAAAAAAGGCTGCTGCAGAGATGCCGCTGGTTTATGCAGTGAATAACCTAATTACAAAATACCAGCAGTCAGGAGAATCGTGCTCGTTCAGTCGGAGACCCCTGCGCACGTCTTCTATCTCCACTGCTTCGCTCTCATTTCTCAACCCAACATACCGGTATTTCTCTCTCTTTCTCTCGCTTGCTTTCACTCATTCCAAATTAGATTAGTTGTAGTGGTAGCTCGGTTAAAGCAAAAATATTTCTACTAACTTATTCGATCCAACCAGTGGCGCATGTTAATATGTTATATGTTTGTGGACGTTTGTCTTGTCTGTCTGTGCGCAAAATACCTTGAAAAGTTCTGTAGCCTACAGAAATTGTCGGACAGTGCGGATAGGCTATGAGGACAAGGAACACATGATTATATTTTGGTGGTGAACGCTCACGAATAATGAACTTTATCCATTCAAGACATAACAGGTTACGTTGTCTTGTCTTTGGTTAATAATCGAGATGAAGCTGTTATTAAATGGCGATAGCTACTATGCAAAATGCGAAAAAAAAAAACATTAGAACTAAGAGTAGGCCTATAATTTTTTGATAGCCAATTTTGAGAACAGATCTTTTCCTCTTTTTCGTGGCCACACTGGCCTTCCAAACTGCTGTCAGACCTGACCGAACAGTGCGCTCTCAGAGAATTGCTGTCAACGTTGAGGAGGTTAGGAGGAGGCATTCTCTTGTTAATAGCTGGGCTATATGGGTCAGCCTGTCCACTAGAGCTTTCTGAACTATTGGGCACAGTAGTTAGTCTATTAGTGGATGTATACATATTTTTATTTTCATTTAGGAAGGGTCGGATAAAAATGCGGAATTTTCTATGCTTGATAGCCTAAAACAAAGTCCGGACCATTGATCACGCTTCTCAGGAATTCTGATAGGCAGCCTACCTGTTGTGTCAGTTATCCTACGAGCCTCCTTAGTTTAGTTTTGCACTCTGCTTTATACAAGTCATGTATGAAATTTAATGATTGATTTGGAGTGAATCAATAAATATCTAGCCTAATCGCAGCCCCCTCCAGGGGGGGCTGACGCTCTGACATAGGGGGCTGCAGCGTACGCAGCCCCCTATGTTCCCGCGCGTATGGGTCTATTCGGCACTAATTCCCAAGTTTCACCACATTATAAATCAAACAAAGTTAATATCTTAACGAAAAAATCTACTGGAAACAACAACTAGCCTAAACTTGGAGAAGTTGTAAGGATACGGAAACGTCGGGTGGCCACTGCAGAAAGCAGCCGCTTTTAAGAGTAGCCTAAATCAGCACATAAACAAACAGCCATGTCTCGAAAGTTGAATGCACTAATTTCTCCAAAATCAAAGTATAGGCCTATGGATATCATGTCTGATCGTGGTAGCCTAGGCTATAGATTGGCTACCAAAGGAAAAGGACAAGTCAAGTATGAGAGATTTTGAGCAAAAGACGTCTCCAGATTGGCGTTGGAGTTGTGTGTAATTGGATATAAACTTTACCACAATAGCTTACTTGCGGACCACTACAGAATGGTTGGTTAGAACATTACAGAACAAATAAATAAGATATAATAGCCTATTCATTCCAACTGTCCAATCTCAAGCAGGTTATCCAAATCTGCTTTCTGCATAATGCAGGCAACAGAGAGATGGTGCGAAACTCTAGCCTAGAAATCTAGACCCCCCTAGCGGCAGCAAATTCATTTGGCCACTACAGGAGTCTAGCCAGGCTCGGCAGAGAAGAAGGCGCCCAGATCTAACTTGTATCAGACCAATCAAATCGTCCTGAGGGGTAAGGGAGAAGTGACGAAAGAGAGTTGCAGAGATCTCCGTCTTTTTGTTACGCTGAAGCAAATTCAAAATTTGTGGAATGGAACTAATAAACTGAGTCGCTATCGTTTTATGGAGTTATTGAGAGTTTTTTGGATGTATCCCTGATATTCCCCAACTGGTTGTCATCATCTCAAGCCTAAGGAATAAGTTGTTACTGTTCGTTTTTGTTGCAGATGAACTTAATATTAGATCAGGCAATGACAATAATTATGATACAAGTTATTAGCGAGCTAAAAATAATAATAATAATATTAGCGAGCAGTAGGCTAGCTAGGGGCGTCTAGATTTCTAGGCTAATCGCGTGCAGAGGCGATTTGACAGACAACGGCTGCGCCCGCCCTCCACCCAATCCAGCCCTTCCAGACTCAAGTACAGAAAATCTTCTGTACAGAGATGGCCTGTCAGGCTAGCGAAACTCCGCAGGTTGTATAGGCTACCTACAAAATGTGCACTTGCAAGCATATCCCATGCAATTTCCGTGGTCATATACAAGGCGGGGAACATAGGACCCTTTTCTTCCAGGACAAACTCTGTGTGATCGATTTTGTTTAATTACCAATTATGAGTTTTAAAACATAATGGAATTCACATAGAGTGTCACGTCAGTCTAACAAAAACAACGGCAGACGGAGTTTTTAGGAAATAGAACCGCAGTCTGGATTTATTCAATGGTTAATTAAATAAAAGCATCAGCAGAGACGTGGGGTAGGGGGTGCGTGCGTGGCAGTTTCAGGGGCAATCAAGGTTCGCATTTCCTAAATTGCGACAATTATCTATCAGCCGTGGATGTGTTTTTTTAGTGCAAATGAACATCAAACTGTTTCAGTCTAAAAACGTTCCTACTACAAAACCCATCACAAATTAGCATTCAAAATGAGGAGGAGACACACACAATATGCCCACACGCATTCACTCACACACAGAGGAGCTAGAACAGCTCAACACTGACAAGTAGCGTCAATATTTTGGTCATTAATTACTAGCCTCCTTACAAGCCATCCATGCATCTCTACATGTGTATCGTCGGACTAATGGGATGTCGGAACAATGGGCTTCTTTTTTTTCGGACTAATGGTATGTCTGACTAATGGGATCTCTCCTCAATGGCTCATTTTCGGACTAATGGGATGTCGGACTTATGATACGGAACCATGTCAGAATGGGCGCCATTTTGATAAGCTGCTTCTGAACCTACACTAACATAATGGGTAAATAATCATGCAAAACACCATTACTACCCGTCGTCAAAACTTTCAAACTGTCTTACCACCTACATCCATAATTTATGCGAAAGAAAATCAGTTGTTTTGAAATGGCTTCAGGCAGATACATAGTCAATAGCGAGTGGCCTTAGCGAGTAGCCTATTTTCAATTATAGCAAATGTCCTGGCCAGGTCATAATTGAGAGCCAAATAACTCTGGATTTCTAGCATAGGGCCTATTCAAATGGATACAAAATAAAGATTAAAACGTCTCATATAGTAAAGTATATTGTTATAGTTCACATGTCTAAATCCACTTTCTTTCAAATAATACACATTTGAAGCACACAAATTGGGAGGTCCCAAATAGTATTCCCAAATAATTCATGCATAAAAATGTAAAACCACTTTTATCTATTTGGGACTTCCAAATTTGTGGGCTTCAAATGTGTATTATCTGAAGGAAAGTGAATTTAGACAGGTTTTCAATGTTATTACCCACTTTTTTCAAGTCAGAAAGACACATAAATCCAATGCATTTTAGAATGTTCAGTTTACTACCATGGAATGTCAGGTGTGAAACAAGTCTAAAGCCTGACATAGCCCGACCATAATACTGCTGATGAACATTCGTATTGGATGATCTGATATCACCAAATAATTAAGAGTCCGGGATCAATGTATAACTTGTTGCCCTGGTTGAATGGGTTAGGATTAGGGTTAGGGTTAAGGTACATTGATCCAGGGCAAACGTTTGATGTTGATCCTGGACTCTTAGGCTATGTTCAGACTGCACGATTTTTTGCATATCTGATCAACATCAGATCTCTCTATCGACCGCGTTCACATTGATTATCATATCCGATCTTCATGTCCGCTAATCACCTGCCATACCCACGTGGGTTACTATGGTACCCTAATGCATCATGCCCACAAATAATAAACAAAACCGCGGAGGGTAAAATGTTGGTTGTTTCTCTCTCAGATGGTTAAGTGGGGCCATAGCACACAGCTACAAGCGACAAGGAAGAATCAGAGATGGAAGAATAGCGTTACTTTATTTCAGTGCATCACAGCAGTCCAGCACAGTTGTTAGTTGCCTTTCTGATGTGTGGTTGAAAACTTTCACTGACGTTGCTTTCCACACGCGAGGTAAACACCAGGTCCAATGCAACTTGCAGCAAAACCATAACGCGCACTGACACGTTGTAGCAAACTATACTGTTTTTAAAAGGAGAATTAACATTAATCTCTCACTTCCGTCCATCTGCATTACACGTGTTGATGTTTGTGTCACGTGACTAATGGCGCAAGTGACACGGTGAAATCTTATCCCATGTGGAAAAGCTGTTCAGTTTGCAGCATATCCGATGTGAATCGCAATTGACACCACATAGGTAAGTGGGGCGTAACAGATTCGGAAAAATCCGAATTCATGTGGTTTTCTGCTGTTCAGACCACCTGAAATCAATTCTAGATACAATCTGGATATGCAACAAATCGGATTTGGGATGCCAATCTGAACGAGGCCTAAAATACTTGGTGATATCAGATCTTGCATTCCTATTATAGGCGGGCTATGTCAGGGTGAGTGCGATATTGCGAAGACAGTTGAACTTTTCGGGTAAAGATGCCCAGCAGGCGTAAGTGATGTTGGCCCTGCGATGTGTTTTGTAAGTTAATTGAACACGTAGCTCTGTCAACTTGCTCACCCACAATGTTGAGCTCTTCAACTCAATCAGCTGCATTTCCATATGTGCCCAACCACTCTATCAGAGCCAAATCAAAATCATGTCCGTCAAAGCTGGCTTGATCAAGAAAGAGAACATTGCACTATACGTCTGAAAGTCCCCAAAGCGCTCTTCGAACTCTGACTGAAGCTGGCGCATGTATTCGCAGATATGTGTCAATGTGGTTGGAAGAAGCCCGAAACTCCCTTGTGTGTCTGAAATAACGTATAGTTCCTATCTGCCTGATCTTTGAAAATCTTTTCGCGCTTTGTCTCGTAATGACATCTAACATTGTATGTTCAACACAAAACACAAAGTGCAGCATGGTCCTTCTGAGAAACAAACAAATATTCTGTGGTCCAGGAGGAGTGAAGGCCCGACCTATCGCCTTCTTTGCCATCTTAGCAAGGCACCAAGGGGGCACATCTCGTGTGAAAAATAAATATGGGGGGGCTATTGCTGCGTAGTCATTTTTTAAGGTCAATGACATTTCATTATGTCTGAACATATGTATTAAATTATTAGGGTAGTGCAATGTCCACGTGCCACTTGAAATACCTTGGCATGCGTGCCTACTGCCTAGGGTTGCCGACCCCTGGTGTATACTGTTCAACTTATTGCTACTGTGTGGATATGGCTTGAGCATTTTTGCAAAAATGCGTTTTAACTTTATATTTAAATATTTTAATATTATGTACACAGTATTATGTACAGTGAAAAACTGCACTGTGAAGATGTTCCTGCACTCTGTTAGCTGAGGGCATGCTACCTGTAATCTCCGCGTACAGATGTAATTGCTTGTTTTTACTGTCCAACGTATATATGGCAATGATTTAATAAATGTTGAAAATTGGAATAATAGCAAGTAATTATTTGCAGCTGTTCACACTTTCAAAACAAAGAAAGGGCAAATTGGCCAAAATTCAAAAAATCAGAAGACATTTAATAGTTTTATTAATGTGAATGTTACCTATTTTAAAGTATAATGTATAGAATATGCTGATATTTTTTACGATGATTGTACTCAATTTTATTGGCTTTTCGTGAAAATGTTACTTAATCTTCTTGCATACACTGAAATGCATATTATTAAGTTGGCTTTACTCAAAATATCAGTTAGTTCACCAAACATGCAAAAAGTAGTTGGACAATGTTGTCTTAATTTTATTGAGTTAGATACAAGTAACAGTTTTTACAGCGTACACCTGTTTGAGAACCACCAATTCATGTCATTCAACACACTGTCACAGAAATATGGGGTTGGGAGAGAATACTCCCTTCAGTACCAACAGATCAAACAAAAAATTAAAGGGAAAACTAGACCCACAGACAACATTACAACCATCTGAGTTAATAGAAAAACTCATGAAAATTAATAATTTCAAAAAAATTAACTTCACAACTATAATGATTACAGACCTAACTTCAACACTTCCAATAACCAAATGGGAAAATGACCTTGCTTTCTCTCCCAACCCTGATTATTGGGAACCAACACCAATTTACAGCTTATACAATACAAAGTCATATACAGATTCCACATCACTCAAAGTAAAATGTTCAAAATGGGCTTCACCACCACAGATTTGTTCACAATACACTCTAGGTATAGCTCAGACAACTACTTGCATGCAATGTGGCATTGTCAACCGGTTTGCTCATTTTGGACAGAATCTCATTAAATCCAAGACTCTGCCTTCTGGGTGATATATCCATAACCACCTCCCGCAAAACTCAACAACCCTCTGCTCAGAACTGGAAATAAAAAAAATCTTGCCACATCAACCACTGGTCAAATTTAATCTCAGAGAAAAACACTATCCATGTAAAAGGAAGCAAATGTCAGCCTTTGAAAACACCTGGTCAGCATTTATATCATTTCTAAATTCCGCAAATGCATAACCTTACGCCTTATGGCAAGCCACACATATTACCAGTGATCACCCCCATCTCTCCACTCGTACATAACCCTGTGTCTGTGTCTGTCATTGTTTGTCTGTCTGTCTGTCTGTCTGTTGGTGTGTTTCACAATTTAGCACTTTGGGATATTATATGGATCATCCATAAGGGGTTGCGGTAGGACAGCACATGAATGCAAATGTACACACACGAAAAGGGAGCGTGTCTATATTCCCACAGCTCTATGTTCCCACAGCCCTATATTCCCACAGCTCTATGTTCCGACAGCCCTATGTTCCCACAGCTCTATGTTCCCACAGCCCTATATTCCCACAGCCCTATATTCTCACATTTTTAAGAGTTTTATTTTCTTTCTTTCTTCAGTCAGGTACTAGCCTGGCAAATTTGCCATCCCCTTGGTCTACGCTGTAGCTGAGGACTTTTTAGCGGAAGTACGTAGGCAGGCAACGCCAGGCTAGTCATGTACTATAGTCCCACATTTCTACCCCTGCCTGGTAGACCCCCTATGTAAGTTCAAGCAAGATTCGATCTTTGGTATTATTTGCCCTCAATGGTGCCTCAGTGGGTTGTAGTGCTGCCTAGATTTATATTCGCAATGAAAACGATCTTCATCCACTCTCATTCAGAACGTTTTGCATCCACATTCCACAACGATTTTATATTCATCCACGTCAGCGATCATTTTTGAAATCGACCACAGCAATCATTTTTGGAATTATTTTCATTTTCAGAATCTTCCATTCTAATGTGAACGGAAGGGCTAACTGGATAAATATTACCTGTGTTGGTGTGAACATGCCCTTATCGGAACATATTGCTGTGGGAAAATAGGGTCTAATTTTTAAAAAAAATCTTTGTAATGTGAGAGCATGGGGCTGTGGGAACATAGGGCCCAATTTCCCAAATTTCCTAAGAAATGTGGGAACATAGGGTTGTGGGAACATAGGGCTGTGGGAACATAGGGCCTAATTTCCAAAAATTCTGTGAAAAATAAAATTCCTAACAAATGTGGGAACATAGAGCTGTGGGAACATAGAGCTGCAGGAACATAGAGCTGACCCCCATGAAAATCAACGAATGTAAGCTTTTGCATTGCTAAATAATGTATCGATCTAATACATTTTAAAAAAAGAAAGATCATCATTAGATCCTTTCGCGTCAGAGGCGAACCCCAACTGTTACGCACGGTAACATTGAAGATGACATAGAATGGACTGAGTATTGTACCTTGTTCTCTGATGTTAAAATGCAATATATTCAATTGTATTTTGTCAAAAAATAAGATCAAGTGATATTTTACAAGCCTAGTTAACACCTCATATTTAAAATGTGTATTGAAATGGGTTTTTTGCCTAAACAACGCCTCACTCTGGCCACCTTAATTGAACTGCAATGGCTTTGTGCTATTTGACATCATTTGTAGGCTTTGTTCTAACTTGCCCATCATTTAGTGGCTATTTCTAAATGTAGGATTTCCATATGAAAGAGGGCAGAACCTCTTGCCTCATATTCATGATAGCTCTTTGACCATGCACAACCTCTCTGAATTCATCAAAACCAATGTAAAAGTGGTCTTCCATTCTATGTCTCCTTTAAATACTATCGGTCACAACCAAATCACGGTTAACAATCAATCAAGACATTGACCTATACATTGCAACTGCGCAAGCATACAGTACCCCTTTATCAACAGAGAACATAATAACAGCATGCAACAGCAAATAAGGCAATGGGCCCTATCTTGCAGGCGGCGCACCATGCCTTCGCGACTCGCGCAAGCTGTCATTGCTATTTTGTGCGAGCGCATGGTTCGTTTTTCTGTCAAGTAATTCACGTTGTCTAACTAGCAAGTGACTTTGCGTCCTCGGAGGTGTGTCGAAGGTGTGGCTAGGCGCGAAGCGCAAAAGATGCTATTATGCAGACGCAGAAAGGGATCCGCCAGTGACTGGAAAAAACCTGGTCATTCGTCAGTCACGCATTCCTGAAATGCTATTTTATGGACGCACAACGCAATAGGTAATGCAGTCCTTGTTCCAGCATAACAATGACGGCCACAACAATAATTATTACAATCGGAAAATCATTATGATGCTCAGGAAGATGTGGTTAACCACAATTTATTAGCCTGTAACAGAAAACGAGTGAGGATATAAGAAGGGGGGACGTTAAATGGAGAATCAAGTTTACTTTCGCTTTCGAATGAATATTCCGAGATATCTATCGGGACTAAATCAGCTTCCTTCGTGTCTTGTGCAGCCTGTAGACATCAATTTAATATTACCATACCCATTACGGCTCTAACTATGACTAGACCCGACGTGTGAGCTTGCTCGGTATTCAATATTTTAATTTCTTTAAATGCCCAAGGAGGAGATCAGCTGGTGTGATAGCAATTCACCAGGCGCTTTGCGCTGTTCGTTCTTAAAGGCAATGAGAGATTGATCTGTCATTGGTTATGCCTGTGTTACACCCATAACACACCCATGATTAATTAGGCATCCTAAGTCCAACCTTTTTGGACTTTGCGCCGGCGCGAAGTTCATTTTCTGCGCTGTGAAAATGGCAAAAAGCCGCCGACACGCCCCCAAAACCATATGCGCCATCCGCCAAACAACAGTTGACTTTGCGTCGTCAAAATAGGGCCCAATAACACAAAAAGAAAAGATAATCAAAAACACGCCCGGAACCAGAACTTCAATGCTTGGGCCCTAATAATAATCCTTACAAAAACAATGGCTTCGCACCCATCGGTGCAAAAGCTCTGCTCTGTCTCGGGCTCGTGGCACCTCGGTGCTCGGGCCCTAAAAATAACCACGTGGGAACGTTTTTGGACGGGTAACAAAGTTACCACACTGTAACCTTAGAGTTTTTACATTCTCCTAATCAAAATAGGATAACATTCTTAAAATAACCGTATGAGAACCACATGAGGGAACGTTAGTTAAGGTTCCCACGTTCCGTGTTTGCAGGGAAGTTGCGCTTGCTAAACCGGTATATCGCGGTTCCATTAAGTTCGCATAATCCTCAAAATTTATAGGTGAGGACAAAATAGTCAATTAAATATGTTGATGTTGAGGGAGAGTTTGTAAGTTCTCCTGGTTAGACAACCAAAAAGAATGAAGATCCAATCAAAAATGGGACAGGTGTCAACTCAAGACATGGATTATAACTGTAACTCAGCTGCAACTGGCTGGGCATTCAGTTTTTTTCCTCTTGGGCGGGAGGAGTCGTATTGGGCCAAAATCGGGGACATTTTCGGGGACAGGTCATCAAAATCAGGGTCTGTCTCTGGAAATCGGGAATATCTGGTCACCCTTCTGTAAAGAACAAAACAGTATAAAATGGTAACCATTCTACTGACCAAGGACTCAAAAATGTGGCGGAATATTAAAGCCAATGAACAGGGATGATCTAAAAAGTAAATAGTATTTCAATATATTAAAAACAGACCTTTCCTCCTTCTTCATACTTCTGCTTTCCTTAAGCCCAAGGTGTCCTGTGAAAATACAAAACATTTCACTTGTAACTAGAGAATGTAATTTCAGGAAAATTACGTGTGCATGAAAATGGAAAGGGCAGTTGCTTTAGGTGGAATTAGTGTCACTTTATAGTCGTAGCTAGGATCTGGTTGGATGATTATGATTGAGGCTGCAGTAACTGGATTAGTTGCTAGGCTGTTGTATTGGTGGTTACTAACAAAGTTGCAAGGTTAATCATGGGTAGGTATGATGGTTACTCAAGTGGTTTCTAGATTACTAACATCCCAACCTACAGACACTTATTTCAGGGAGGTGTTGTACAACCCCCTGTTGTTTGTTTCTAAGGTTGGCGTGGTGGTTGCTAGGTGAATCATATTAGTTGCTATGTTGATTGATAGTCTGCAACTGTGAAAGTGGTTGCTAGGCCGTTGCTAGGGTACTTGAAAGTAAGCCTATACCTAAGGATAAGTTTAAGATTGGCAGGTGGTATGTAGTGGTGATAAGACAAGAGGGCTTCTGCCAACCAAAACCTATATTAAAAATAAGTCACATGCACTGATTCAGTGAACACATCTACCAACAATTTGGCATTGTTGGCATTTTTCTTCAAAAGAGTCTATAAAGTTGTAGTACCGGTAGGAAATTGAAACTACTTTCACACCTGGGTGGTTGTTAGGTTGTTAGGTGGTTACTAGGCTGTTGCTAGGGTACTTGAGGTGGTTGCTATGTTGTTGTTAGGGTATGTTTGGTTGTTATAGCTGGTCGTTACAGTTCTAAGCTTAAATAGCAATTGAACTTTATGAGTAAAATGATTTAGGTGTTTGGGTTCTAATATACATTTTAATAAAAACCATCACTTTTTTCAATGTTTTTGAATCAGTTGACACCAATGCTAGTCTTATAACGCTAACGTGCCCAATTAGCCGGGATCCTTTGAATGAAATTTCTATGTTAAGCTGTTAAAGCTTTATAAAGAACAATAGAGTGCATTTTCATGCACTCTAATAACTCATGAATAGCTGCCAATGGTCTGAGTAAATAATTACCAATAAAATCATATATTTAATTAATAAAAAATAATTTGATAAAAATAACTTCCAAGGACCAACCTTTCAGTGTCTGGAGTTGACAGGCCAGTTGTGTTTGATTCATGTCTCTTAAGATAGAAATAGTTTTCG
Organism: Sardinella longiceps; assembly: GCA_027497455.2. Classification (NCBI taxonomy): domain Eukaryota; kingdom Metazoa; phylum Chordata; class Actinopteri; order Clupeiformes; family Clupeidae; genus Sardinella; species Sardinella longiceps. Next base: position 10,951,732 of record JAODXP020000016.1, on the reverse strand, counting down.
TCATGGCTCCGTCTGGACCAAATACATCAACCATAAAGTTGACCACTGGAAGCACCTCTTCTGCTTTCAGACGTTTCTCACTTTGCAGACGGCACTGGAAATCATGCAGCTCATCTGAAGAGAGCTCTTCTAGGAACTCCACTAGCAAAGTCTTTGAAGCATCCATAGTAGGGGCCTAAACATTAACATTAAAGGCAGTGTCTGTGTGAAAAAGTTGCACTTCTTCAATAGTCTGCTAATACAGAAGAAGACTGGGCATGATTACAATATAACTCAAATTCCTATTAAATTGCCTTTGATTTAGTAGAGATAATATGCAAAGCTGTTGCAAAGCAATTAGCAAAGTAGGCTAATTAGTGCTGTCCCCCGCCTCCCCTTTCTCTCTGATGGACTTCTGACTTTTCATTTCAGAAGAATAACAGGTAGGCTATGTGTTACAAAATTCTTGTGTCTTCAGTGCTGATTAATACTGGCTAGTCGTAAGTGGCTTGAAGGTAAGCACAGGAGTGAATTCAAGCATAGCCCTGTTGAAAGAGCTTGCTAATGCACTAGTTAGCGAGTGGAACAAAATAATTTGGAACATCATAGACAGAACGCAGAAGCGAACAAGCACTTTACATTGAATCTATGGGACCTGACTATTCGAAAACGTTATATCTGAGGTGCCGTTGACTCAATGTAAAGTGTTTCGCGTTCGCGTGTATGCTGTTCGAAATTCTTTCAATTCATGCAAAATATATTGCTGTTAGAAGGCTTGTGCAGCAGGGCTATGCTTAGGCCTAAACTTTCTCTTGACTTATACTTTAAGTAATTTTTTTAAAAAATTTGACTGAAGTTGTCTTTTAACTTTAAGTATTTAAAAGTTTAAAAGGGTCACATATCAGTAAGGATTTGAATGCTTCAGTTGCTCATGTTGCATAATGATGAGTTACAAGTGCTCCATGTATATCCTATGTAAAGTCAAATGAATGGATAAGTATTTGTTAAAATGACTATGGGACCATTACAGACACTGTGTGAAGTGTTATGTTTTTGTAGTATCAAAAGGTCAAAACAGCCTTTAATGCTTTGTGTCGCTTTAAGCTGTCAAGGTTTATATGATAACTTTATAATGCCTTATGAGTACAGCCATGAGAATATAAACAGTTATGTATTCTAATGTCAATAGTTATAAAGGTTTATGAATGCAGTATAACCATAATGCTTCGTGAATAGCCTACTGGATTCATAGAAAGTGTTACCAAAAAACATACCTTTCCTGTTTCCTGTTTCCAAAAAGCTAATGTTCCAAAACAAATAGCCTTCAGGCAGCCCATTTCTTGTGCTTTGGTTAACAAGAACTGTGTCAAGAACTAGGCCTAATTTATATTTCATAGCTTAATGTGAGAAATGGCCTCTTTTGTCCTGGACCAATGTTTGGAACATTGGCTGAAATGGTTTGTTGGCCATTTCATTTAAGAATGTAGGTATGCACACTGCAGAATAAGCTACCAGAATAAACTGCGGAATACACATTGCTGTTTTAATTCAATAAAGTTAATTTTTTGGAGCTTATTCCACAGTGTGCAGACATACCGTCTTGAACAGTCTGACACTTTTGTCTGGCACCTGCAACAAGTGACTTTGGATGCACATGTTTGATATGACGCTTTAAGATTTAATTTTGTTGTTCTGATCACAGATTTTTGTGGAAATGTCTCTTCAAAGTTCTTATGTTTTGATTCATAGTGTCGTTTCATATTGCTCATTTTTATTGCCGCAACAGTTTCTTGGCATATTAAGCACAGAGGGCGAGTGTGAATGGTGGTATGACCAAGGCAAACCTTTCTCTGTCTGGAACTGGCGTTTTCGTATGTCCAGTTTTCTTCTGAGAGGATATTTCGAGCATGCCATTTTGACTCCGGAAGGTGAACGTGCTGCTGACTGTAGTTCGCAGGGGCATTACTGCTGTATCTGTTTATCATTGCCGTGGAGGCAATCCCCATGCCTCCTCTTGAGATCGGGGCACCCAATCCGTTTACATGCAATCAGGGCCGTTTCAAGGTACTTAAGGGGCCCCAAGCAAACAGGACATGGGGGCCCTTCACTCCTCGTAAATACTTAAATGAACCACATTGCTATAATTTTCAAACATCATCAATATAATTATCTGTATTGTACAGTTGTCTGATTCCAGTTTAAAGTCATTTTTTGTTGGAAAAACACCACTAACATAACTACTAAAATGATTAAACAGTCAATCTTGGGGGCCCCTTTCAGCCTGGGGCCCCAGGCAATTGCCTGGTTTGCCTGCCTTGTTGCGACGACCCTGCATGCAATAAGGGTTCTTATATGGGGACTTTCCACTGGCTAGTACACACACACACTCTCATCTTCATGTATTCGATCAGTTGCAGCATTGCGCAAGAGTTCAGCTTTGCGTCCATAAGCACATGTATCAGAAAGCAAATGTAGCAAATCTAAACTCTCTCGCAAGGAAAGAAGTCAGTGCTTGTTCAAAATAATATTGTATAATTGCTTGTTCAAAATAATAATACTGTATATGCTCGATCAAAATAATATTGTCTTTTCATGGACTGCATATCAACTGAAAACACTTTTCATGGGCTGCATTATCAAGAGGCAAAGAGTCCCACTCTGGCCCTTTCCAAGGCCACTTTCTCTGATAAGTTCATGGTTGAGTTCATTGCAGTGTGGTTTATTCAAAAGTAACAGAAGTGAACTGAACACGTTGTTGCTCGCAGCCGAGCCTTTGTTTTGCGTTTCCTTCCAAGCCTGATGAAATTCTTTCAAATAGCCTAAGGGGATTACTTAGTCACGATCGTATCGCCCAGCCCTATTAAACCCATCTACTGTAAATGCAGTATCAAGAAAGTAGAAAGAATAATACAGGATCGTAGCCATCCTGCACATAAATGTCTCTCTCACCTCCAATCACACACATGAGAGATAGTTTTTCCCCCATGTAATTAGGTTAATGAATGAGAGTTCATCTGGAAGGAGGGCTGTGGTTAAGCTATGAGGTTTACCATACTTGGATGATCGTTTTTTTTTATTTATTTTTTTTAATGTTAGGCATATTTATATTGCTTCCAATGTTTTTCTATGGTTTCCTTTAAATGTTATTTATAGTTTTTTATTACAATTTATTTATTGCAGAGAGAGTGCCAAGGCACTCTGTATTTCATTGCTGTGGTGCTGTATGACAAATAAAACTGTGTTTCTCAGTGTTTCTCAAATTGTGGGGCAGGGCCCCACTAGTGGGGCGCAGACACATGACAGGTGGGGTGAGAGACATCTCTTTGCGATCAACCGACGGCCACACCATGCCCCCCAAATTCACAGCTATTTGTCAGATATGCACATATGACAGTAAACTGAGCTTTCCAATGGTGTTATTTGCTAGTTGCTGTGATGAGGTGTCCAAGATAAATTTGGCTTTGAATTAACATGAAAGTTCTAACACTGACAAAAATCCTGTACTCGTATAAGTATTCCTTACAGAGATATTCTGCGCAAATTGAACCTTCCAGACAATTCTCTACCTTCCAAAATGGAGAATGACAGAAAAAGTTTGAGGACCACTGCATTACACACACTGATGTAGAGAGGAATGTCTGGTGCGTATGTACAGCAACTAGCATGTTTAGAAAAAGAAAATACTCTGCCTAACCTTAACCCCTTATTTAATTATTTGCAACACATCACTTAACACATATAGCCCTTAGTCTCCACGTACAACTGTTAGTACAATTTAATACCCTATATAATATTATGATCTAATTAATAATTTAATATAATCTCTGATAATATGAAGGGTGAGATCAATTCTGTAAATGCATTTATATAAAATATGTAGGCCTTCACAAACTACATAAAATAATTAACTCACCTTTAATTAGTTGTGAAATACAGTCTATTGGTCAACAAGTGTTGTTAGTCCTCAAAACAACTTACTGAGATCTAGCCTATGAAAACCTGAACACCCCTGTAACTCTGAAAACCCTGATGGTAAAGAGACTAGGGGGCGGGGCCTGGGTCTAACAGCAACTTAAATAGCCAAGAGCACAAGAGCCAAAACAGAACAGACACACCACAGCAGTGGTCCCTTTTTCTCAGTTGAGTTGGCTTGGTTTGAACAGCACAAAGCGGACTTCCTTTAGTCTACTACTTTCTTTAATATAAATTACATTGACGTGTGCATTATAGTTGCATACAGTGTAGTTGTTTAGACTATTTTATGAAGTTATAATTATCATTTACTTCATAAAATTCTGGTGGTGAATTTCTCTTGCAAACTGCTACAGGCACACAAACAGTATATTGATGCAAAGATTATAGGCCTATTTATAGGGGACCTGCACATACTGTAGATTGCCGAAACCACCCATATAAAAAAGAAATCAAGAATATATGTGAACATATGTTGCAATATATTTGTATTTAAGCACGGCTGACGAGGTGACCACTTGTATAGTAATTATGGCAGGGTGGAGGTTTAGAACTCCAGCGACGTACGCAGTTATCTCTGCCAAGACATTATTTCTGTTGAACAGGTCACCTTGAAGGTGGAACGGTGGTGATGGAACGGTGGTGAAACTTTTTTAACAGATAATCGTCTTGGGTAGCCGGTTATACGGAATTAATGGCCACCCCATCAGCCAATGAGAGAAGAGAATGGCATTTAGAAGGGAGATGAATTTGAAATATCGGGTCGTACGAACTTGGGCCGGGCTCGGGCTGATATTTGCGTCACTCATATCGGGCTCTTGTCGGGCCGGGCTTGTGATGTAGCAGATGTAGCAGATGAATTAAACAGGCATTGCATAATCTTTGGACTTAAGTGCTAGCGTGCCACCACTAACAGCAGGATGGATGCAGACAAGTCACTAACATCCTCGTAGGCTATTTGCGCAGTGTGAAGTTTACAACACAATGGGTAACAAATTGTAAGCCAGTTACTCTTCTGGCCATTACCACATTGCCTGCTCCAGTACACTACGCCCACACCAACCAGTCCCTCCACAAAGAATGAGCTGCCATCACAACAACCTGGTGTGCCTCTTAAATAGGCCTACTGCTTAAAGGAACCACCCCTAATTCACAGCTTTTTGTCGTACAGCTTCTAAGCTTAAGCAGCATGTGTATTTCGTTGCATCACCAGGCATTTATCCTTACACACGCGCAAACGGGAAAAAGTGTTCTGTGAAACTGATTGTGCTGAATACATGGCTTCTGATCGCCTACAATTCAAATTGTACTCTGATTGAACATGATCGGTTCAGATGGCGTGTGTACCTGAGGTGTTTTCAGTCAGTTTCGGCACCTAAACTGATTAACGGTGCATGTAAACTTACCCATTGTCACTACTCTGCCTGCTCGTTTGCTGCCCACTTAACAAGTTCAATTGACAACAGAGCCTTCAGCAGCAGTATCTTCAGTCATTGACTGACTTAACACATTGTTTAACCTGTGAATACCATTTGGACATATTAATTAATATAGTGTATGCCCTGACTATGGCTAGGCAAGGGCACCAAAATATTGTCCTCTGATATCAGAGAACTGACCACTACCATCTGATCACCACCACTGCGAATGAGCCCATGTCTGCGAATGGAATTAAGTTGCAAATACGTCAAGAATGTGGTTGAATTTTTCTTCCAGAAGCATTTCATTGGTGACATCAACGTTACGAGAGACTAAGATTGTGGTGGTAAAACTAAAATTAATTGGCACTATATTATTTTGAAAACTATGCATCTCTGGAGTATATTTTGACATGATAGCAAGTTGGATTTGTCAGCTTTGTGATTTTACAGCCCCTTATGCCCTAGTACTTCTTCCATTGAAATACATTGAAATTCCAATTCACTGCACAGTGTTTGTGCAATATCTCCTCAATGCTTTGAGGGATCTTTACCAAACTTGTTAGATTTCATCACCACTAAGGTAAAATAGGATGCTCAAACATTCAAGGTAATACAGTCAAAGGTCAAAGTCAAATAGGGTCATTCTTTATATATAGCTACAGTACTACATTGTTTGTACACCATTTCAACACATTGAAGAACTTTCTACAAGCCAAAAAAAGAAAATCACCATCAGGGGTAAATTATCTCAATAGGTGATCATTGTTACAAGGTCAAAGGTCAAGATTGCATGGGGTTTAACACAAAATATTGCTCAGTCAAATTGTTCTATTGAGCTGTATTTCTCCTGGCTTCCTCACTCGAGATTCCACATTTTTTGTTGTTTATGTTGATGATGAACTTTTAGAGGTCATATATTGGCATATTTTGGTCACATATTGGCCCCATCATGCACATGGCACGCTTTCGTGACTGGCAAACGCTTTCATTGCTATTCTGTGCAAGCGAGCACATTGTTCTTTTTTATGTCAAGAAATACAAGTTGTCTAAATAGGAGATGACTTTGTGCCTCTTGTCAGTGAAAAAATTAAAAAGCCCTCCAGATGCTATTGTACAGACTCAGAAAAAAAGTCCGCTACTGACCGGGACAAAGCTGGTCAATAGTCAGTAAAGCTGGTCAATAGTCAGTCATGCATTCCTGAAATGCTATTTTATGGGCACACAACGCAATAAGAGACGCAGCGCTCGTTCTAGAATAACAACAAAGGCCACAATACTAATTATTGCTATCGATAAATAATTATGATGTCCAGAAAGATGTTCTTAAACACAATTTACTAGCCTACAATAGAAGAAATGTGAGGATATAAGAGGGGAAGATGTCTTGAATGGAGAATCAAGTTTCGTTTTCTTTTGCTGACATTGAACAAATATACCAAGATATCTAAAGAGGACTAAATAGCTTCATCTGTGCCTTGTGCTGCCTATAGACAGTTTAAAACTGAGCCAGAGCCAATACTATTACTGAACCCAATGTGAGCTATTTAACATTTTAATTTCCTTAAATGTTCACCAAGAAGATCCGCTGGTTTAATACCAATGCACCAAAATCAATGCGCTCCACACTCTAAAAGGCAATGAGAAATTGATCTGTCATTTGTTAATTTTGTGTTACACCCATAACACACCCATGATTAGTAAGTCCAACCTTTTAGAACTTTGTGTTGGTGCAAAGTTTGTTTTCTGTGCTGTGGAAAAGCGAAATATCGCCGGCACGGCCCAAACACAAGATGCATCTTTCGCCTGAGAATGTTTGACATTGTGTCATCAAAATAGGGCCCTAAGTCTGAAATGGTTGAAAAGATGATCCAGTGATTTATCACTCATATACTATTAATGAGGTGTCTAGTGTAATTGACTAGACAATTGGCTTCTGATTACTTTTAGGATCCAATTCAAAGCCCTTCTGTTGGTTTATAAAACACTACATGGTAAGGCCCCTACCTACATCTCTGACCTGTTAGTACCCCACTCTGCACCTAGGTCCCTTAGATCTGCGGACAAAGGTGTCCTCCATGTGGGCCGGACCTGCCTTAAACAAAGAGGAGACCGAGCTTTTGTGGTTACGGCTCCATGTTTGTGGAACTGCCTGCCCCCTGACACAGGGCCGGTTCTAGCCCTTTTGGTGCCCTAGGCCAGATTTGAGTTTTGCCCCCATTTTTCTGAAAATATAAGAGAAAAACTGAAGAAAAAAAAATAAATGTATTGTGATGCCCTCCTGATATTTGGTCCCCTAGGCAACCGCCTCGTTTGTCTGTGCCTAGAACCGGCCCTGCCCTGACATTAGACTTGCCTCTTCCATCCGCTCCTTCAAATCTAAGCTAAAAACCCATTCTCTGGCCTTTACAGGTGTTTAACTGCCTGTTCCCTTTTTCTTTTCTGTTCTGTTCTTATTCTGAGCTGGTCTCTTTGTTATCTGCTTGCTTTTTTATAATTTTTTTGCGATGTCTTTGTTATGACAACTTGACATTAATCAGGATGACATTAAAAGAACTGGTCTTCGTCATGACAACTTGATATAAAATCTTTACTTGAGGTCATAATGAACACATTGTTAGACCTTCAGTGGAAACATTACATTTGTCAGTAAGCTATCATGAAGGATAGACTGGCTGTCATGACACAATTGTGACAGTTTCCTCAGACCTACGCCCTCCTTCCGGGAAGGAAGCAAGGAAGGAACGATGGAAGGATGGAGGAATCGAGGGCAGACAGATATAAGAAATAAGATGTCCTCCTGATTCATGTATCACTAGTATGAGACATCCATTACAGATGACATCTCTGAAACAACTGACCAAAATAAATGCTATCTTCGTCAAATATAGGCTATAACAACCACCAAACAATTTTATTCATCATAATGCAATGTAATTAAACCAAGACAATTAAACCACGATCTGTTTTGCATCAGTTTACTTTTGTCTTATAACCACGGACAATGCACATCATAATAAACTCGACTAAACAATCAACTTTCTTGCTGAAGTTGAAGATGTTTTTTTTATTATTTCTAAGATGCATTTTCCTTGCTCTAAACAGTCATTTGAACTCCCTTTTCACAAATAGCAAACTCGTTTTTTAATTGGATGTTGGGAATGGGAGGGCATTTAAACTTTTTAGACTCTCGATTCCTCGCTTCCTCGCTTATCGGACCTTGCTCCTCTCTCCTCCGTCCTCGTTCCTCTCTCCTTCTTGCAGCAATTAGAGAATTGAGACATCCTCGATGACGTCGAGCCTCGAACAGTTTCCGGGGCACAAGTACGGAGGACAGAGGACCGAGCCCGAGGAAGCATATTGATATGTACCCAATGTTAAGACTCAAGACTGATTCTGGCCTCTAGTGGCCGCTATTGTGCCTCTGTGATTCTGTTTTTGTTTGACATGTCTTTGTTTGTAATGATCATGTGTTTCATGCCCTGCCTCTTACTTTGCACTGATTTTCACGCCTTTTCTTAATTGCCCACCTGAATGCTGTAATTACACTAGTCATGTGATTCATTTGTCAATGTATTTATACTGGCTCCTTTGCCTTCACTGAGTCTTTGGGTTTATGTTGGTGAGTGAAGTGTATTTTGCTGGACTTAGTCGTACTTTTTCTGTTTGGATTCTATTCAGTTGGATTACTTTTTTCCCTGTTGGATTCTGATCACCTGGACTGTTTTTTGTTGTGACTCTGGACTGTTGGATATTTTTAGTTTGTTTTTTTCCCCTGATCTTCTGAGCTGTCTTGAAAATAAATATTTTGAAGATCATTTTTGCCTCTGCATTTGAGTTCCCTCAATAGCTCATTCAGTAGGCAACTTGCAACAACCCGGGTTCAATCCCAGATGCTGCCGTGTCAGTTAAAATGCACCAGAATGCAAGATATTCTAAATTCTATTGCATCAGAAATGTAAAAAATTCCTTGGGAACCCCTATTCATATTGCATGGTGCACTATGAAAGTTAAGCCGTGAATGAGCATAGTCAGCCATTTTTAACCAGGGTATTGTCAGCATTGAAAACATCGAGACTCATCACTCATCAGCATGAAGCATCACATTTCTTTGTACTTTCTTCCTCTCCCCCTCACTCCCTAAAACCAAAACACGGTCTGAACTCAAGGTCTTTCCACATTCCTCTGTAGCCTATTGCCAGTAACTGGGTGTTTTTTTTGTTGTTGTTGTTTTTACAGGACATTTTCATTTTCATAGTGTCATAGTCGTGTTTTTTTGTAAGGGTGCGAGAACAAACATACAGTAGGACCTGTGGCCTTGTCTCGCTATGCATGTTCTGCATTTTCAGTGCTATGCGGAGGCAAGATCTGATATCACCAAGTAATTAAGAGTCCAGGATCAATATTAAAGTTGTTTGTCCTGGATCAACGTACTCTAGCCCTTACCCTAAGCCTAACCCTAACTCTAACCTTACTACTAACCCTAAACCTAACCAATCGATCCAGGGCAACAAGTTTGACATTGATCCTGGACATTGATCCTGGTGATATCAGATCTTGCTATGCTGAGAGATTGTTGCAACTAGTAACTTTGACCAAATCTGACTCCATTAATATAAATGATCTGACACATTAATTGTAGAAGGATATTTAGTGTTACTCACTGGTACAATCTTAAGATCCCACCATGCCAAATGTCTCGCTTACCAATAATGGACTAAGTCTGTGTGTGGTGCCTGCTCTATAGACAAAGACCTAATGACTATCAAATCATGTCCTGAGCACACAGTGAATTGTCCTACTTGTGTGTCGGCTTGAACGTCTATTAGTCAAATGTCAAAGTACAGTATAACAATTCAGTCATATTGTGGCTACACCATACCTTACAGAACTACGTCTCAGTAATCAGCTCAGCTTAGACCGATGTGGATCAAATTGTCATTTATTATCCAAAGATAACTTGAATTCAGTTACAGGTAGACAGTGGTGTAGTGGGAATTTTTGAAGTGGGGGTACGCTATTTGTGACCCCCCCCCCCCCCCCAAAAAAAAAGAAAAAAGAAAAAAAAAAAACTTTATCTCGAGTCGTTTACGTGACTGTTATTATTAGGCTACATGATTCACTTTCAATACAGAACTTCTAGCTGCCAGTCCAACTAGATCAGTGATGCAACATTATAGTTTCCATTCAAGATTGTTTTAATCATGTTTAATCATGATTTTAACATCATCCATATTTATGTAGACCTACAGAACATGACTAAAAATAAGCAGATGCCGTTATCTACTGTAAGTGGTGTAATGATCCGTGAACTACTTTGCTCCAACTCCAACATTAACACGCATAGAGCAGTAAACTTAATGCTTTAGCTGCCTGACTATTTTATAAGCATTAACCTTACGGCAACCTGCCTCAGTGCGAGTTGAACTTGTCTAAATTTACCGGTAGCCTACTGTTTTGGGCTACGAATCCAAAATGATGCGTCGTTGCGCTTATTCAAACCAACGTTCAACACTTCAAAGCCCTTACCCGCCGACACTGCCTCAGCTGAAAGAAAATGGATGTTTTGGTTAAAACTAACGACGACATTGTCATAGCCTGGCTACAGAGCCACGCAGGTCAGAGGGCTGCAGAACTCGATTGCGACCGAGGAATTTGAGTGTGTGTGCATGCGTATGTGCGTGCTCCTGTCATATATTTCCCTGGCCCTGTTCATTGGCTTGAAATGTCTAGTCAGTGTATGCTATGCATGTTGCTTTCACCCTTGCGTCCGGCGCCCACCCCTACAAATTCGGTTATGTTCACCATTGCCAATGCATGTGGTTTAATGTATAATTAGTAGGATTTTTTTTTTTTTTCACGTGAGAAGTGGGTGGACGGCGTACCCCCGCGTTCCACGCCCACTACACCCCTGCAGGTAGAAAACCAACTAAGTGAGTAACATAAAACATTAACATTACCACAGCCTGCCTAGCCTAAAGAAGAATACCTACATCCAGCAGCAAGCTGCCAGATAGGAGTTCTGCTACAGAAAGTCTCCAAGAGCATATTCTCACCTTGCCTTAAATACCCATGCTTGGCTTAAATACCCATGCTTGTGTTGTTCTTACTGATAAAAGAGAATGTCAAATGGCCAATGTAGAGATGGGGGAAGCTATCCTGAAAAGACCAGGGGGCTCATTTATCAACAGTGCGTAGAAAACATTCTAAATTCTATCGTACGAATGAAATTTAGGATGTGCGTGAGTACAAAAAAATCGGTATCAAACGTGCGCAGGCTGGTCGTACGCACACCAGCAATTATAAATCTCACACTTTCTAAATCACTGTGGTTGCGCACGCTCAGGTTCATTTACAGCCCGACACACCCCTAATTAACCATATAGGGTATGAATAACCTCTCTGACACGGGTACGTTTCAGACAGGTGCACACAATCATGCTGCTCACTGAAATCGCACTCCCTCTTACATGCAATGCCTTCTAAATATTTACAATGAGTTACACATTTTCAAATGACTTTACAAAGTGTGTCAATAAAATGAGTAATCCACGTGTTTGTCTCGAAGTATACGGGTTCGTTTGTTTGGCAATTGTCAATAAACTGAAACACGAGACTTATATAAAACATTTTGTTTAGGCTTTGAGATTTGAGGACGTTTTTACTTGCAGTTTCACAATTCTACCACAGGATTTTATGTTTACGCGTGGTCAGAGATGTGCTTACATTTAAGCACATTTCTAAGATCAAGTACAAGTTCATAAATCCCACACTTTGCGCAGGAATGATCGTACTCACCATTTACGCACAGATCTGTGCTTAAGTATGGTTGATAAATGAGCCCCCTGGAATCCTAGATTACTGATAACATATTAGGACTAAGCTGATGTCACTGGGTGACTAATAGCAGGCGGAAGGAACGTGAAAAATGTGTCCGTGTTTACCCGCACTGCTCACAACAATAGCTTGCCTCGATCTTATTAGTGTTTAACGCTATGCAAGTGTTTAGCGGGAAGCAGTCAGCAAGATGATTGGGGGAGACATCTGCGTAAAACGCTTTTAACCTCTGACTGAGTCACACAGGATGCGGGAGAGCAGGACGAAGACGCTGGAAAGTCTCGGAGTGCAACTGAATAAGGAATAAGGCTGGGCTGAATAAGGAGCTGTGAACTAACGTTACGGACGAACGTGGAGCACCGTGTGCCGGTGAAATTGTGCCATCAAGCTATGGAGGGACGGGGGATTCTGACCAAGGAAGTGATCTTTTCCTCTCTCGGAGCATAGTCTAAGGACCCGGGACTTACGTTTGTGTGTTGAATACTGCCCTTTAGAAGAGTAGATATAACAGATAGAAGAGTATGTGTCACGCTCTAATGGGTCCGTGTAGAACGCTGCGCCATGTCAGTTCTGATATTAGCATCAGCTCTTATGAGAAATAATAATTTTATTATCTGGTCAGCACAGGGGCCACAGCAGGGGCCAGGGTCACTTCTTCAGGGGCACGGGCCCCCGTCGGCCCCTGTCTAGAACCGCCTATGGTGCGGTGCTTCCACTGTGATAATACTACACTTACTATAGAGCTAGCCAGTGTGCAAAATGTCAGTGCCTTTAAAATATTATAAACCGTGGAACCAACCAAGTTAATTAATCAATAATTAATAAATTAATCATACTAATTAAGTACCAATTATAATAACATTAACAATAATCATGAGAATGATACCAACAGGGAATATTAATCATGAAAGATAACTCCTTGCAAAAATACTCTGTTCTGGCTTATAGTTGGTGCACATATGTGGCAGCTCTCTGAGCAGAAAAGAGCAACCGCTGCAATGTCCTTCAAACAACGCCAGTGCCATGACCTGAAACCATGACATTCAGTTTGCCATGTTCCAAGAACAGGGCATCCAGTTTATAAAACCACATTTTTTTCTCATATGATGAAGAACTTTGGATGGTACTGAATCTTGTTTCTCCTGGTACCATTACCCCTCCCTGGACATTGCTTTCACCTCTCATCATACACACACTCACTCACTCACTCACTCTCTCTCTCTCTCTCTCTCTCTCTCTCTCTCTCTCTCTCTCTCTCTCACACACACACACACACACACACACACACACACACACACACACACACACACACACACGCTCACGCTCACACACACACACACACACACACACACACACACACACACACACACACACACGCTCACGCTCACACACACACACACACACACACACACACACACACACACACACACAACACACACTCACGCTCACACACACACACACACACACACACACACACACACACTGAGCAGGCCGTGTCAAGGGGGAGTGTAGCAATCCCACGCCTGCATGGCCTTGAGACAGTGGAAGGAATTTCCACAGAACTATTATGTACAAACCCAATTTCAAAATAGCTGGGACCCTGTGAATAAAAAAGGAATCCAATAATTTACAAATCTCATAAACTTATATTTTATTCACAAAAGAATATAACATGGCAAATGAAGAATGTTGAACATTTTGAAATGTTGAGATGTTGGTTCATTTTGGCATGTGAGCTACACCTTCCAAAAAAGTTGGAACAGGGCCAATAAGAGGCCAGAAAAGTAAAATGTACATATAAGGGAAAGCTAAAGGACCCATTTACAACTTAGTTGGTCAATTGGCAACATGACAGTGTCTGCAGTGTTTCTCATGAGTCATGATGTGCGGAGGATTACCAGTTGCCTAAATGCTGCGGCACAACGTAGTAGAGCAAGATCAGAAGAGTTTCTCAGAGAAAAATTGCAAAGAGTTTGGAACAGCCGGGAAACCATACTGGATGCCCCTGATCAGTGGGTCTTTTGACGGCACTGCATCACATAAAGGAATGCTACTGTGATGGAAATCGCAAATGGGGCGCAGGAATACTTCCACAAAACATTGTCGGTGAACGCAATCCACCGTGCCATTCGCAGTTGCCAGCTTTAACTCTATAAGACTAAAAAGCCATTTCTAAACCCATCCAGAAGCGTAGGCGTTTTCTCTGGGCCAAGGCTCATTTAAAATGCACCGTGGCAAAGTGGAAAACTGTTCTGTGATCAGACTAACTAAAATTCAAAGTTGTTTTTGGAAATCTGAGACGCCATGCCATCCGGACTAAAGAGGACAAGGACAACCAGAGTTATTATCACTTACTGATTGCTCTCAGTTCAGAAGGCTGCATATGGGGCAGGGATGGACTGGGAATACAATTCGGTCCTGGCAATTTTCCCTCTGGACCACTCACGAGGTATGTTGCTGGAGTACAAGTAGCAGCATGGAGATGAAAGTTTGTTAACTTTTATGCAAGGGAGTGTGCATAGAGGTGGTCTTTGGTTATGTGTGTGTGCGTGTGTGTAACACTTCTCAGGAACAGCATCCCACACTCCTCCAGTAATTATAACATGCCAGTTAACAGTCTCATCTTCTCTCACGCTCTGACTCTGACCTCTGACTCCTTGTGGGTCTCTAGTTCTGTCCGGTTACTGACACACATTGATACATCTTGGGGACAAATAACTTGAAGATCAGCATACATGATGAGTATACATGAGAAGTGATTGTTCTCTCAGCCTGATAAATGTAACACTGCAAATATTACCCCATCTAATGTAACAAAGTGTCTGTGATGTGTTCTGATTCTGATACATGCGTTAAATGTCACCCTATTGGGTATACTTAATCATGTTTCATTAAACTTTGAAACATTTTGGAACATACAGTACAACTCCGTGCTGGTGTGTCTGTTTGCTTGTCAGGCCTGCCTAAGCTTCAGCTTTCCCCCAGGTGTCCAAGGCCTGTTTTAGTGAGGTTGGTGTTTTAACGGTCTAGTATAAGTGGTCTTACTATGAAGTTGTGCTCACTATATCCATCAATAAAGTTTGAACAGTTCGTTGGCAGATGAAAAATGATGTTTTCAGCTGTAAAAACGGTGTTTGTACGGCTACAATAAGGAGTTTTGTTATCGTGGTATTTCATGAAAATTACGTTGATTTGAATGAGAGGCAGCGTCTAATGGAAGTTCCAAGACAATCAGAAGGCAAACGTGGAAGAAAAAAAGACAAAAAGGGGCAGGGCTGCATAAGGTGGGTATGAAATAGAATATATATATATATATATATATATATATATATATTTTATAAATATTCTATTTCATATTTTACCTTTCTCTGTTCTGCTTGTTTGTTTTAAAGACACTATGAGCATGGTTGTTTTGTGTATTTCATTATTTAAAAACGAGACATCATATCTACAGTATCCAGTTTCATATTAACACTCTTAAAAAACATTGTTTTTTTTTGTTTTTTTTAAAAAGACGAAGAAAATCATGCCTTAGTGCAGCCTGTAATTGTGAATTCAACATTGGTAGTCTTTCTTCTCTGTGTTTAACCAAGTGCATCACATCTCTTGACCCTTTTTTATCCATTAGAAAAAGTTTGCCCGTATCCTACTGTTAAACACACTCTAATGCAGGGGTGGGCAATTATTTTGGCCAAGGGGCCACATTGGCTTTTACATATTGACTAATGGGCCGGGTGTTAACAATTAACCAACTGATGCCGGTAAACTGGCAAGTCTCAAACCAGTAGCCCCACTTTCTTCAGAGGACATGTTAATATGCAGGTTTAAAAGGGTGGAATTTGCATTTTCGTGAATACAACACATTTGATAAATAAGGCCTATAATCTAGGTCACCATGACTAAATGAGAATTTTCTTTATTTTGGGAAGGCTCGACGGGCCACATTAAATAGCTCTGGCCACATCTGGCCCCCGGGCCTTAGTTTGCCCAGGTATGCTCTAATGCACCCTACTGGCTTTCCGACAAGAAGCAGTGCAACAACCAAACACAGTTCATCAGGCTGTGGGTAGTATATTATTTTATTTACCTACATTTTTTGTTGTTGCTGTTGTTTGTTGTTGTTGCAGTTGCTATATGACAACACAGGGTTGATGGTCCATTTTAAATTTATCAACCAGAATTTGGGTTAAGGCAACTTTGCATCAGCTCGGTGCCCAGACACCAAGTTGGTAATTGAATGACTCACATTGGTCAGACACACACATCATCAAAGGTTTCCTGTCCGTAAGTCTTACTTAAAAGTACTCAGATTATGGTTATATGCATAGAGCATGATTAGCTAACTAACTTTGGGGAAGGAGCAGCAGCAGAAGTCTAGGCCTACTTTTCACCAGGGACACTCAAGCTCACATAGTGTGTGGAAATTCTACTTTGTTTTACTCATTCTTTTTGTCCAGCACATATTGTGTTTTGTCACCTACATTTTTGCCATGAAGATGTAAAATGTTCTAAAATAGCAAATTGTTAAATGGCACCATTTGAAAATTTAAAGCTAAAATTATCTTAAAATTTAAAATATCTTTATTCTTCAATTCAATCAATCAATTCAGTTTATTCGCCAGACACTTGTCCAAATCCACATACAGTTATATAAATAGTACAAACAAAAACAAAACAAAAAACAAATAGAAAAACATCAACACAGACCAGGACAATCATACAAAAACAACACTCCAACAAAAGAAAATCAGAACAAGTAAAATAATTAAAATCTATACAGACATTTTAACCAGTGCGCTCTCAGCCTGGATGAATACCTTGCGCTACTAACAGCTGGATCACAGATTGCAACCAAGATATTATTCGAAGAATCATCCAGGCGTTTTGTGAACTTGTGCATTCAATTTCTTAAAAGTGCATGTAGTGTGCTCACTCCTACAGACACAAACATCTGACTAGCACTCCCTCCTCTGGGAACTTTCAGTAGTATTCTTAGAGCATCATTGTATGCCACTTGTAGTTTCTGCATGGTGGACTTTTTGTAAAAGGACCACAGGTGTGCAGTGTAAAGTGGTGTGCAGTATGCCTTGAACAGAGCTACTTTGACTTGTGTGGAGCAAAATGTAAATTTACGGGCTATGGTGTTTGCCTGTGCATATAGTTTACAACACTGTCTGTAAATGTCATCGTCATCACTCATATCATCTCTAATATAATGACCAAGGTATTTTATCTTTTTGCAGACATCAAGATGATTATTAGACAGTTTGAACACAGGAAATTTGGTGTTTTTATACTATTTATTTCTACATATTAAAATAGCACTTTTGCTAGAATTATACTTTATGTCAAACTGTGCACCATAGTCAGAGCATACATTAAGAAGCTGTTGCAGCCCTGCACTACTTGGACTAAAGGTCACAAGGTCATCTGCATGCATAAGATGATTGACTAGTACCCCACCAATCATACAGCCTGTGTCACAGCCATTCAATCGTCTAGACATTTCATCCATATACAGATTAAACAAAATAGGGGACAAAATGCCACCCTGCCTTACCCCATTAGTCACACTAAAAGGGTCAGATATAGTACCCCCCCACTTGACGTGCATTTTCTGGTTTGCATACCAGTAAGCAAGTACCCTAACAATGTATCCAGGCTTGCTTTAATTTAATAAATAGCTTTTTGTGACTGACGCGATCAAATGCCTTGGAAGCATCAATAAAACACATTAAAACACTTGAATTTTTAGAATTATACAAGTCCACTATCTCTTTTAGAGCATATATACACATATCTGTGCCATGCTTTGGCTTGAACCCAAACTGATTTTCAAGAGAAGAGATATACACATTCACTCTGTCAAGTGGAATTCTTTCCATCACCTTTGACAGTATACTGGCCAGCGCAATAGGCCGGTAATTGTCAAGGCAGCCAACCTTTCCAGTTTTGTCCTTGATGACCGTTACAAGCAGAATAGATAGCATAAAATCTGGCAATATACCATGAACCTTCATCTGCACCGCAGCAATTAATTAGCAAATTAATTTGTGCTGTCATTATTCAACCCAGCATTTCAACATTTTGCAAAGTTTTGCTTTAGTGACAAATTGGACATAATGTAAAGGAATATTCTGGCTATAATATATTTGAGATTTACACTCTTTGTGTCTGAGAAAAGTCTTTTTGTTCTGCATGTTTATCCTACCATAGAAGGCCTACTGAAAATACTCAAATAATGTAACTAATCTGCCTGCCACATAAGTATATCAGTCATCTTACAGGTGCAAATATTCAAATACTGTCACTAATATAATATGCCAACAACCCATTTTGTTATGGTGTGTGTACACATGCTGAGTTGGCTACCTCATCATTGGACTGGGGTTTCATTTTCTCCTTTTCCTTCTTAGTGTTTCCTTCTATTGTCCAGGAGAGGGCAGTGCAGGCCCATCTATCCATAGCTGTGATAGATGGTCTTTAGTATTTTTTGCCTTTCGGGCAGCGCTGCCACCTAAGGCAATACTCCCCCCAATTTAGGGATGAGGGCTGAGGGGGTTAGGTTTAGGGTAAGGCTGCCTGGAAGGTGCCGTTGGGGGCAAAAAACACCATGGAGCTGTGATAGACTCCCACTGGTCAATCAGGCAGGCAGGAAAGGCTAGTAGAGTATAATGAACTGTAGGCATTTGAACTGAATTGACAGACAACCAATCCTTCAATGAGAGCTGGGAAGAAACTGTAGTAAATATCCAGACACACTAAACACAGAGACAAAGAACACTAAAAGTTCAGAATGCTGATCATGGAAAGACTACGCTGCGTGTGTGTGTACATGTATGATAACAGTTCTTCAGACCAGAACTTGCAGTCTGTGAAGACTTTATGTTTTCGTGTGTGTGCGTTCAGAACTGAGTTAAATGGAAAGGCAAATGCTCTCTCTCTCTCTCCCTCTGTGTGTGTGTGTGTGTGTGTGTGTGTGTGTGTGTGTGTGTGTGTGTGTGTGTGTGTGTGTTTGTGTGTGCATGCAAGTATAGAGTTCAGAGCTGTTATATGGCACTCTGATTATGTAAAGTAGCTGTTATTTTAGTCTCTGTGTGCCCATGCATTTATTACCATAATGCAGGTTAACGTCAAGAGTGCAAGCATGACAGTATTCACTGCGCGTGTGTGTGTGTGTGTGTGTGTGTGTGTGTGTGTGTTTTCCATGCATATTACTTTATAGGGGACCTGTGGCTGCTTCACATACTGTGTGTGTGTGTGTGTGTGTGTGTGTGTGTGTGTGTGTGTCTGTGTGTGTGTGTGTGTGTGTGCTCTGTGTGTGTGTGTGTGTGTGTATTTCCATCTGTGCTGGAATCAGTTTAAAGTGAAGATGGAAGCAAGAAAGAAGAAGCTGGGGGAAGAGGAGAGATGGTAGATCGTAGGGGTTCTCAAGATTTTGACAGGTGAACTTAAGTCAACTTAGGATCCAACATTGAACTGAGGGCCACCAAAGTGATGGCAGGAAAAAAAAAGAAAAAAAATCCCATCTGTAATCATTTTATTGACCAGATTGCATCTCAACAGTTTACATTTATTGTGATACCTCAATGCCTAGATATGGTTAAACCAGGGCCAGTTCTAGGCATAGACAAACTAGGCAATCGCCTAGGGACCACACATATCAGTGGGGCATCACAATACGTTCATTACTTTATTTTCTTTATTTTTCACTCGTATTTCTAGAAAAAAGGGGGCAAAACTCAAATCTGGCCTAGGGCAGCAAAAAGACTAGAACCCGGCCTGTGTTAAACACTGCAAAATGGAGATTCATTATTTCAAAGTAATTTACAGTTTTACAGACTTTATCAGATGTCATCGTGGGCCACCACCAGAAATGCTTCCGCCGGCCGTCATTGGCCCCCGGGCCACACTTTCTTGTACAGGCTAAACAGAGTTTGTTGCAGAATTTGACACAGAAAGAAAACAGTCTGAATATACTGTACATGTACCGCTATAAAACATTCTTGTGTCAGCTGTGAAGACCGTACTGGGGCACGTTGGGTGTAAGATGGTGAGATATACCCTATAGGAGATTTCTCCCCTGAGAAGATCTGTAATATTCAGCAGGATATACATGTATTTGGATGTTATTTGAATGCCCAAAAACAATGCATGCGTTATTTACAGTACCTTCACAGCTACAGCTATATATAGGCCAATGGGCCAGCCTTGGAAATAACTTTGCATGAACGTAGCTTACTGAAACAGAACAAACATGTGAGACTGGGTGGAAAGTAGGGATGATACGTGATGGAGTGAATCAAAGAACGGAAAAAGAGGGAAAAAAGAGGATGCATAAGTTGAGAAAAACAAGAATGCTGTATGAAAGAGTGAATAAAAGAAGGGAAAGTGAAGAAAAGCAGGGATGCTGTGTGAAAGAGTGAATACAAGAAGGGAAAGATAAGTGGAGAAAAGCAAGGATGCTGTAAGAAAGAGTGAAATCAAAGAAGGGAAAGATGGGTGAAGAAAAGCAGGGATGCTGTGTGAAAGAGTGAATCAAAGAAAGAAGAAAGAGAAGAAGAGTAAACAGCAAAATGCATTTTTACATTTATAGGCAGTGACTGTTTTCAGTGGGAAAAGGAGCGTCAGACTCTTAATCTCTGTACCTGAAAATACACATTAATGGATAGAGATGGAATTGTGTGTGTGTGTGAGGTGTGTGTGTGTGTGTGTGTGTGTGTGTGTGTGTGTGTGTATTGGCTCAGCGGGAGAGACATCAGTGGTATTCGTTGGATGGCTGACAGATGGTGACCTTTTCCCAATCAAATCTGCATACATACCAATCTAATTCCACTCAGATGGTGTGTGTGTGTGTGTGTGTGTGTGTGTGGGTGTGTGTGTTTAATTCCACAGAGATACTGGTCTCTCTTTCTCTCTCTCTAGAGGCCCCATACATGAATGTCTACTGGAAAGGCATGGGCACACACAGAGAGAAACAAATATACATAAATGTACAGCAGTTAGTTTCTCTGCTCTCCTGGGGAAATGCACATGTAATGGTCACAGCTGGGTTTTTTATCTGTCTTTGTTTTCTTTGTGTCCGAGATAAAAAATGATAAAAATCATGTGTGTGTGTGTGTGTGTGTGTGTGTGTGTGTGTGTGTGTGTGTGTGTGTGTGTGTGTGTGTGTGTGTGTGTGTGTGACAAATCTGTTTTCCAACAGTCCTCCCTGATTGGAACAGAATAGTTTCAGAGGAAGGCAATTTTCTGCCATTGTTACTTGACCTTGTGAGTGACACACAATCTTGCACAGGCACACACGCACACACACACATACGCACACACACACACACACACACACACACACACACACACGCACACACAGTTGCCATTTTCCGAATATGGCAACTACTTGACTGCCACATACGACTCCTATACTGATCTCTGCAGACAGCAGCATGTAGCATGCAGTACATGATAAATATCACAGGAGTAGTGTGGGGCTCAATTCACTTTCAGTCAGGTAGAGCACCTGCAGCCAATTAATTAATGAGATTCTGGTCATGTGACCAGTAGGCCTCTTCTGTGGCGTTTTCAAGATGACATAACTTTTCAAAACGTTACGATAAAAAAAGCCTCAATTGATAAAATAGCCAATTTACACTGTAAATGTTCAGCTGTTGTGCTTAACCACCTGTTTACAATTTTCCTAACTACGTTATGTCACAAAGTAAGATGGGCGGGGTCCCACAATAGCTGAAAACAATTGGCAGTGTTGGCAGCCACTTCGCAGCTGAGAACAATGAAAATGATCAATTGCCTGGCTGTCATAGGCTACAGGGGAAATCATCAATGTGTTGGCTGCAGATGTTGCGTGTTGATTCACTCCTGATAAAACCTTGGAGTTAAAAGCAGTAGTGGGACGTTGGTAAGTTTTGTCTCTGCTACCCTACTTATACTGTGTCTGTTTATCTATCATTCTATTAGCCAGGTGAACACCGCTTAGTGGTTCCGCACAATTCTCCTTTCGTCCCACTAGCCAGGAAGAGCATAATGTGATTGGCTAAACACCATGATGTCTGAATACAAATCTAGAGTGTTGCACTTGGATTTAAACAGCTCAGACACCACCGATGTCTGAGTACAACCTATGGCTAATGGTTAGACTTACTCACTATCCACTCCCAATCTATAGCAGTGAGCAAATTCATGCATCAGGTCTGTGACTGAATGAAGCTGAACTATAACTTTAACACATCATCTCCAAACTCCTAACTTGGTAGATGGGCAAGGTACTCCATTTTGATAACACAAATATTCAGGGACCTTTAGGGATTGATTTTCTGTTAGCCTCCTACATTGCTGCTTGCAGCTATTTCAAAATGTTTTTGTCATCCTGAAAGATTTATGTCTGTTTATCTGTCTGTGTGTGTGTGTGTGTGTGTGTGTGTGTGTGTCTGTGTGTGTGTGTGTGTGTGTGTCATGACATCTGTCCTCCTCATAAATGGTGAATTCTCAGGGTTACCATAGGCTAATAAGACCTGGAGGCAGAAGCCATAGACAAGGTAAGACGACATTCACACACACACACACACACACACACATAGCGGGACTACAGCAGACAGATGCTTGGATGTTTATTTATGGTAATCTCTAAATGTCATCATAAATAATCTCAGGGCCTGTCATGGGGAACAGCAGGGGAATGGGCAACAATACACACACACACACACACACACACACACACACACACACACACACACACACACACACACACACACACACACACACACACACACACACAGTCATGTCACACACACGTCACAGACACATCAAACACAAGTACCAACCCCAACACATATAGTACACACACACAAGTCATCCATACAAATGGAGCATTCTGCGTTAGTTCTGGCAGGCCACGTAGTCAAGCCCACTATCAGCTGTTACATCTCTAATTGGTTAATGCCAGCCCAGCCCATGTCAGCTGTCTTTCCGCTGCCACTCGCCATAGGCTGCTTGTCAATAGGGCGCTCTATTTAAGCTGTTTCCCTCTGGTTACTCTTCCTGCTGCTTCAGTTGCACGCTGCTTTCGCAACCCACCTCCTCCCCGGCTCCACCCAAAGAGGAAAAACTGGAACGATGTCATACTGTTGTCATTGTTGCTTGCTCTGTTCATGGGGGAAAATGCATTACCCTTCCATTTTATTTAAATGGGGGGTAATTCTCCCTGAGTTGCTGCTGTTCCCCATCTTGGCTTCCATGGAGCTCATGGAAAAGAACGGGACTTCCTCTGAACAGAGTCATACCGCCAAATTAAATTATTTGCATTATAAATAAAGTCTCATATAAATTATCCGCTGTTTTCTTGTTTCATTTGACGTAGTGGACCTGACAGAAGTGAGTTAGTGTGTGCGTGCATTTGTTTTAGGGATGGCAACCTATTCGGCCTGCTCAAGTATAGGATTAACATGATAACCTGCACACGCAACACACACAAACACAACTTACACAGTGATGCTATTGTACAGTTTGTGTTTGTGTGTGTATATGTGTGTGTGTGTGTGAGAGAGAGAGAGAGAGAGAGAGAGAGAGAGAGAGAGAGAGAGAGAGAGAGAGAGAGAGAGAGAGAGAGAGAGAGAGAGAGAGAGAGAGAGAGAGAGAGAGAGAGAGAGAGAGAGAGAGAGAGAGAGAGAGAGAGAGATTCACCTGCACTCTTGAGGCTCTTCAGTGTGACCTGACTCCTCCCACAGACCTGCAGTACCTGTGTAGGAGGGACAAGAACACTGCATAGGTCGACGTGTGTGTGTGTGTGTGTGTGTTTGTCAGAGAGTGCTTGTTTCTCTAACCTGTTGGGGACTTTTACACATCAACGCCATCAAATCGTGATGTATGATGAGGACTTATAGACCTATTATATTCCATTGCTAAAGGTCAATTATCAGACAAATCAACTAGCCTGTGCTACCTGGGCAGAGATATTGCTGTTGTAGTAGCCAGTATCAAGGCAGTTAATAAGCAAAGTACTAAAGCTCTGTGAATCTGGAAGTAAGATGTGTGGTGCTGTTGCCTCAGTATAGACAGCTCACTGGTGTTCAGTCCTTGCCTGGCTTTGG
>JAODXP020000016.1:10883523-10919828 GCA_027497455.2 Sardinella longiceps | reverse complement strand
TGCACCATGTAGTCCAGCCAAATACCCCCTCTGAAACCTCTTCCTTTTTTAACTAGAAATATAAGATATTTTAACCTATTTGAGTATTCTCTTGACAAACAGCAACACAAAATTGAAAATTTGCCATTGGCCATTGGAGTCAAACATCAACCTATTAATCATGACCAAAGTCTGTGTGAGAACAGTCTGTGTGTCTAATCCACTGATCAGAGGTCAGTCTGTGTCTCACTGACAGTCACAGGAAACAGGCAAATCCAAAGCATGTACAGTCACACACTGAGACAGGTACAGTACAGGGCACAAACTGAATCTGAGTGACTGCAGTGAAGAAACTGGTTCTTCAAGTCACATTGCTGAACTGACCAATCAGAATCCATAAATACTAGACTAGAGCCCCACCCTCTCACTCAGGTGAAGAAGGAAGTGCAGTTGAGATAGACGGAGAAGACTGGAGTTTATTTACTTTTAAATTATCAATGTAACTCTAGATTACAGATTACAAAGATTGGTTCAGCAGCTTTACTTTAGCTTTAGCTCTACATTATGTGTTAGTTTAGCAGAGAGATCGGAAAGAATACATGTGACTGATACAGTTTGTCATGGTCTGGAAAGTGAAAGTAAAGTTGTACAGACGTGGAATTTAGCAGGAAAAATGGCATCAAAGTCTGAGGAGGATTACTGTTGTCCTGTGTGCTGTGACATCTACAAGGATCCTGTCATCACTTCATGTAGTCACAGTGTGTGTAAAGTCTGTCTGCAGCAGTTCTGGGAGACTAAAGGATCCAGAGAATGTCCAGTCTGCAGGAGGAAATCTTCAAAGGAGATACTGCCACCTAACTTGGCTCTAAGGAACCTGTGTGAGGCTTTTATAAAGGAGAGAAGTCAGAGAGCTTCAGCAGGGTCTGAGGTGCTCTGCAGTCTGCACAGTGAGAAACTCAAACTCTTCTGTCTGGACGATAAACAGCCTGTGTGTGTGGTGTGTCGAGACTCCAAAAAACACACTGGACACAAGTTCCATCCAGTTGATGAAGCAGCACTTGATCGCAAGGTATTAATCAGTTTTTAATTCATCCACTTTTTCACTATTTACCAATTAATTCAATTGCCTTATAAACATGTAGTTCATACAGACTTTTGAACATTTACCAGTAATTCCAATTAATCAACACCAGGTGGCAATATAGGTGCGCATGTGAATTTATGAAAGTAAACTTTTGTATGTTACAATTTTTGTTGCTCATTCATACAAACACACACACACACACACACACACACACACACACACACACACACACACACACACACACACACACACACACACACACACACACACACACACACACACACACACACACACACACAGAAAGAGAGAGAGGGGTGGAACCAGAGTTCTAATGGGATGTTGCTTTTCCCAAATGTAATTTTATATAATGAATGATAGCTACGTAAATTCATAATAAACAGGGAAATAATGTCTTTATGTGTGAATTCTACAGTAGAATATGGACTCAAAGTCTTACTATTATTTTAATTAATTCTAGGAGGAACTGAAGGTCACACTGCAGCCTTTGCAGAAGAAACTGAAGATCTTTGAAAAGGCAAAATTGATAAGTGATAAAACAGCACAACACATAAAGGTGAGAGAGACTACTTATCTTAACGCTCATACTGTTGATATCTGCACAGATATTATACTGATGTAAAAACATTTTTATCCAGACTCAGGCCCAGCACACAGAGAAGCAGATTAAGCAGGAATTTGAGAAGCTTCACCAGTTTCTACGGGATGAAGAGGCAGCCAGGATAGCTGCACTGAGGGAGGAAGAGGAGCAGAAGAGTCAGATGATGAAGGAGAAGATTGAGAAGATGGGCAGAGAGATCTCATCTCTTTCAGACACAATCAGAGCCGTAGAAGAGCAAGTGGGAGCTGATGATGTCACATTTCTGCAGGTAGAAGCTATCTGTTTCAGAGTGTGTTAGATAGTGTGTGTGTGTGTGTGTGTGTGTGTGTGTGTGTGTGTGTGTGTGTGTGTGTGTGTGTGTGTGTGTGTGTGAGAGAGAGAGAGAGAGAGAGAGAGAGAGAGAGAGAGAGAGAGAGAGAGAGAGAGAGAGTTCTTGTGTATATGTGTGAAGAGAGAACAGAGAAAGTGTGTGGGTGAAGGTAAGGTCAGTAATCAATGATCTTTAGTGTGTGACAGTGACTGGGGGGAAGAACACAGGGGTTCTAAAACAGAACACTGGCTACACAAATGTTTTTCTTTACATATTCCCATTCCCATTGATGTACAAGTGTACAGAATTTGAGAATCCTGGCTGGTTTAGCTGTTGAGCTTTGGTCTTGTGAATGTGCAGATGTGAAAAAGAAACTTCATGACATCAACATCACCCCCTTTGTAAAAGTGTGAAACTGGGTGTCTCCTGGATAACACACAGCAGGTGCTCTCATTTAGTCAGAATTATTGGAGACCAAAGTTGTGGGCATTGGTGGAATTCTAGAGTTCAGGTGCAGAGAAACCATCAGGCTGGAGCATCAGTCCACTCTGGAACCATTTCTGGGGCCATTTCTGTGTCTGTGACCAGAGTGTGTGTGTGTGTGTGTTTAGTGGCTGTGTGCATGTGTGTGATCAGAATGTGTGTTTGAGTGGTTGTGTGCATATATATGTGTGTGTGTGACCAGAGGGTGTAGAACGGTATGGCGTTCTGTTAGCCTGGCGATGCCATCCTACGTACCTCCGCTAAACATTTTATCTCCGCACGTAGTCTGGACCAAACCCCCCCTTGCCGCCTTTCTCTCTGTTACTCTACGGTTTAGCCAATCAGCACACAGTTTAGAGCAATGTCTCAAAATGTTGTAGTCCTACAGGATAGGGACGCGTTTGTTATTCTCTCCCCCACTTTCGAATTACATTCACAAAATTGGTACATGACATTAGCATCCATGATCTTGAGGATTTATTGCCACTACGATGTCAAAATAGATCAGAACTTGCGAGAGATCTGTTAATACTGAAAGCGAAAGTTGTAGGCATGAGAGCCAGGCGAGGGAATACGTCATATCCAAACGGAAACCTATTTCAATTGCATCGGGCCAGACTGTATGACATAGTCAACAGTCGCTTTCGCCCAGGCTAGCGTTCTGTCACAGTAGGGTTGCAATTGAGCTCTGCTCAGCCCAGAAGCCCCGACTGCAGACTTGCCTCAATGTGGGGCGGGGCTTCACCCTCATGGGAAGTCTAGTGTCCAGATAGACTGGTGGACAGATAGAGATACTGAATTAAGGTAGAGCACATCCCCCTACGGAAATAGGTCCGTATCCGGGGATAGTTGGCATCACCTGTCTGAGTAAAAAGTGTGTATAACATTTAGCTCTTAAATCTGCGACATTAGTATTACTTGTGAACTGACGGACAGGCCCAGAAATTCACTCCCAGTCCTGCCTCACATTGGGGCTGTAAGTCTGCAGTCGAGCGTATTGACACCACCTGACCCCACTGAAGTGTCTTTGATCAAGACCCCCATACTGCGGTAGTCGACACCACCTGACCCCATAGAAGTGTCCTTGAGCAAGATAGTGATCCCCAAAATGCCCCTGGTGAGCAGGTTGGCACCTTGCCTGGCAGCCTCCTCCACTGGTGCATGAATGTGTGTGGGAATGGGGGAATGTGAGGCAGACTTTGGTGCTCGTAGGATTGCAATATAACATGCAGTCTGTTTACCATATTTACACACACTCATATGAATGACTAACATGTTTCCTCAATTCTTGTTTCCTAGAACTACAAGAGCACAGTGAAAAGGTGAGTGATGTGATGTGATGTGATCTCCTGTCTCTCTCTTCTCTGTGGTTCTGAACCCAAACCCACAGCAGCACTGACTCCTGAATGTTATTCCAGAGCCCAGTGCACACTGCAGGATCCAGAGAGGGTTTCAGGAGCTCTGATCAATGTGGCAAAGCACCTGGGCAACCTGAAGTTCAGAGTCTGGGAGAAGATGCAGGAGATTGTTCAATACAGTGAGTGAAATACACACACACACACACACACACACACACACACACACACACACACACACACACACATTTTTTATGCCCCCCTTACGTACCCCAGCAGAGTGTTCAGTACAGTGAGTAGAGATTGATAGTACTGTATGATTAGAGAGTGGTAGTGTGTGTGTGTGTGTGTGTGTGTGTGTGTGTGTGTGTGTGTGTGTGTGTGTGTGTGTGCACATTTGCTCAGAATGTAGTAGTGTGTATGTGTGCTGCCGTGTGTGTGCCAGCGTGTGTATGACCAGAGATTGGTAGTGTGTATGTGTGTATGATAGGAAAATGAATGTGTGTGTAATGAAAGAGTGGGAGTGTGTGTGTCCGTGTGTAAGATATGTCAATCACATCCTCATCACACATCACTCAGTGTTCAGCTCATGTGTGTGTTCTTTCTCTCTGCAGCTCCTGTCACTCTGGATCCCAAC
Source organism: Sardinella longiceps (assembly GCA_027497455.2). Lineage (NCBI taxonomy): Eukaryota > Metazoa > Chordata > Actinopteri > Clupeiformes > Clupeidae > Sardinella > Sardinella longiceps. Next base: position 10,915,361 of record JAODXP020000016.1, on the reverse strand, counting down.
ACTGCAGCTGATGATCTCATCCTGTCTGAGGATCTGACCAGTGTGAGACGTGGTGATGAGGAGCAGCAGCTTCCTGATAACCCAGAGAGATTTGATGTACAATGTACAGTGTCCTGGGCTCTGAGGGCTTTAACTCAGGGACTCACTGCTGGGATGTGGAGGTTGGGGAGAACACATGGTGGCAAGTGGGAGTGATGACAGAATCTCTCCAGAGGAAGGGAAACATATACGGCAGGAGTGGACTGTGGTATGTGCAGTATATTGGGGCTACATATAAAGCACGTGCTTCACCTCATGGCCCCACTGACCTCACTGTGCAGCAGAAACTCCAGAGGATCAGAGTACAGCTGGACTGGGACAGAGGAAAACTCTCATTCTCTGACCCTGATAATAACACACACCTACACACTTTCACACACACTTTCACTGAGAGAGTGTTTCCATACTTTTTGACTGTCTCAACACTCTCTCCTCTCAGGATTGTGCCAGTAAAATCCAGTGTGACTCTGACTCATCCCAGTTAGAGCTCATCCAGCCTCCCATGGATGATAAGAATCCAAAGCACACAGAGAGGATGTGTGTGTGTGTGTGTGTGTGTGTGTGTGTGTGTGTGTGTGTGTGTGTGTGTGTGTGTGTGTGTGTGTGTGTGTGTGTGTGTGTGTAAAAAAGTAGAGCACACTGAAAGGAAAGGCTAAGAAGGCCAAACAAAACGTGTCTTGTTGTATGGATCTCAAACTTCAACTGTGTGTTAATGTTCAGGTGTGTAATAAGGGGAGCATAAATATGTTATTGTGTCTTGTGTGAATATACAGTTTTATACCAAAATCAGTTGAATAAATGATGATTCATTCCATTCATGTGACTCTGATATAATTTGTGTTTTTATTTCACTAACTGTTGTATTTGCTGTTGATAAGAACAGAGTAAATCAGCTTCATCACTGCAACAGTTCTGATAGTTTCTCTTATTTCATTTCAGTCATTTTGGGGCAGGTTGTTACTGCATAAGCAATACTGGCACCTGGTGGACACTCACCTGTAATTACACTGCAGACTCATGGATCTTGTGAAGCATCACTCACTCTACACTCACTCACTCACACACACACACACACACACACACACACACACACACACACACACACACACACACACATGATTGGAGTACTTGTAGTTAGATCAGATCAAACTCTCTACAGCAAACATGGAGAAATGTGGCCATTACCATTTAAAGGAATAAAAAAGAGCAGTAAAGATGAGATAACTTGAGAGTTGAGTAGCCTACTTACCAAAGAATGGACACCAAAATGTTTTTGCTACGAATGTGTCTCAAAGGTGATCGGTAGGGAAGTATCTGTCTTCAAAGCGTACAATATTAGCAAACTCTTCAATACAAAACATGATAATTATGTTCTTACATTTTTCTGCACTGACAGGCAGATTTTTTTACAAAACAGTCTACCAGGAGTCATCAACAAAAGTGAGCTGTATGCTCTCTCACAAAATCATCAAACATGAATGTTAAAAGTCCTATTAGTAGTCCAGGCAAAATAGCCCATTTTGGGGCCAAAAACAGGAGTAATTGTAAAAGATTTTTTTCAGCTTAGATAATTTCTTTAAGGTGTCCAAAACAACATACTAAAAGTCCTAAGAAATCCTAGTTGAGGAAATATGTTAAATTCTCGTCAATCCGATATGTGTACCAATATAGGCCAGAATAGGTCTGAATAGGGTTATTGTTTTCCTTTAGTCCTATCGAAATAAAACTTCATAAAATGAAAGTACTCATGAAAAGTAGCATTTTTTGTATTACAAGTTTTTCTGAAAAATTATTTTTAATATGCAAATGGGCTATACACTAATCAAATTAGCCCCAAATACATCCATATACATGGATAGTGAAGAGATGAAGAGGGTGGGACCTGTCTCAATTCATTTTATACGACACCCTGTGGATGTAAGCTTTCAGAAAAGGTATAGCATAAGGGGTAGGTTAGTTTTCTCATAGAAATGATCCAAGCTGAAAAAAATATTTTACAATTAGTCCTGCGAAAAATGCTACTTTGCCTGGACTATAGTGTGATCAACTGCCTTTTACACCTGACAGCCTCTGTTCCATTTTCTGCACACCTGCCGTCCTCTGCTCCACTGCTCCATCTGCTGTAAACTTGACAGTCTCTGTTCAATCCATCTCCATCCATTGAAGAGTTGCTCTAGAAGGCAAAAATCCTTGCATTAATTAGAGTAATTTTAGCAGTCCTAATTGGTTTGTCTGTTTCATCTTTGTCCTGAAATCCTTCCCAACAATATCGGTCTCAGATGGATGGGTGGGTGCAGATGCTTACAGTGCATCATCTGACATGAGATTAAATAAACAATGCTATACCTGGAAACGTCCACCAACTTCATCATACTCTTCATCAATTTCAATTCTGCTTGCAACCAACAAGAAAATCCACCATCTTCACTGGCTACAATGTTTTTTTCCTTGATTCACTCTTTTCTTCTGGTAATTATCTGGTAATATCCATCCATAGGCACAGCACAAAACAGTACTGTAAATCTACTCTTCAATACCACATTATTGTGTAAAGCTTATTTTTATTCATAATATACTCATATATGAGGTTTATAAATAAATACAACCTCTTCATTGACAAATCAAACAGGATTTGAACACGTATTTCAGTGGGAAATAATATTTATATTTATATTTATATTCATATTTTCCCTTCTCTTCTGACTCGTTATTCAGCCTTCTACAGATACACAACTGGGGCATCGCTGTCTCTCTCTCTCTCTCTGTGTGTGTGTGTGTACGCATGCGCTATTCCACCTCTCCCCTACCCTGGGTTTCTCCTCCACTAGGGGGCACCAGTGCCAGGCTGCATCTCTGGAGACTCTGCAGTGTCTCTCCAGCCTCATGCCTACAGATGAACCACACACATGGAGATATCTGCACTCTAATATTACTCACTGCAGTGTCTCTCCAGCCTACAGATGAACCACACACATGGAGATATCTACACTCTAATATTACTCACTGCAGTGTCTCTCCAGCCTACAGATGAACCACACACATGGAGATATCTACACTCTAATATTACTCACTGCAGTGTCTCTCCAAACTCTTGCCTACAGATGAACCACACACATGGAGATATCTGCACTCTAATATTACTCACTGCAGTGTCTCTCCAAACTCTTGCCTACAGATGAACCACACACATGGAGATATCTGCACTCTAATATTACTCACTGCAGTGTCTCTCCAGCCTACAGATGAACCACACACATGGAGATATCTACACTCTAATATTACTAACTGCAGTGTCTCTCCAAACTCTTGCCTACAGATGAACCACACACATGGAGACATCTGCACTCTAATATTACTCACTGCAGTGTCTCTCCAGCCTCATGCCTACTGTTTCTCTCAGTCTAAACACGCAAGATCTGATATCACCATGTAATTAAGAGTCCAGGATCAATGTTAATCTTGTTTGTCCTGGATCAATGTACTCTAACTGTAACCCTGAGCCTAACCCTAACCTTAACCCTGGCCCTAAACCTAACCAATTGATCCAGGGCAACAGGTTTGACATTGATCCTGGACCAGTGGCGATTTTAGGCCATTTTTAGGGGGCTCCAAGCCCCCTAAAATTTAGCTCAGCCCCCTAAAAATCACGGACCGTTTTTTTTTTTTTTTTTTTTTGCGCAAAAAAATAAAACATTGCGGAAGTGACACAGGTTTGCTTCATTGTCTTTTGGAAGCTTTGGTATGGGTATATCTGATCCTACAATGGAGTATTTATCAAATTAACTCTCTACCGATGTAAACACGCCCCAGAGGACCGTTCCCAGACCATGGATACGGATGAACATTCGTATTATGGGCGGGCTATGTCAGGCTACCAAAATGCAGGAAAAAACATCTAACTATTCCAAAATTTTCTGGGGGAGTACCCCCAGACCCCCCAGTAAGTCTACCCTACTTTAACAAATAAATATACCATCTTTGATTCACAACTGCTGGGTAGACCTATTCTGTGACATTAGCAATATGATGTCCACAAAAAAAAAAAAACAATTCTTCCTCCACCAGTATGACCAGCATTTATAATGAGGCTTACATCTAACACATTTTAGGCTAATCACCATGAAAATTTGCCAATAATGCTTGTGATAAACATGTCATGGCACCTCTGCATACAAGTTTTTACAAACATTATCTAGGTCTTATGAAGTGACAACATTGATTTCGTAGCTGGTTGTTATGATTAAAAATGCGTAAATCTAAGCATTGGAAAGCATGATGTTCAAACCAGGAGCCACTATCAACTCTGGGGCTGAGCCCCATAAAGTTCAGAACCTAGAATCGCCCCTGTCCTGGACTCTTAATTACTTGGTGATATCAAATCTTCCGTCTATAAACACCCACAACTGGAATGTTCACCTGATGGATGGAACTAGTGATTCAAACTTGTCTAACTGGTGCAGGAGCAGGAAGTGAAGTTGAGTGACAGGTTGATTCTCTGTCCTCCACCAGACTCTCATGTGGGACACTTTGATCAGAAGCTTCTTATTAACAGTGTTTAGACTGAGGGAAACAGTTTGGGTTGAAACTGAAGCTAGAGGAGCTAAGAGTCGTGTGGATTAAAGTGTGAAACAGTTTGGGTGTTTGGGACTGGCTGACTCAACTCCACTGCTGAAAGTGAAAGTGAAGCTGCTGAACCAGACTGCACAGAGGAGAGAGTTTACTGGCAGGACAACATGGCTTCTAAATTTGAAGAGGATCTCACCTGTCCTGTGTGCTGTGACATCTACAAGGATCCTGTCGTATTGACCTGCTCTCACAGTGTGTGTAAAGCCTGTCTGCAGAAGTTCTGGGAGAGCAAAGGATCCAGAGAATGTCCCTACTGCAGGAGAAAGTGCTCAAAAGCACTCTATCCTCCTAACATGGCGTTAAGGAATCTGTGTGAGACCTTCTTACAGGAGAGAAGTCAGATAGCTTCATCAGGGTCTGAGGTGCTCTGCAGTCTACACAGTGAGAAACTCAAACTATTCTGTCTGGACGATAAACAGCCTGTGTGTGTGGTGTGTCGAGACTCCAAAAAACACACCGGACACAAGTTCCATCCAGTTGATGAAGCAGCACTTGATCGCAAGGTATTAACCAGTTTTTAATTCATCCACTTTTTCACTATTTACCAATTAATTCAATTGCCTTATAAACATGTAGTTCACACAGACTTTTGAACCTTTACCGGTAATTTCAATTATTCAGCACCAGATGGCAATGTAGGTGCGTATGTGAATTTACGCACATACGCGTATTTTTGTTGCCCATTCATACAAACACATACCCACACATAGAAAGAGAGAGAGAGGGGTGGAAATAATGTCTTTATGTGTGAATTCTACAGTAGAATATGGACACAAAGACTGTTATTTTCTCTTAATTCTAGGAGGAACTGAAGGTCACACTGCAGCCTTTGCAGGAGAAACTGAAGACCTTTGAAAAGGCAAAACTCATAAGTGACCAAACAGCACAACACATTAAGGTGAGAGAGACGACTTAACTTAATTCATACTGTTGATATCTGCACAAATATTATACTGATGTAAAAACATTTTTATCCAGACTCAGGCCCAGCACACAGAGAAGCAGATTAAGCAGGAATTTAAGAAGCTTCACCAGTTTCTACAGGATGAAGAGGCAGCCAGGATAGCTGCACTGAGGGAGGAAGAGGAGCAGGAAGAGTCAGATGATGAAGGAGAAGATTGAGGAGATGAGCAGAGAGATCTCATCTCTTTCAGGCACAATCAGAGCCATAGAAGAGCAGATGGGAGCTGATGATGTCACATTTCTGCAGGTAGCAAGCTATCTGTTTTAGAGTGTGTTAGATAGGTTGTGTGTGTGTGTGTGTGTGTGTGTGTGTGTGTGTGTAGAGAGAGAGAGAGAGAGAGTGTTCTTGTGTATATGTGTGAAGAGAGAACAGAGACAGTGTGTGAGTGAGGGTAAGGTCAGTAATCAATGATCTTTAGTGTGTGACAGTGACTGGGGGAAGAACACAGGGGTTTTAAAACAGAATACTGGCTACACAAATATTTTTCTTTACATATTCCCATTCCCATTGATGTACAAGTGTACAGAATTTGAGAATCCTGGCTGGTTTAGCTGAACTTTGGTCTTGTGAATGTGCAGTGAAAAAGAAACTTCATGACATCAACATCACCCACTTTGTAAAAGTGTGAAACTGGGTGTCTCCTGGATAACACACAGCGGGTGCTCTTATTTAGTCAGAATTGTTGGAGACCAAAGTTGTGGGCATTGGTGGGATTCTAGAGTTTAATTGCAGAGAAACGATCAGGTTGGAGCATCAGTCCACTCTAGAACCATTTCTGTGGCCATTTCTGTGTCTGTGACCAGAGTGTGTGTGCGTGTGTGTTTAGTGGCTGTGTGCATGTGTGTGATCAGAATGTGTGTTTGAGTGGTTGTGTGCATATATATGTGTGTGACCAGAGAGTGTAGAATGGTATAGCGGAATGTGTAGAATGGTACCCTCCTGTCACAGGAGGGTTGCTACTTGCTAGTTTGACCTCTGCTCTGCCCAGAAGCCCCGACTGCAGACTTGCCTCAATGTGGGGCGGGGCTTCAGCCTCATGGGAAGTTTAGTGTCCAGTTAGACTGGTGGACAGATAGAGATACGGAATTAAGGAAGAGCACAGCCCTCTACAGAAATATTTGGCCCCACATTGGGGCTGTAAGTCTGCAGTCGGGGATAGTTGGCACCACCGGTCTAAGTGACAGTTTTGAGTTATGTAAAAAGTGTGTATAACATTTAGCTCTTAACTCTGCGACAGTAGCATTACTTGTAAACTGACGGACAGGTCCAGAAATTCACTGCAACATCCTGAAAAACATGAGTCCTGCCCCACATTGAGGCTGCAAGTCTGCAGTCGAGGGTAGTTGGCACCACCTGACCCCATAGAAGTGTCCTTGGGCAAGATAGTGATCCCCAAAATGTCCCTGGTGAGCAGGTTGGCAGCCTCCTCCACTGGTCCATGAATGTGTGGAAATGGGGGTGTAATGAAGTGTGTCCGGCGGTTGTTATAAGATACAGGCGTAGGAAAATTCAGATGGAGTTGACGTCTTTGTTTTATTATAAATAGGCTACCGGCAGGTTTGGACATACACATACAAAAACAAACAAACACAAAATAAAGAAAATCAAATGACATATACTAATGCCTACGTAGCTAGGCCCTGTTGCATATCAACATACGTCCTCTCTCAACAGAGACGTTCCTTCTCCCGACTGAAACCCCAATCGGTCATACATAGCACTGGTCAAAACCAAACACAGTCAATAATCAATTAACACATTGACACATGTTTTTAACCATTCCATAGCACCTGCGCATCACACTACTAATAAACTTTCATGTGTTTACACAGCAACATTGCTACACAACTGAAATAACAAATAAAGAAAAAATAACAAATGCACCTCTGCGTTAATGAGCGCTTCCCCTACAGACGCGCGCTCCCAACATTCAAAAAGGTCCCACCTCCTGCGCTCCTGTTTGACTACCAGTACCCGGGAAACTGGCCAGGAGACAGGTAACAAGAACCCTCGCAAACAAAGATTAACAGACCAACAGTTTAATACATTTCTTACGATGTTAATTGTGCACAATTGAAATTCTAGAAAACTGCTCCGTTGTTATACTTCGCAATAAACTTTACTTTTAGCGCTATTCATTCCGACGTCGATCCAACACAAATCAAGCCATCTCTTTTAGGTTAAACGTTTACACACACAGTACACATATTTTCCCCATACCCTTGACCCCATATTCAACACACCAATTCAGACATTATAATAGTTCATTTCTTGCATATGACTTTGTCCCATTGTTCAGCCTGGCGGGAAAACGCCAGTATGAGTGGCAGACGCATTGCGTTCTGTCACAGGGGGAATGTGAGACATACTTTGGGTAGTGATGTGAGTGCTTGTGGGATTACAACATGCAGTCTGTTTACCATCTACAGTAATGTGTAACATATTCCCTCCATTCTTATTTCCCAGAACTACAAGAGCACAGTGAAAAGGTGAGTGATCTGCCTCCTGTCTCTCTCTTCTCTGTGGTTCTGAACCCAAACCCACAGCAGCACTGACTCCTGAATGTTATTTCAGAGCCCAGTGCACACTGCAGGATCCAGAGAGGGTTTCAGGAGCTCTGATCAATGCGGCAAAGCACCTGGGCAACCTGAAGTTCAGAGTCTGGGAGAAGATGCAGGAGATTGTTCAGTACAGTGAGTGAAATTTGTGTGTGTGTGTGTCTGGAGTGTGATGGAGTTCAAACATCAAAGAATTTGCATCTCTTTTTTCAAACTCATAATATAGTGTGTGTGTGTGTGTGTGTGTGTGTGTGTGTGTGTGTGTGTGTGTGTGAGTGTGTAATCAGAGAGTAGTGTGCCTGAGCATGTGTATGTGGTTGATCAGAGGAATAGCGTGTATACATGTATGTATGTGTGTGTGTGTGTGTGTGTGTGTGTGTGTGTGTGTGTGTGTGTGTGTGTGTGCACACAGTGGTTAAAGTGGGATTTGCCAGGTGGGGGAACCCTCATTTTTTGTGTCACAAAAAAAAAAAAAAAAAAAAAAAACATATATTCGTTCCTAACTCATTGTTTGACATTTTATGGTTTTAATTTGGGTCATCTACACCATACATGGGTAACTCACGGCCCGGGTGCAACTAGGCTGTGTTTAATTGCAATCATCCACTTGCTTTGCCAAAATTCTGTGGACTGTGGCCTTCAGAACTTTACAGTGTTGCCCACCCCTGATCTACACTAGCTGTCAACATTGAACATTACTGAACACAAAAATATACACAACCTTGCTTTTTACAATTTAATGTCAGTCCAAAGTATGGATCAATATAGAAAATAACAAAGGACAAAACATGACAAGACAAGGGTTGGCAAGATGAGCCTATGAAGGCCTATGCTTTAACCTTAAAGTAGTTTACATTTCTTACTGGTACTACAACCTTATTGACACTGTTTTGGGGGTCCCCAGACATCCCAACTTGCTGCCAAAACCTAGGCCTATTTAGGAGCAGGTCGATTAGGCCTTTTGCTTAGGCAAGAGTCATTTAGGCCACCCTGCCATCATTTAGGCCAACAGAGGAGTTGTTTAGGTCACAGGGAGCAGTCGTTTAGACCAGGCTACAGCAGCTGAAATCTTTGCATCTCCACTTTTTATTATTATTGTACATTCGTTATTATAAGACATAAATCAGCTCTACTGGTCTGTCTGAGTAGTCTACATATCTATGGTAAATTATTTAATAACCAACTTAAGTGTGGAAACGTTTCTTTATTTAATAAATGGTGATTTATAAATTCATACAAATTGTGGAAATAATCATCCGCGTTGCGTTAGACTCGCGGGGGCTTGTGAGAATTAAAATAGTGATTTATAAAATAAGCATTGCATTGTCATCGAAAGGGTGACTGATCTGAAACCACCACATTCGTTGGAAAATAAGCCAGTTAGGTTCGTGGTTTGTGAGAATATTTTTGGAATCCTAATCACATAATTTCCACAGTAGCCTAACCACTTGCCCTGTAGCATATTACGTGAAAATAAATGGTGATTTATACATTCAGAAAATTGTGGAAATAATCATGTTAGAATTAGCCTACTATAATATCTTAGATTACTGGTATCTTAAAATAACACACGTTTCCATCGAGCCTATGAACTTTTTGCCCGAAACACATCAACAAGAAAGAAAGGACAACATCCCGAAGTTAATGACACATCTATTATCTCTCCTCTCCTTACCGTTAATGCACTGAAAGTTATTCATAGGCTTACTGAAAACGTCATACTTTTCCTGAAAAGAATAATTTTGATTACAGTCTGAGGAAGAGATCATGCTGCAAGTCTCTCATTCTTGTTCCCTTCAACTGCCATTGTGCTTGCATTTGCGCAAGTTATGGGCAAGTTATTGACTGGACGGTTCAGTTGTAAGGGAGAATGGTGCGCAATCAACACCAGACTGGCTTAAACAGTAGACTATTTTAGAAAATTAAATACCACCCGAAACTAACCTAAAAAAACAGACCTCTATTTGAGACCGGCCTTTAACACAAACCTGTAGCCAAACCGGGCGTGTAAAAGAGACAGGCTCTATTTGGGACTCAGTGATTATTTGAAGTTTTACTGTATTTTAATTCTCACAATCCACGCGAATCTAACGCAATGCGGATGATTATTTCCACAATTTTATGAATTTATAAATCATCATTTATTAAATAAAGAACCGTTTCCATGCACACTTAAGTTGGTTATTAAATAATTTACCATAGTAGGCTACTCAGACAGACCAGTGGAGCTGATTTATGTCTTATAATAACGAATGTAGCCTACAATAATAAATACAATGTGGAGATGCAAAGATTTCAGCTGCTGTAGCCTGGCGTAAACGACTGCTCCCTGCGACCTAAACGACTCGTCTGTTGGCCTAAACAACGGCAGGGGGACCTAAACGACAAGGGATAAGGGTTTCCATTTGGAGAAGGAAAATCAGCTTCATGAAAGACGAATACACACCACGGCCACGTTCACTACACGTTGTGTTTGCAATGTTGCAAATGTCGCAATTTAATGCGTCTTGTCGTCAGTGATCATTGATACAGATAGGCCTATATTGATTTTTTTTTTTTCCTGAGGTGACATGCCGGAACGCAGTACCGGAGCGTTCCGGCCCACTTTAACCCCTGGTGACAAGAGTGGTAGTGTGTGTCTGTTTGAGTGGTTTTGTGCACACTCTATGTGTGTGTGTGATCAAAGAATTGTAGTGTGTGTTATCAGAGAGTAATAGTGTGTGTGTGTGTGTGTGTGTGTGTGTGTGTGTGTGTGTGTGTCAGTGATGAGAAAGTGATAATGTGGTCTCTGGAATGAGAAAGTTTCAGTTGTGCATGTGTGTGTGTGACTGTGTGTGTGTGTGTGTGTGTGTGTGTGTGTGTGTGTGTGTGTGTGTGTGTGTACAGTATGTGTGTGTGTACATTTGCTCAGAAAGTGGTAGTGTGTATGTGTGCTGCCGTGTGTGTTCTGGCGTGTGTATGATCAGAGAGTGATAGTGTGTGTATGTGTGTATGATAGGAAAATGAATGTGTGTGTAATGAAAGAGTGGGAGTGTGTGTGTCCGTGTGTAAGATATGTCAATCACATCCTCATCACACATCACTCAGTGTTCAGCTCATGTGTGTGTTCTTTCTCTCTGCAGCTCCTGTCACTCTGGATCCCAACACTGCAGCCTCATGGCTCATCCTGTCTGAGGATCTGACCAGTGTGAGACTTGGTGATGAGAAACAGCAGCTTCCTGATAACCCAGAGAGATTTGATTACTATGCCAGTGTCCTGGGCTCTGAGGGCTTTAACTCAGGGACTCACTGCTGGGATGTGGAGGTTGGGAATAATTACTGGGTCCTGGGTGTGATGACAGAGTCTCTCCAGAGGAAGGGAAACATATACGGCAGGAGTGGACTGTGGTTTGTGCAGTATATTGGGGCTACATATGCAGCACGTGCTTCACCTCATGACTCCACTCCCCTCCCAGTGCAGCAGAAACTCCAGAGGATCAGAGTGCAGCTGGACTGGGACAGAGGAAAACTCTCATTCTCTGACCCTGATAATAACACACACATACACACTTTCACACACGCATTCACTGAGAGAGTGTTTCCATACTTTCGGTTCATTTTAGGGCTCTCTCCTCTCAGGATTGTGCCAGTAAAATCTAGTGTGACTCTGACTCATCCCAGTTAGAGCTCATCCAGCCTCTGTGTTCCCATGGATGATAAGAATCCAAAGCCCTGATGGTAACACACATCTCTACCATTTATTAGTTAGAGCTCATGACCTGTTTCCATTCTTCTGGACTTTCTCCACTTTCCCCCTCTGAGGATGTTAGCAGTGAAGGACTCAGTAAGAGTAGAGCAGCACAGTTAGAGATCACACTGACTCTGGACCAGGATCTCACACACAGAGAAAGAGAGAGATGGGTGTGTGTGTGTGTGTATGTGTGTGTTGTACGTAGTAGAGTAGAGCACTCTGAGAGGGAATCTTTCAGTAGAAAACAAAAGCAAAACAAAATGTGTCTTATTGTCTGGATATCAACATTCAAAGTTGTGTGTTAATATTCAAGTGAGTTGTAATACTAATGAGAGGGAAGCATACAGGAGAAAACTAAATATTTCGTATAAAAAATATGTCATTGTGTGGTTATAATTTTAGACCAAAGTCAGTTGAATAAATCATGATCCATTTCATTCACTCACTGTTGAATTTGCTGTTGTTCATATGACCAGAGTCAATTAACTTCACCACTGTAACAGTTCTGATAGTTTCTCTCATTTCATCTCAGTCATTTTGGAGCAGATTGTGAAACTGTGTATGAAACTGCATAAGCAATACTGACACCTGGTGGACACCCACCTGTAAGTACACTGCAGACTCAAGGATCTTGTGAAGTATCACTTGATGCCGCCCCTAAAACACTGAGAAACATTACACTATTCATAAAATAAGCCTCTATGTCAATTCTCCTTTTAGATCTCATTACATCATAGTAATTTTCATCTACATCAATGTACACAAATCCATCCGATATCTCATACTGCTAATAATTAATAATAGTTTTTTTCCCGCATTGTTCAAAATAATCCACAAATGTAGTCATGCCACAGACTCTACGCACATACACACGCACTCATGACTGGAGTGCTAGTACTAAGGTCAGATCAAACTCATCACATCACACCTCTCTCTCTCTACACACACACGCACACAGACACATACACACACACACGACTGGAGTACAAGTACTGAGGTCAGATCAAACTCTTCACATCAGACTCTCTTTACACACAGACACACACACATTAGTTGTAAGATCAGATCAAACTCATCACATCACATCACATCACACACACACACAAACACTCACATGATGGGAGTAGTCGTAAGATCAGATCAAACTCATGACATCAGACTCAGCAGTCTATAATATCAGATCAAACTGATCAGGACACCCATTCATTATGTATGTGGAATTATATAAAAGATAGGTTGCAAAAGGCTGTATTGTTCTTCATTATAGCAGATTAACAGTACAACATAATCATAATAAAATAGGCACATAGTGTTGTCCATATTCATTGTATTATATACATAATAAATGTAATATATCCAGAAGCATATTTGTTTTCATAGTTTTGTGTTCATTTCAACCTGAGAGATCAGTGCCTGTGTGTGGAGTCTGTGTGTAATCCACATCAGTCTCTGAGTCTCTGGCAGATACAGTTCACACCCACAACTGGAACTTGGACCTGAACTCTGAACCTGAACTCCATTGGAACAGCAGTGAACAAGGAACTAAAACGGACATTCTCATGTGTGACACTTCAATCAGAAGCTTAGTAATAGACTGAGGGAAACGGTTTGTGTTCAAACTGAAGCTAGAGGAGCTTAAGAGTGTGTGGATTAAAGTGGGGTGTTGGGTATTTGGGACTGGGTGACTCAACTCCACTGTTGAAAGTGAAAGTGAAAGTGCTGAACCAGACAGCACAGAGGAGAGAGTTGACTGGCAGGACAACATGGCTTCTAAATTTGAAGAGGATCTCACCTGTCCTGCGTGCTGTGAAATCTACAAGGATCCTGTTATTTTGACCTGCGCTCACAGTGTGTGTAAAGCCTGTCTGCAGAAGTTCTGGGAGAGCAAAGGATCCAGAGAATGTCCCTACTGCAGGAGAAAGTGCTCAAAAATGATCTATCCTCCTAACTTGGCTCTAAGAAATCTATGTGAGACATTTTTACTGGAGAGAAGTCAGAAAGCATCTGAGGTGCTCTGCAGTTTGCACAGTGAGAAACTCAAACTCTTCTGTCTGGACGATAAGCAGCCTGTGTGTGTGGTGTGTCGAGACTCTGTCAAACACACTGGTCATAATTTCCGTCCTATAGATGAAGCAGCGCCTAAACTAAAGGTAAATATTTTGGTGATGAAAAATAAACAGTATTAGTTGATATGAGTTGATATTTAGTAAGTAAGTATTACCTTACTAACTACACCATACCACCTGAGTGCTTTATGAAAGTTTATATTGTAGCTCTTGCAGTGTAGGAACCTCTTCCAGATTACATTTCACACACACACACACACACACACACACACACACACACACACACACACACACACACACACACACACACACACAGAGACACACACACACACACACACACACACACACACACACACACACACACACACACACACACACACACACACACACACACACACACAATTGGGAGCTCATGTCAAAGATGTAAGATATTTGATGTGTGTGCTCAGCGGTGAATACAGACGTAAACATTGTTATAACTCAAGTAGATCTCAGCAAGACTCTAATAACATGTACATTCATTCCAGGGGGAACTGAAGATTACTCTGCCACCCTTACAGGAGAAAATGAGGACCTTTGAAAAAGCTAAACTCACCTGTGACAAAACAGCACAACATATTAAGGTGAGAGAGACAACTACACTTTGCTGGAGAAAAAAACCCCGAAACACTTCAGTCCCATGTGAAGTGTATTGAGCATGTGTTGTATGGAGCATGTGTTGTAAAGAGCCGTATAATAAGAGGGTGTTACTGCAATGATCTCATTACTGATACAGTTTGTGATAATAAACATCTTTGCTCAGACTCAGGCCCAGAACACAGAGAGGCAGATCAAGGAGGAATTCAAGAAGCTTCACCAATTTCTACGAGATGAAGAGGCAGCCAGGATAGCTGCACTGAGGGAGGAAGAGGAGCAGAAGAGTCAGATGATTAAGGAGAAGATTGAGAAGATGATGAAGGAGAAGATTGAGAAGATGAGCAGAGAGATCTCATCTCTTTCAGACACAATCAGAGCCATAGAAGAGCAGATGGGAGCTGATGATGTCACATTCCTTCTGGTAGAAGCTATCTGTTTTAGAGTGTGTTAGATAGTGTCTGTGTGTGTGTGTGTGTGTGTGTGTGTGTGTGTGTGTGTGTGTGTGTGTGTGTGTGTGTGTGTGTGTGTGAATGAGTGAGAGTTCTTGTGTATGGTATCATGTGTGAAGAGAGAACAGTTACAGTGTGTGAGTGAGGGTAAGGTCAGTAATCAATGATCTTTGGTGTGTGACAGTGACTGGGGGGAAGAACACAGGGGTTCTAAAACAGAACACTGGCTACACAAATGTGTGTTTTACACATTCCCATTCCCATTGATGAACAAGTGTACAGAATTTGAGAATCCTGGATAGTTTAGCTGTTGAGCTTTGGTCTTGTGAATGTGCAGATGTGAAAAAGAATCTGCATGAAATCAACAGCAACCACTTTGTAAAAGTGTGAAACAATTGTACAGGGTGTCTCCTGGATAACACACAGCAGGTGCTCTCATTTAGTCAGAATTGTTGGAGACCAAAGTTGTAGTATTGGTGGAATTCTAGAGTTCAAGTGCAGAGAAACTATCAGACTGGAACATCAGTCCACTCTAGAACCATTTCTGGGGTCCAATTCTGTGTGTGTGTTTGAGTGGTTGTGTGCATGTGTGTGATGATCAGAGTGTGTGTTTGAGTGGCTGTGTGCATGTGTGTGTGACCAGAGAGTGTAGAATGGTACAGCGTTACGTCACAGGAGGGTTGCAATTTTGAGCTCTGCTCTGCCCAGAAGCCCCGACTGCAGACTTGCCTCAATATGAGGAGGAGCTTTACCCTCATTGGAAGTCCAGTGTACTGGTGGACAGATAGAGATATAGAATTAAGGAAGAGCACATCCCCCTACGGAAATATTTGGCCCCAAATTGAGACTGTAAGTCTGTAGCCGAGGATACTGTAGTTGGCACTACCTGACTGATTGATGGTTTTGGAATTATGTAAAAAGTGTGTATAACATTTAGCTCATAACTCTGTGACAGTAGCATTACTTGTAAACTGATGGTAACAGGCCCAGAATTTCACTGGAACATCCTGAAAAACATGAGTCCTGCCCCACATTGAGGCTGCAAGTTTGCAGTCGAGGGTAGATTGGCACCACCTGACCCCATAGAAGTGTCCTTGAGCAAGATAGTGATCCCCAAAATGCCCCTGGTGAGCAGGTTGGCACCTTGCCTGGCAGCCTCCTCCACTGGTGCATGACTGTGTGTGGGAATGGGGGAATGTGAGGCAGACTTTGGATAGTGATTTGAGTGCTTGTATAGGATACAACATGCAGTCCATTTACACACACTCATATTGATGTGTAACATATTTCCTCCATTCTTATTTCCCAGAACTACAAGAGCACAGTGAAAAGGTGAGTGATGTGATGTGATCTGCCTCCTGTCTCTCTCTTCTCTGTGGTTCTGAACCCAAACCCACAGCAGCACTGACTCCTGAATGTTATTCCAGAGCCCAGTGCACACTGCAGGATCCAGAGAGGGTTTCAGGAGCTCTGATCAATGTGGCAAAGCACCTGGGCAACCTGAAGTTCAGAGTCTGGGAGAAGATGCAGCAGATTGTTCAATACAGTGAGTGAAATACACACACACACACACACACACACACACACACACACACACACACACACACACACACACACACACACACACACACACACACGCACACACACATTCACACACACATACACACAACAAAATTTTGTATGCCCCCCTTACATACCCCAGCAGAATGTTCAGTACAGTGAGTAAGGCAAGGCAAGTTTATTTATATAGCGTATTTCATACATAAAGGCAATTCGATGTGCTGTACAAAAACAAAAGCAAGTACAGTAATTGGTAAAAAGTAAAATCACAGTAAAGACATAAAATAATCATGTGAAAGGTAGACAGGGCAAGAATAAGGGAATTAAAATATACAGAATAGACAAAATAAATGGACTTTAAGAGAAAGCATCTGAGAACAGTTTGGTCTTAAGCCTAGATTTGAAACTGTCAACAGTAGGGGCATTTTTTTTATTTCTTCTGGAAGTTGGTTCCAAAGTTGCACTGCATAGTAGGAGAAAGCGGCTTCACCACACTTTGTTCTGACAAAGCGTTTTTCCAGCTAATTTTTATTCAGTGAGTAGAGATTGATTGTACTGTATGATTAGAGAGTGGTAGTGTGTGTGTGTGTGTGTGTGTGTGTGTGTGTGTGTGTGTGTGTGTGTGTGTGTGTGTGTGTACGCACATTTGCTCAGAAAGTAGTAGTGTGTATGTGTGCTGCCGTGTGTGTGCCAGCGTGTGTATGACCAGAGATTGGTAGTGTGTCTTTGTGTATAATAAGAAAGTGAATGTGTGTGTAATGAAAGAGTGGGAGTGTGTGTGTCCATGTGTAAGATATGTCATTCACATCCTCATCACTCAGTGTTCAGCTCATGTGTGTGTTCTTTCTCTCTGCAGCTCCTGTCACTCTGGATCCCAACACTGCACTCCCAGGCCTCATCCTGTCTGAGGATCTGACCAGTGTGAGATGTGGTGATGAGGAGCAGCAGCTTCCTGATAACCCAGAGAGATTTGATGACTGTTTCAGTGTCCTGGGCTCTGAGGGCTTTAACTCAGGGACTCACTGCTGGGATGTGGAGGTTGGGGAGAATGATATCTGGAGCCTGGGTGTGATGACAGAGTCTGCCCAGAGGAAGGGATTCTTATACTTGGAGAGTGGACTGTGGTATGTGCAGTATATTGGGGCTACATATAAAGCAGGTGCTTCACCTCTTGACTCCACTCTCCTCCCAGTGCAGCAGAAACTGCAGAGGATCAGAGTGCAGCTGGACTGGGACAGAGGAAAACTCTCATTCTCTGACCCTGATAATGACACACACATACACACTTTCACACACACTTTCACTGAGAGAGTGTTTCCATACTTTTGGATTAGATCAAATCTCTCTCCTCTCAGGATTGTGCCAGTAAAATGTAGTGTGACTCTGACTCATCCCAGGATTCTGGACTTTCTCCACTTTCCCCCTCTGAGGATGTTAGCAGTGAAGGACTCAGTAAGAGTAGAGCAGCACAGTTAGAGATCACACTGACTCTGGACCAGGACTCACACACTGAGAGGATGTGTGTGTGTGTGTGTGTGTGTGTGTGTGTGTGTGTGTTAGCACAGTTAGAGATCACACTGACTCTGGACCAGGACTCACACACTGAGAGGATATGTGTGTGTGTGTGTGTGTGTGTGTGTGTGTGTGTGTGTGTGTGTGTGTGTGTGTGTGTGTGTGTGTGTGTGTGTGTGTGTGTGTGTGTGTGTGTGTGTGTGTGTGTGTGTGTGTTTGTTTACAAGTAGAACAGCACAGTTAGAGATCACACTGACTCTGGACCAGGACTCACACACTGAGAGGATTTGTGTGTGTGTGTGTGTGTGTGTGTGTGTGTGTATTCAGTAAGAGTAGAGCACACTTAGAGGGAAACCTACAGGAGGGAACCAAAAGCAAGCAAAAATGTGTCTTATTGTGTGGATATCAACGTTTAAAACTGTGTTCATGTGTGTCGTAATACTACTGAGTGTGGATATACTGTGCTAGACTGAAGAATAAATCATGATCCATTCCATTCCATGTGACTCCGATATCATTTGTGTTTTTATTTCTCTCACTGTTGTATTTGCTGTTGATAAGTAGTAAATCAGCTTCAAGTAAATCAGCTTCATCACTGCAACAGTTCTGATAATTTCTCTCATTTCATTTCAGTCATTTTGGAGCAGGTTGTGAGAGTGTGTATCAAACTGCATGTCTGCATGTTAAACAATACTGACACCTGGTGGACAGGACACTCACCTGCAACTACACTGCAGACTCAAGGATCTTGTGAAGCATCACTTGATGCCGTCCCTAAAGCACTGAGAAACACAACTATTCATAAAATAAGTCTCTATGTAAATTCTCCGATTATATCTAATCAACATCATATTAAGTAGTTTTCCCATATTCATCTACATCAATCTACACAAGTCAATCCCATCTATTCTGCTAATATTGATGTTCCATACCCACATTCCTCAAAATAATCAGCAAAATAAACACATAAGATACCATTACTGCATATTGACTTGTATGTTAATTCTCCTATTAGGTCTCATTAGCATCATAGTATATTTCATCTACATCAATCTAGACAAATCCATCCGATATCTCATACTGCTAATGATATTTCATTTTCCCGCAATGCCACAGACTCTACACACACAATGTAATACTAAGATCAGATCAAATTCACATTGTCCACATTGATTGTATCATAATAAATGTAATATAATATATTCAGAAGCATATTTTTTTCATAGATTTGTGTTCATCTCAACCCGAGAGATCAAAGCCTGTGTGGGGAGGAGAGTATGTGTGTTTATTCCACTGATCTGTGATCAGTCTCTGGGTCTCTGGCAGATACAGTTAACACCCACAACTGGAACCTGAACTCCACTGGAGCAGCAGTGAACAAGGGACCAGTCTGGTAACTCAAACTGACAAATCAGGAATCTTTCACTGCTGTTGTCCCTCCCACTGTGTACCTGGTGCAGGAGCAGGAAGTGAAGTTGAGTGACAGGTTGATTCTCTGTCCTCCACCAGACGCTCATATGTGGGACATTTTGATTCTTAGTAACAGTGTTTAGACTGAGGGAAACAGTTTGGATTGAAACTGAAGCTAAGCTAAGAGTCGTGTGGATTAGAGTGTGAAACAGTTTGGGTGTTTGGGACTGGCTGACTCAACTCCACTGCTGAAAGTGAAAGTGAAGCTGCTGAACCAGACTGCACAGAGGAGAGAGTTTACTGGCAGGACAACATGGCTTCTAAATTTGAAGAGGATCTCACCTGTCCTGTGTGCTGTGAAATCTACAAGGATCCTGTCTTATTAACCTGCTCTCACAGTGTGTGTAAAGCCTGTCTGCAGCAGTTCTGGGAGAGCAAAGGATCCAGAGAATGTCCCTACTGCAGGAGGAAGTGCTCAAAGGAATTCTATCCTCCCAATATGGCTTTAAGAAACTTGTGTGAGACCTTCTTACAGGAGAGTCAGAGAGTGTCTGAGGTGCTCTGCAATCTGCACAAAGAAAAACTCAAAGTGTTCTGTGTGGAGGATAAACAGCCTGTGTGCTGGGTCTGTCAAACCTCAAAGATGCATAAGAATCACACCTTCTGTCCCATTGATGAAGTAGCACAGGACCGCAAGGTAAAACTCTACACTCTTACTGCCTGTAAATCTGTAAAGTATGTACTGTGACCTGACACATAATGTGGAAGATTTATGACAGAAGGTAGTCTACTATGTTACTTCTGACAGTAGATGGCGCTGTTTGATAGATTTGATACTCTGGTCCTTTTCTTCTCTTAGTCCGTCTCTGAGTTTATCAGTGTATAGCACCAAACTAGGGAATCCTTAACACAAACAAACAGATCAATCAATCAAGTAGCAGTGTGAGAGAGTTAGTAGCAAATATCACTCAGCTGCAGGCACTCAGCATCATTTCAATTGGGTTACTAAGTATCTTTTCCAATATATCTTCATGAATATTATGGACTATTTGGTGTGGAAATCCTTCTGTGTCATACTTCATCTAGGCACAACTACTCTTATGAATTGAACTTTTAAAGTGTCTTTCTAATAAGAAATGTCTTGATTTTAAAACAAACTATGATGTTCTTTATGGAGGACATGTTTTGTCCCTTATCTCAAGAATCTCTGATGCACATACAGTACAGATCTGCACCTTCTGTCAAAGATTTAATTTTGTTGTCCAATCATTCCAGGAGGAGCTGAAGACCAAACTGCAGCCCTTACAGAAGCAACTGGAGACCTTTGAAGAAGTTAAACTCCTCTGTGACCAAACAGCAGCACATATAAAAGTGAGATATTGTAAAGAATCTGTACTATGAGAAGTTATGGATCAGTTGAAATGGAATATTCTTTGTGTATTGGAATCAATAACTTGATCATGTTTTATCCAGACTCAGGCCCAGCACACAGAGAAGCAGATCAAGGAGGAGTTTGAGAAGCTTCACCAGTTTCTACGAGATGAAGAGGCAGCCAGGATAGCTGCACTGAGGGAGGAAGAGGAGCAGAAGAGTCAGATGATGAAGGTGAAGATTGAGAAGATGAGCAGAGAGATCTCAACTCTTTCTGAAACAATCAGAACCATAGAAGAGCAGATGGGAGCTGATGATGTCACATTCCTACAGGTAGTAAACATATTTTAGTTTTAGAGTGTTATATAGAGTGTGTGTGTGTGTGTGTGTGTGTGTGTGTGTGTGTGTGTGTGTGTGTGTGTGTGGTAGTGTATGGTATCGTATGAAGAGAGAATACAGAAAGTGTGTGGTGGTAGGACAGTGATTAATAATCTGTGGTGTGTGACAGACAGTGACTGGGGGGAAGAACACTGGGGTTCTAAAACAGAAGACTGGGTACATATTTGACAAATTCCCATTGATGTGTGCAGAATGTGAGAATCCTGGCTGGTTTAGCTGTTGAGCTTTGGTCTTGTGAATGTGCAGTTGTGAAAAACAATCAAATGCCAAACACCCTTTTGTAAAAGTGTGAAACAATTGTACTGGATGTCTCCTGGATAACACACAGCAAAGTTGTGGCCATTGGTGCAGAGAGACCATCAGGCTGGAACATCAGTCCACTCTAGAACCATCTGTGGGGCCATTTCTGTGTTTGTGACCAGAGTGTGTGTGTGTTTGAGTGGCTGTGTGCATGTGTGTGTGACCAGAGAGTGTAGAATGGTATAGCGTTCTGTCACAGGAGGGTTGCAACTTACAAGTTTGATCTCCACTCTACCCAGAAGCCCTGACTGCAGACTTGCCTCAATGTGGGGCGGGGCTTCACCCTCATGGGAAGTCTAGTGTCCAGTTAGACTGGTGGACAGATAGAGAGACGGAATTAAGGAAGAGCACAGCCCCCTACGGAAATATTTGTCCCCGCATTGAGGCTGTAAGTCCGCAGCCGGGGATAGTTGGCACCACCTGTCTGATTGACGTTTTGAATTATGTAAAAAGTGTGTATAACATTTAGCTCATAACTCTGCGACAGTAGCATTACTTGTAAACTGATGGCCAGGCCCCACTGCAACATCCTGAAAAACATGAGTCCTGCCCCACATTGAGGCTGCAAGTCTGCAGTCGAGGGTAGTTGGCACCACCTGACCCCACTGAAGTGTCCTTGAGCAAGATAGTGATCCCCAAAATGTCCCTGGTGAGCAGGTTGGCACCTTGCCTGGCAGCCTCCTCCACTGGTGCATGAATGTGTGTGGGAATGGGGGAATGTGAGGCATACTTTGGATAGTGATTTGAGTGCTCGTATAACATGCAGTCCATTTACCATTTACACACACTCATATTAATGTGTAACATATTCCCTCTATTCTTATTTCCTAGAACTACAAGAGCACAGTGGAAAGGTGAGTGATCTGCCTCCTGTCTCTCTCTTTTCTCTGTGGTTCTGAACCCAAACCCTTAGCAGCACTGACTCCTGAATGTTATTCCAGAGCCCAGTGCACACTGCAGGATCCAGAGAGGGTTTCAGGAGCTCTGATCAATGTGGCAAAGCACCTGGGCAACCTGAAGTTCAGAGTCTGGGAGAAGATGCAGCAGATTGTTCAATACAGTGAGTGAAACACACACACACACACACACACACACACACACACACACACCAGCAGAGTGTTCAGTACAGTGAGTAGAGATTGAATGTACTGTATGATTAGAGAGTGGTAGTGTGTGTGTGTGTGTGTGTGTGTGTGTGTGTGTGTGTGTGTGTGTGTGTGTGTGTGTATGTGTGTGTGAGTGTGAGTGTGTGTGTGAGTGAGTGAGTGAGTGTGTAATCAGAGAGTAGTGTGCCTGAGCATGTGTATGTGGTTGATAAGAGGAGTAGCGTGTGTATATGTACATGTGTGTGTTGTAGTGTGTTATCAGAGAGTGATAGTGTGTGTGTGTGTGTGTGTGTGTGTGTGTGTGTGTGTGTGTGTGTGTGTGTGTGTGTGTGTGTGTGTGTGTGTGTGTGTGTGTGTGTGTGTGTGTGTGTGTGTGTGTGTGTGTGTGTGTGTGTGTGTGTGTGTGTGTGTTTTTGTTATATGGCCAGCAGCCAGACCAATGGTACCCTGTCTCAGCTGAAAAGCTGAAGCTAAGCAGGTGTGGGCTTGGTAAGTACCTGGATGGGAGACCATTAGGGAAAAACTGGGTTGCTGCTGGAAGTGGTGTTGATGGCTGGCCAGTAGGTGGCTCTCTTCCCTCTGGCCAAAGATCAAATACCGATGCCCCAGTGCAGTGACGGGGACGCTGTGCTGTAGGAGAGGCCGTCTTTCGGATGAGACGTTAAACCGAGGTCCTGACTCTCAGTGGTCATAAAAGATCCCATGACACTTGTCGCAAAGAGTAGGGAGTTTCCCGGTGTCCTGGCTAAAGTCCCAACCTGGCTCATTCAATCTGGCCCCCTAATCATCACCCCACTGTTATTGGCTCATTCATCCCTTCTCTCCTGTCCCTTCCCTCACTCTCCACCTCAAGCTGGTGTGTGGTGACTGTTCTGGTGCCGACTGTGATGGCTGCCGTGCATCACCCAGGTGGGTGCTACACATTGGTGGTGGTTAGTGAGGTCCCTACTTCCACTGACTTGACTTGACTTGACTTATATGATATCAGAGAATGAAGAATTGTAGTGTGTGTGTGTGTGTCAGTGATGAGAAAGTGATAATGTGGTCTCTGGAATGAGAAAGTTTCAGTTTATGTGTGTGTGACTGTGTGTGTGTGTGTGTGTACATTTGCTCAGAAAGTGGTAGTGTGTATGTGTGCTGGTGTGTGTATGATCAGAGAGTGATAGCGTGTGTATGTGTGTATTGTAAGAAAATGAATGTGTGTGTAATGAAAGAGTGGGAGTGTGTGTCCGTGTGTAAGATATGTCAATCACATCCTCATCACACATCACTCAGTGTTCAGCTCATGTGTGTGTTCTTTCTCTCTGCAGCTCCTGTCACTCTGGATCCCAACACTGCACACCCATGTTTCATCCTGTCTGAGGATCTGACCAGTGTGAGATGTGGTGAGTGGCAGCAGCTTCCTGATAACCCAGAGAGATTTGATGTCTATGGCAGTGTCCTGGGCTCTGAGGGCTTTAACTCAGGGACTCACTGCTGGGATGTGGAGGTTGGGGAGAATGATAGGTGGGACCTGGGTGTGATGACAGAGTCTGCCCAGAGGAAGGGAGGCATATACGGCATGAGTGGACTGTGGTGTGTGCAGTATGCTTGGGCTACATATGCAGCACGTGCTTCACCTCATGACTCCACTCCTCTCCCAGTGCAGCAGAAACCCCAGAGGATCAGAGTGCAGCTGGACTGGGACAGAGGAAAACTCTCATTCTCTGACCCTGATAATAACACACACATACACACTTTTACACACACTTTCACTGAGAGAGTGTTTCCATACTTTTACACTTGGCGAAATACTCCTCTCAGGATTGTGCCAGTAAAATGTAGAGTGACTCTGACTCATCCCAGTTAGAGCTCATCCAGCCTCTGTGTTCCCATGGATGATAAGAATCCAAAGCCCTGATGGTAACACACATCTCTACCATTTATTAGTTAGAGCTCATGACCTGTTTCCATTCTTCTGGACTTTCTCCACTTTCCCCCTCTGAGGATGTTAGGGTGAAGGACTCAGTATGAGTTTAGAGATCACACTGACTCTGGACCAGGACTCACACACTGTGTGTGTGTGTGTGTGTGTGTGTGTGTGTGTGTGTGTGTGTGTGTGTGTGTGTGTGTGTGTGTGTGTGTTAGCACAGTTAGAGATCAGACTGACTCTGGATCAGGACTCACACACTGAGAGGATGTGTGCATGTCTGCGCGTGTGTGTGTGTGTACACCAAGAGTAGAGCACTCTGACAGGGAATCTTTCAGAAAACCTAAGCAAAACCAAATGTGTCTTATTGTGTGATTATCATCATTTGAAGCTGTGTGTTAATGTTCAAGTGTGTCGTAATGAGAGGGAAGCATACAAGAGAAGACTAAATATTTCACATAAAAAAATAAAATGTTATTGTGTGGATATAATTTTAGACCATAGTCAGTTGAATAAACCATGATCCATTCCATTCATTCACTGTTGTATTTGCTGTTGTTCAAATGACCAGAGTCAATCAGCTTCATCACTGCAACAGTTCTGATAGTTTCTCTCATTTCATTTCAGTCATTTTGGGGCAGGTTGTGAGACTGTGTATGAAACTGCATAAGCAATACTGACACCTGGTGGACACTCACCTGTAACACTGCAGACTCAAGGATCTTGTGAAGCATCACTTGATGCCGTCCCTAAAGCACAGAGAAACAGAACTATTCATAAAATAAATCTCTATGTCAATTCTCCTTTTAGATCTCATTACATCATAGTAATTTTCATCTACATCAATGTACACAAATCCATCTGATATCTCATACTGCTAATAATAATATTAATTTTCCCACATTACTCAAGATAATCCACAAATGTAGTCATGCCACAGACTACACACACACACACACACACACACACACACACACACTCACATGATTGGAGTACAGGTACTAAGGTCAGATCAAACTCATCACATCTCACCTCTCTCTGTACACACACACACACACACACACACACACACACGACTGGAGTACAAGTACTAAGGTCAGATCAAACTCTTCACATCAGACTCTCTTTACACACAGACACACACACATTAGTTGTAAGATCAGATCAAACTCATCACATCACACACACACACACACATGACAGAAGTGTATTTGTTGTCATAGTTTTGTGTTCATTTCAACCTGAGAGATCAAAGTCTGTGTAGGGAGGAGAGTCTGTGTGTATTCCACTGATCTGGGGTCAGTTTCTGAGTCTCTGGCAGATACAGTTCACACCCACAACTGGAACTTGGACCTGAACTCTGAACCTGAACTCCATTGGAACAGCAGTGAACAAGGGACTAAATCGGACATTCTCATGTAGGACACTTCGATCAGAAGCTTACTAGTATTTTGACTGAGGGAAACAGTTTGGGTCGTGTGGAGTCGTGTGGATTAAAGTGTGAAACAGTTTGGGTGTTTGGGACTGACTGACTCAACTCCACTGTTGAAAGTGAAAGTGAAGCTGCTGAACCAGACTGCACAGAGGTGAGAGTTGACAGGACAACATGGCTTCTAAATTTGAAGAGGATCTCACCTGTCCTGTGTGCTGTGACATCTACAAGGATCCTGTTGTATTGACTTGCTCTCACAGTGTGTGTAAAGCCTGTCTGCAGCAGTTCTGGGAGAGCAAAGGATCCAGAGAATGTCCCTACTGCAGGAGGAGGTGCTCTAAAACACTGTATCCTCCTAACTTGGCTTTAAGAAATCTATGTGAGACATTTTTACTGGAGAGAAGTCAGAAAGCATCTGAGGTGCTCTGTAGTCTTCACAGTGAGAAACTCAAACTCTTCTGTCTAGACGATAAACAGCCTGTGTGTGTGGTGTGTCGAGACTCTGTAAAACACACTGGTCATAATTTCCGTCCTATAGATGAAGCAGCACCTAAACTAAAGGTAAATATTTTGGTGATGAAAAATAAACAGTATTAGTTGATATGAGTTGATATTTTAAAGTATTACCTTACTAACTACACCAGACTAGTAGCCACCTGAGTGCTTTATGAAAGTTTATATTGCAGCTCTTGCATTACCTGCAGTGTGGGAACCTCTTCCAGATTACATTTCACACACACACACACACACACACACACACACACACACACACACACACACACACACACACACACACACACACACACACAACTGGGAGCTCATGACAAGATGTAAGATATTTGATGAATACAGACGTAAACATTGTTATAATTCAAGTAGATCTCAGCAAGACTCTAATAACATGTACATTCATTCCAGGGGGAACTGAAGATTACTCTGCCATCCTTACAGGAGAAAATAAGGACTTTTGAAGAAGCTAAACTCACCTGTGACAAAACAGCACAACATATTAAGGTGAGAGAGACAACTACTCTTTACTGGAGAAAAAATCCCCGAAACACTTCAGTCCCATGTGAAGTGTATGGAGCATGTGTTGTATGGAGCATGCGTTATAAAGAGCCGTATAATAAGAGGGTGTTACTGTAATGATCTCATTACTGATACAGTTTGTGATAATAAACATCTTTGCTCAGACTCAGGCCCAGAACACAGAGAGGCAGATCAAGGAGGAGTTTGAGAAGCTTCACCAGTTTCTACTAGATGAAGAGGCAGCCAGGATAGCTGCACTGACTGAGGAAGAGGAGCAGAAGAGTCAGATGATGAAGGAGAAGATTGAGAAGATGAGCAGAGAGATCTCATCTCTTTCAGACACTATCAGAGCCATAGAGGAGCAGATGGGAGCTGATGATGTCACATTTCTGCAGGTAAGCAATTTGTTTTAGAGTGTGATAAAGTGTGTGTGTGTGTGTGTGTGTGTGTGTGTGTGTGTGTGCTGTCTGTGTGTGTGTGTGTGTGTGTGTGTGTGTGTGTGTGTGTGTGTGTGTGTGTGTGTCTGTCTCTGTGTGTGTGTGTGTGTGTGTGTGTGTGTGTGTGTGTGTGTGTGTGTGTGTGTGTGTGTGTGTGTGTGTGTGAGTGTGTGTGAGTGTGAATGAATGAATGAGAGTTCTTGTGTATGGTGAGAGAACAGAGACAGTGTGTGAGTGAGGGTAAGGTCAGTAATCAATGATCTTTAGTGTGTGACAGTGACTGGGGGGAAGAACATAGGGGTTCTAAAACAGAACACTGGCTACACAAATGTTTTTCTCATATTCCCATTCCCACTGATGTACAAGCGTACAGAATTTGAGAATCCTGGCTGGTTTAGCTGTTGAGCTTTGGTCTTGTAAATGTGCAGATGTGAAAAAGAATCTGCATGAAATCAACACCAAATACTAAAAGTGAGAAACAATTGTACTGGGTGTCTCCTGGATTACATAACACACAGTAGGTACTCTTAGTCAAAATTGTTGGAGACCAAAGTTGAAATTCTAGAGTTCAAGTGCAGAGAAACCATCAGACTGGAACATCAGTCCACTCTAGAACCATTTCTGGAGCCATTTCTGTGTCTGTGACCAGAGTGTGTGTGTTTGAGTGGCTGTGTGCATGTGTGTGACCAGAGTGTGTGTTTGAGTGGTTGTGCGCATATATGTGTGTGTGACCAGAGAGTGTAGAATGGTATAGTGTTCCGTCACAGGAGGGTTGCAAGTTTTACAAGTTTGATCTCCACTTTACCCAGAAGCCCCGACTGCAGACTTGCCTCAATGTGGGGCGGGGCTTCACCCTCATGGGAAGTCTAGTGTCCAGTTAGACTGGTGGACAGACAGAGATACGGAGTTAAGGAAGAGCACAGCCCTCTACGGAAATAGTTGGCCCCACATTGAGGCTGTAAGTCTGCAGCTGGGGATAGTTGGCACCACCTCTCTGAGTGACGGTTTTGAATTATGTAAAAAGTGTGTATAACATTTAGCTCTTAACTCTGCGACAGTAGCATTACTTGTAAACTGATGGCCAGGCCCAGAAATTCACTGCAACATCCTGAAAAACATGAGTCCTGCCCCACATTGAGGCTGCAAGTCTGCAGTCGAGGGTAGTTGGCACCACCTGACCCCACTGAAGTGTCCTTGAGCAAGATAGTGATCCCCAAAATGTCCCTGGTGAGCAGGTTGGCACCTTGCCTGGCAGCCTCCTCCACTGGTGCATGAATGTGTGTGGGAATGGGGGAATGTGAGGCATACTTTGGTGCTCGTAGGATTGCAATATAACATGCAGTCTGTTTACCATTTAATAGAGTTGTATGTCTCGAGACCAATTTTACGTGGTCTTGGTCTCGTCTTGGTCTTGAGAGTGTATTGTCTTGGTCTTGTCTCGGTCTCGGATTCTTTGGTCTTGTCTTGGTGTCTTGCAAGACCAAGACCAAGACAAGATAAATAAATGCAATATATGTTTTTTTTTTAATGATATTGAGTTGCCGGTTTATATGGCTCAAACCTAAACAATGAGACGCACCAAAACGAAAGTGAGTGCGCGTAAAACACGTCCCTAATGGCTGCAGCAGAGCAAGGCTATCAAATGCATTTATGGGTCGGTCTCTCTCAGTGACAGAGAGAGCCTAGCACTTCCAGCTACATGCAGCTCTAAATTACTCTTCTAAAAGTTCACTTTCCACTCGCAAAATGTAGGCAATATAATTATGGAATGTTCGTGTATGCAAAGGCATGCGTTATGATGGCTGAGCGAGATGTCATGCTTGTTAACGTGATCTGTAATGTATTTATGGGAATTAAATCTTTCATCTATCATTTTTGTAAATTTAGTATAGGCTACCGAGAGACAGACATCCTAAAAACTCCCGTATTTAGTGGGTCATGGATGCTTGTGAATGATGTCAAATCTCCTGCGAGTGACTCGGGGGATAAATAAATGAACGCCGTTTGTGTGTGTGTGTGTGTGTGTGTGTGCGTGTGTGTGTGTGCGCGCGTGTGTGCACATTTGCTGAGAATTTAGTGGTGTGTATGTGTGCTGCCATTTGTGTGCCGGCGTGTGTATGACCAGAGATTGGTAGTGTGTATTTGTGTATAATAAGCAAGTGAATGTGTGTGTAATGAAAGAGTGGGAGTGTGTGTGTCCATGTGTAAGATATGTCATTCACATCCTCATCACTCAGTGTTCAGCTCATGTGTGTGTTCTTTCTCTCTGCAGCTCCTGTTACTCTGGATCCCAACACTGCAGCCCCATATCTCACCCTGTCTGAGGATCTGACCAGTGTGAGACTTGGTGATGAGAGACAGCAGCTTCCTGATAACCCAGAGAGATTTGATAAGTATATCAGTGTCCTGGGCTCTGAGGGCTTTAACTCAGGGACTCACTGCTGGGATGTGGAGGTTGGAGAGAACACATGGTGGCAAGTGGGTGTGATGACAGAGTCTCTCCAGAGGAAGGGATACATATACTACAAGAGTGGACTGTGGTTTGTGCAGTATAATGGGGCTACATATGCAGCATGTGCTTCACCTCATGACCCCACTGACCTCCCAGTGCAGCAGAAACTCCAGAGGATCAGAGTGCAGCTGGACTGGGACAGAGGAAAACTCTCATTCTCTGACCCTGATAATAACACACACATACACACTTTCACACACACTTTCACTGAGAGAGTGTTTCCATACTTTTGGATTGGATCAAATACTCCTCTCAGGATTGTCCCAGTAAAATCCAGTGTGACTCTGACTCATCCCAGTTAGAGCTCATCCAGCCTCTCATGGATGATAAGAATCCAAAGCACACAGAGAGGATGTGTGTGTGTGTGTGTGTGTGTGTGTGTGTGTGTGTGTGTGTGTGTGTGTGTGTGTGTGTGTGTGTGTGTGTGCAAGTAGAGCAGCACAGTTAGAGATCACACTGACTCTGGACCAGGACTCACACACAGTGTGTGTGTGTGTGTGTGTGTGTGTGTGTGTGCGTGTGTGCGTGTTAGTAAGAGTAGAGCAGCACAGTTAGAGATCACAGTGACTGTGGACTAGGTACTTGCACACAGAGTGTGTGTGTATGTGCGCGCCAAATGAAGCCAAATAAAAATGTGTTATTGTGCAGATATCAACATTTAGATCTGTGTGTTAATATTCAGGTGTACCATAATGCTGCTTAGAAGGAAGTATACAGGTGAAAACCAAAACTAATTAATATTAAAAATATACTGTGATATTAGACCAATGTGGAATAAAGCATGATCCATTCCATTCACGTGACTCCATTATTTCACTCCCTGTTGTATTTGCTACTCTTCTGACAAGAGTAAAGTAGCTTCATTACTGCAACAGTCATTTTCCCCATATTCATCTACAGTATATCAATCTACAAATGAATCCCATTTCTCATACTTCTAATAACATTATTCATTTTCCATACCCACATTACTCAAAAGAGTCAAACGAATGTAACCATGCCACACAGAATAGCACTACATTCACTTTATTTCTCTAATTTGTTGTTATTGACAGCAGTTAGTAGTGATGTCATACTGCTAATAGTTCTTCAGTTCTTCACTCACAGAGAGCAAGACTCTCTCTCTCTCTACACACACACACAAACACACACACTCACATGGAGTACTAGTAGTAAGATCAGACTGAGGGAATTCACAAGGAGCCTCATTCTATGTTACATGTGTGTGGAAATATAAAAAAGAGAGTTTGCAAAAGTATATGCCATAGTTCCTCATTATAGCAGTTTATAACTGTGTAACATACATATGTGATTGTAAGTGAATATGCTCATACTTGTGTTGTCCATATTGTTAGGCACACTCACTGTTGTCCACATTGATGCTAAATTGTACATATACAAAATAAATGTGATGTGATATATTCAGAAGCTGCTTATATTTGTTTTCATTTGTTTTTTGTGTTCATTGTGACTTTCATCCTGAGAACTGAACTTGAACTGAACTCCATTGGAGCAGCAGTGAACAAGGGACTGGTCTGGCAACTAAAACTGACAAATCAGGAATGTTTCCCTGCTGTTGTCCCTCCCACTGTGTACCTGGTGCAGGAGCAGGAAGTGAAGTTGAGTTGTAGGTTGATTCTCTGTCCTCCACCAGACGCTCATATGTGGGACACTTTGATCAGAAGCTTGTTAGTAACAGTGTTTAGACTGAGGGAAACAGTTTGGGTTGAAACTGAAGCTAGAGGAGCTAAGAGTCGTGTGGATTAAAGTGTGAAACAGTTTGGGTGTTTGGG
>JAODXP020000016.1:10876023-10878523 GCA_027497455.2 Sardinella longiceps | reverse complement strand
ACACACACATACACACAACAAAATTTTGTATGCCCCCCTTACATACCCCAGCAGAATGTTCAGTACAGTGAGTAAGGCAAGGCAAGTTTATTTATATAGCGCATTTCATACACAAAGGCAATTCAATGTGCTGTACAAAAACAAAAGCAAGTACAGTAATTGGTAAAAAGTAAAATCACAGTAAAGACATAAAATAATTATGTGAAAGGTAAACAGGGCAAGAATAAAGTGAATACAATTTGAAAAAGGGAATTAAAGGTTAAAATATACAGAATAGACAAAATAAATGGACTTTAAGAGAAAGCATCTGAGAACAGTTTGGTCTTAAGCCTAGATTTGAAACTGTCAACAGTAGGGGCATTTTTTTTATTTCTTCTGGAAGTTGGTTCCAAAGTTGCACTGCATAGTAGGAGAAAGCGGCTTCACCACACTTTGTTCTGACAAAGCGTTTTTCCAGCTAATTTTTATTCAGTGAGTAGAGATTGATTGTACTGTATGATTAGAGAGTGGTAGTGTGTGTGTGTGTGTGTGTGTGTGTGTGTGTGTGTGTGTGTGTGTGTGTGTGTGTGTGTGTGTGTGTGTGTGTGTGTACGCACATTTGCTCAGAAAGTAGTAGTGTGTATGTGTGCTGCCGTGTGTGTGCCAGCGTGTGTATGACCAGAGATTGGTAGTGTGTCTTTGTGTATAATAAGAAAGTGAATGTGTGTGTAATGAAAGAGTGGGAGTGTGTGTGTCCATGTGTAAGATATGTCATTCACATCCTCATCACTCAGTGTTCAGTGTGTGTGTTCTTTCTCTCTGCAGCTCCTGTCACTCTGGATCCCAACACTGCAGACTCATATCTCATCCTGTCTGAGGATCTGACCAGTGTGAGACGTGGTGATGAGGAGCAGCAGCTTCCTGATAACCCAGAGAGATTTGATGAGTATGCCAGTGTCCTGGGCTCTGAGGGCTTTAACTCAGGGACTCACTGCTGGGATGTGGAAGTTGGAGAGAATGATTTCTGGGTCCTGGGTGTGATGACAGAGTCTGCCCAGAGGAAGGGATACATCTACGAGAGTGGACTGTGGCTTGTGCAGTATAATGGGGCTACATATAGAACATGTAGGTATAGAGCTACATATGCAGCATGTGCTTCACCTCATGACTCCACTCTCCTCCCAGTGCAGCAGAAACTGCAGAGGATCAGAGTGCAGCTGGACTGGGACAGAGGAAAACTCTCATTCTCTGACCCTGATAATGACACACACATACACACTTTCACACACACTTTCACTGAGAGAGTGTTTCCATACTTTTTGCCTGGATCAAATTTCTCTCCTCTCAGGATTGTGCCAGTAAAATGTAGTGTGACTCTGACTCATCCCAGTTAGAGCTCATCCAGCCACTGTGTTCCCATGGATGATAAGAATCCAAAGCCCTGATGGTAACACACATCTCTACCATTTATTAGTTAGAGCTCATGACCTGTTTCCATTCTTCTGGACTTTCTCCACTTTCCCCCTCTGAGGATGTTAGCACTGAAGGACTCAGTAAGAGTAGAGCAGCACAGTTAGAGATCACACTGACTCTGGACCAGAAGGACTCACACACTGAGAGAGAGTGTGTGTGTGTGTGTGTGTGTGTGTGTGTGTGTGTGTGTGTCAGTAAGAGTAGCACAGCACAGTTAGAGATCACACTGATTCTGGACCAGAAGGACTGACACACTGAGAGGATGTGTGTGTGTGTGTGTGTGTGTGTGTGTGTGTGTGGTGTGTGTGTGTGTGTGTGGTGTGTGTGTGTGTGTGTGTGTGTGTGTGTGTGTGTGTGTGGTCGGAACCAGAAACACACAAACCTACAAGGGAAAAGCCAAACAGAAATGTGTGTACAATGTGAGGATATCAGCATTTAAAACTGTGTTATTGTCCAGGTGTGTTGTTACCTCCGCCATGGAGGTTATGTTTTCGCTGGCATGTGTGTGTCTGTCTGTGTGTGTACAACATAACTCGAAAAGTACTACACGAATGTGGATGAAATTTTCGGACAACATCATTGGGACACGTAAGAACTGATTCGATTTTGGTGGCGATTGGTGATCCAGAACACCATCTGTGACCACATTGTCTTGGCAGAGGTCTGTGCCCTATGAGTGCTTTTCTAGTTTAGTTCTGTGATTGAAGGCAATTGTGAAAAGAAACAAAAAATATTCTATGGATGCTAAAGCTTAAACTTGTAGCGCTGGTGTTCAGATGATTTATAGTACTGTGTGTTTACAATCTAACTACAGTATGACATCAACCTACTCATATTATCATTATTATCATTATTTTGTCATTTCTTACCGATGAGGGCTTTATCAGAAATGTATACCTCAAGATGAGAGCAAAGATGCTGCCGTCAATATGACCATAGTTCATGCCAATTCAAGGCCATTTTCATTCTACACAAACATACATTATCCACATTAAACTAGCAGTCATTTACTGCTCCTTAAAGCAATGGTTATGAGTACATTTTGCTA
>JAODXP020000016.1:10784313-10875923 GCA_027497455.2 Sardinella longiceps | reverse complement strand
GTTTTTCCTAAAAAACTACCTGACCCGTGATATTGAGGATGATGAAATTTTTATGGAATGTTGGTCTCAAGAGCCCACATCAACTTAGCTCATAACCAGTCATTTGTGATTTGCTCCCCCATGGTAAAAAATTAAAATGCAATATTATACGGCTTTAATTGCCCCTATCTTTAGATCAGATGTTAGGAACTGCACCAAATTTAATGTGTATGATGAACCTGACATCCTGTGGGAATATGTCAAGTTTTGTGGAATTTCATCCATGGGGGGCTATAAAACAAATGAATTTATATGTACATTTAATGACTGTACAATTATTGACCTGTAGATGGTGCTATTAAGCCAAAGCGTTACAGGTTTGGGGTGATAGGCCTGTCAGTTCAGTTCAATAAGCTTTTTTGGCATGAATATAAAAAAATACAATATTGCCAAAGCATTAATGTATAATAATGACAATAATAATGAGAATTACAATAGTAAGTAGTGACTAAATAAATAAAATGCAACTTAAACAAACATAAAGAATAATAATAATAAAAAAAGATAAAATTAAGAAAAAGCACTAGTGGATATTTTGATGATGGTCATGTGGACTCTACCCTTAAAATGTGGCAAGACTGTAAGTAGTCTGAGGCTATTTGAGTAAAAGTATCAACTTCCCCCAGGAGGAATGGTAGTTTCAGTTTATTTTCTAAGTCAATAAATCCAGGACTGATGTTTTCTATGGCAAGCCGTTCAGGGAAAAAACCTTGAATGAAACTCCGAATATATTGAATGAAGTCCTGAATATATCGAATGAAACTCCGAATATATTGAATGAAAGAAAACCTTGAATATATTGAATGAAGTCCCGCATATATTGAATGAAACTCCGAATATATTGAATGAAGTCCCAAATATATTGAATGAAGTGCCGAATATATTGAATGAAACTCTGGATATATTGAATGAAGTCCTGAATATATTGAATGAAACTCCGAATATATTGAATGAAACTCTGAATATATTAAAGAAGTCCCGAATATATTGAATGAAACTCGAATATATTAAATGAAGTCCCGAATATATTGAATGAAGTCCCGAATATATTGAATGAAACTCCGAATATATTGAATGAAACTCCGAATATATTGAATGAAGTCCCGAATATATTGAATGAAACCCCGAATATATTGAATGAAGTCCCGAATATATTGAATGAAACTCCGAATTATATTGAATGAAACTTGCCTCATCTGAGGTCAGTGCCAGTGGCCATCTTATGTGTGTCACCAGTATGGAAATGCCCATGACCAGGCAGTACCGCTTAGGTGGAGTGAATGAGTAAATGAGGCAAAAATATTAAATAAATTATAGTTTTATTAATCATTTCATTGATTGCAGCTGCAAGGTAAAATAGTTTAGTTAAGTCACAGTCAGTTATTTTGGCCGAGTAGTAATCCAGCTGCGTTACCACCTGTACAGCACAGGAAGAGGCGACGATCCCACTGAAGGTTGGCGTAGCAGTTAGCTAGCGGTGACGATCCCACTGAAGCAGCGACGATCCCACTGAAGGTTAGCGTAGCAGCTAGCTAGCGGCGACGATCCCACTGAAGCAGCTACAAGTGGTGACGATCCCACTGAAGGTTGGCGTAGCAGCTAGCTTCAGTGGGATCGTCGCCGCTTCCTGTGCTGTTCACTGGTGGTAGTAACACGGCTGGATTAATTACTTCTCAGCCAAAATAACTGACTGTGACTTAACTAAACTATTTTACCTTGCAGCTAAAATTATTTATTTAATATTTTTGCTTCATTTACTCATTCATTGCCAACCACTCCACCCAAGCGGTACTGACTGGTCACAGGCATTTCCATACTTGTGACAATGTGACACACATAAGATGGCCGCCGGCACTGACCTCGGATGAGGCAAGTTTCATTCAATATAGAGTTACAAACAAGTTGACAAGCATCATATATATGCAGAAAATGTGCAGAACTGAGCGGCGGTCATATTTTGTGCCGCCACGCGGTACATCTAGATTTCACTTTTGACATACATCTATACATATCACATGCACACCGCACAGATCTGACACACACTACAGAACATACACACTCACCCATCCATATATTATGTATTCAACCACACACTCCTTTGCACACACACATACACACAGTGGTTCCCATACTTTACTACAGTTATAAATTGTCCTCCTGAGGATCTCACCAGTGAAGACCTCATCAATACTAGAGCAAGCAGCTCCCACAGCAATCAGATTTTCTAACTTTTGTAGTTAATTTAAAATTTACTTTATTCCAGAAAGTCTACATTAAGTGTTTTTTCAGTCCTTTGACTGTATGATCCATGTTTCAGGCCATGCTGTTCTCACAACGTTTCAGCTGTGAAATAACAAACATGATTGCCTCTGCCAAGGAGGTTATTTGTTCGCCAGCATTTATTATGACCGCCGCTGCGTAGCAAGCATAGCGGTCATATAATGATTGGCAAAGTTTTTTTTTTTTTTTTTTCTCCCGTCATCTACTTCCTGAATTTTTGGTCAACGATTCCCGGGACACCGTAACACCGGGGCACATGAAACTTGGTGGGCATGTAGCCCCTGTAGACTTTTACGGAAAAATTTCGTTTGGTCCCCGGGGGCCACTCCATCTTTGCGTGGCCCCCCGTGAAACCCCAAAAATGCAGTTTTTCCTAAAAAACTACCTGACCCGTGACATTTAGGATGATGAAATTTTTATGGAATGTTGGTCTCAAGAGCCCACATCAACTTAGCTTATAACCAGTCATTTGTGATTTGCACCCCCATGGTAAAAAATTAAAATCCAATATTATACTGCTTTAATTGCCCCTATCTTTGGATCAGATGCTAAGAACTGCACCAAATTTAATGTGTATGCTGAACCTGACTACTTGTGGGAGTATGTCAAATTTTGTGGGATTTCATCCATGGGGGGCTATAAAATAAATGTATTTATATGTAAATTTAATGACTGTACAACTATTGACCAGTAGATGGTGCTATTAAGTGAATGGTTACTGGGTTACAAAATTCAAATAATCATTTACATCATATGTGCTCTATATAAGCCGTTCAGGAAAACCTTGAATATATTGAATGAAACTCCGAATATATTGAATGAAAGAAAACCTTGAATATATTGAATGAAGTCCCGAATATATTGAATGAAACTCCGAATACATTGAATGAAGTCCCGAATATATTGAATGAAACTCCGAATATATTGAATGAAAGAAAACCTTGAATATATTGAATGAAACTCCGAATATATTGAATGAAGTCCCGAATATATTGAATGAAACTCCGAATATATTGAATGAAACCCTGAATATATTGAATGAAGTCCCGAATATATTGAATGAAACTCCGAATATATTGAATGAAACTTGCCTCATCCGAGGTCAGTGCCAGCGGCCATCTTATGTGTGTATGGAAGTATGGAAATGCCTGTGACCAGTCAGTACCGCTTGGGTGGAGTGGTTGGCAATGAATGAGTAAATGAAGCAAAAATATTAAATAAATTACAGTTTTATTAATAATTTCATTGATTGCAGCTGCAAGGTAAAATAGTTTAGTTAAGTCACAGTCAGTTATTTTGGCTGAGTAGTAATTAATCCAGCCGCGTTACCACCACCAGTGAACAGCACAGGAAGCGGCAACGATCCCACTGAAGCTAGTTGCTACGCCAACCTTCGGTGGGATCGTCGCCGCTAGCTAGCTGCTACGCTAACCTTCAGTGGGATCGTCGCTGCTTCAGTGGGATCGTCGCCGCTAGCTAGCTGCTACGCCAACCTTCAGTGGGATCGTCGCCGCTTCCTGTGCTGTACAGGTAGTAACGCAGCTGAATAAACTCAAAATAACTGACTGTGACTTAACTAAACTATTTTACCTTGCTGCTGCAATCAATGAAATTATTAATAAAACTATAATTTGTTTAATATTTTGCCTCATTTACTCATTCACTCCACCCAAGCGGTACAGATCCTTCTTTACGGAGATAAATCATGAGCACCCACTTCCTGGAGTCATGAGGCTAATGCCAAATAAGGTAGTTCTGGGCGGCGCTCGAATTTATGCAGTGGAGAAGCTCATTCTGTAACATTGAAGTCTATGAGAGAATCCAAGAATTCCACCGAAATTTCTGGACTTTCATTCAATATATTCTGAGTTTCATTCAATATATTCGGACTTTCATTCAATGTATTCGGAGTTTCATTCAATATATTTGGGACTTCACTCAATATATTCGGGACTTCATTCAATATATTCGGAGTTTCATTCAATATATTGAAGGTTTTCTTTCATTCAATATATCCGGAGTTTCATTCAATATATTCAGGACTTCATTCAATATATTCAAGGTTTTTTTCCTGAACGGCTTGCCATAGTGCTCATATAAGCTATAGCGGTTTCTGGCATAGGCGACATGGGCGGTCGCCCAGGGCGGCATCACGGGCTCTCCGAAGCTTTTTTTTATTATTATTTATTTTTATTGCGCACGCAATCGCGGGTGATCCGGTTTTGCTTCATTGTCTTTTGGAAGCTTTGGTAGGGTATATCTGCGCCTATAATAGAAGTATTTGGTATCAAATTAAAGTAGACAACCAGACGCATGCATTGGTGCCACTTTTAATGTACTTGCTTGAGAATGAGGGCATCCAATTTCAGTGTAAAGATCGCCCCCCATTTTGAAACATCTTTATCTGGTGTTATAAACTTGGCTGCTGGAGTTCCATCTCATAACCAAGAGCTCAAAAAATAAAATTAAACCAAAACAATCACTCCACATTATGATATAGACCTATAATTTGAACAGAAGAGTTTTCTATCACCCATTTGCAGTAAATGAACACCCCTAATCCCTTAAGGTTTGCCTGCTTTCAGACTTCAGTGCTGAAGTCTTACACACAAGAAAGGGGAGGTGTTTGGGGTTCAGATCTTCTCCTTTGCTGTAGAAGCTAGACATGCATATAGTAGAGTAACTAATAGCTACCAAAAGTACCATAAAAGTTTTGCAAAAAAAAAAAAAAAAAAATGGAAATGAGCAGCAATGGCTTTATTATTATTATTATTATTATTATTATTATTATTACTATTATTATTATTATTATTATTATTATTATTATTATTATTATTATTATGTGTTTTTTTCGCCCAGGGCACCAAAGAGGGTAGGACCGCCCCTGCACACACACACACACACACACACACTACATGCTGTACACATAAGCACACATGCGCACGGGTACACACACACACACACACACACTCTTATACTTGTACACAAAAGCAAACTCACTTATGCAGACACACATTTATAACCTGAGAGAGATACAAACAAGTTGACAAGCATCATATGCAGAGAATGTGCAGAACTGAGCGGCGGTCATATTTTGTACCGCCAAGCGGTACATCTAGTTTGTTATCATGTTGATTTGTTTATTGCCTTCTCCAAGGTTTTGCCAGCATTGGTGTGTTTTTCTGTCTGTGTGCAAATTCACTCAAAAAGTTGTTATTAGGACAAGAAACAGATAAATCAACACTATGGTAAGCTGGGGGGTAATAACGGCTGTTGGGTGGGAGTTATGTTTTTACTGCCAGTGAATAAGGAATACCATGAATAAAAATTAAGATGGACATAAATGAGTGATGAATTGACTTGTGATTTATTAATCATTGACAGTCAGTCTCTGGCAGGGACAATGCATCAAATTTATATATCCAGTATGATCTCTGTAATAATCTTTTAACACAATCTCTTCCTCTAGGGGGCATTTTTGCTAGCCTGGCATGCCCTGCCATTGACATAACACCTTTGCCGTTGCTGTCGCTGGTCTGGCCAACTACAATCTAAACAGATTTTCTGATTTCCCGGAAAATATTGAACTACACCCCCTTGGTCGGGAACCAATCAACTTTGAGCAGCTCCAACGGCTCTCAATCCTGTTCAAGCAGTTCCCTTCGCGTCACATACATTGCGTCAGAGGAAAGAGTGATGTGATTGGTTTTGCTTTGGCACAGCATTTTCTAACGTCGACCAGTAGCAAACCGAGGCATTTGAGGGAGGCAGGTTAACCATGCGCTTCAAGAAACGTTTGTTATACGGGCTCTTGGTCAGATCAGTCTCGCAGAGCTTTGAAAGTCGATGGCAATCGGGCTACATTTGTACATGTTCCAGTCCCTCAACTAAACAAGGAAGCATCATAATTTTGTGAATTATTATCAACTTGTAGGAAAGGACAGTAGGTGTAAAGGTGATTGGTTGGGGGACATGGATTTCACTGCCATTTGACACTGACAGGGGCGGACTGGGACAAAAAAAACAACCCTGGCATTTCAAACAAAACCAGCCCACCATACTGGTCAGACCATTAAAAAATAAGCCTATGATTACAGTTACAGTGAGAATGTCAGGGCCGTCGGCCCAAATTGTGTGTCGGCCCACCAGGCATTTGCCCTGTGTGCCATATTGCCAGTCCACCCCTGGACACTGATATTCAACATGGAGTTCTGAATTGCCAAAATAGAAGGAGATTCCCCAAACCACCTAGCCTGACAAGCCAGCATGTAACATTAAAATGTACAGTCTGGCCACAAAAGATGCTACAGATGACACTACTGCACACAAATTAGACACATTGGTGGATGGTAGTGATGCCAATGTTAAATTTGCCAGACACCACTCACACCACTATTCACAGCAGCCAGCCAACTTGTACACATGGTCTTTCAGCTTGGAGTGTCTGGCCTAAAAAAACAACACGTTTGCCTGGTCGGCAGTCTAGGGTAACCTGACCCTTCATACTATACGGACATTACATACAGACAAACACACACACACACACACACACACACACACACACACACACACACACACACATCTACACACTTTCACACGCAATATCTCTGTAAACAGAAAGTAGATTTCTGAAAACAGAAATGCAGCTTCTGGGTGTGTAGAGAAAGTAAATGCAATACTGTCACCTAGGGGTCTCATGAGAAATTATGTTACAGTCTCTTTACATTACATTTATGCATTTAGTACTCTGGTTTTCAGGAGGCATACCCAAACACAATGCGTATGTGTGTGTGTGTGTGTGTGTGTGTGTGTGTGTGTGTGTGTGTGTGTGTGTGTTACTGTAAGATGTTGGATCTGGGGAAGGTGGTGATAATGATGATGATGATGATGATGATGATAGTGAGAATTCTCTTCATGATGTGATTGGTGCAGACAGTTTTAGGTTATCAAGCTCACAAGCCAACAGAGAGTCACTAGATTAGAGACTGCCCTTTTCCATTCCATTTGCTGACACTAGAGGGCGTCTAGATTTCTAAGCAAACTGGAATAATTTGAATCCCACTTTTAGCGATCCAGTTCTGGTCCTCATACAGTCAACAAATCAGCCAATAATGTAAACAGCATCACCCACCTGTCTATGGCAGTGGGGAAATGAAATACAAATTTTAAATATAATTTCATAATTAGACAAATGATCCATTCACTAAATGACCAATAGTCCCAGTAGTCCTAGAACACCATTCTATTGTTTGTGCTCATATCCATTTAGCCTCCATACTACTCCTTATGTTGCACTCATCACTCACACATATTGACTTCCTTCACTGTGAGCTGCATGGATACAGTGCTTTTCTATTGCTGTGAGAACTCAAAGCGCTTTACAATGTCATAGCTCACATTCAATTTTCAATTCAATTCAATTCAATTTTATTTGTAGAGCGCACAAATACAGTACATTGTCTCGCGGCGCTTTACAGACAGTACGGGAAGCATCCATGAGAATCAGGGGCAAGGAAAAACTCCCTCGCTTTGTAAATAATTTGTTATGTAGGAAGAAACCTTGGGCAGATCCACGCCTCATGGACTCAGCCTACCTGCCTGGGGCCTAATAAAGTATCCGTATCCACATTCACCCATTCACTCACACACTCAAATAACAACAATGGTGGAGGCATGTCTCATAGTCACCCATTCATGAAAGGTGCCAGCCTGCTCATCTGGAGAAAACCTTTGCACATTCAATACATAAGCTTCAAGATTATTTATGTATATTTTCCATATTAATTTAGTTAAAAATAATATACAGTATTTGAGCCTTTTGTAAATCAAAACTAAATAATTAAGGCCTTGAAATAAATTATATTTCACACTGAAGGCTGGTTCTTAAAAATGACTAAATTAATGTTTAAAAGCTGAGGAAATCACTAACAGTATGCCTGATACGAGTGAGATAGAGTTAACTCCTCCTGGGACTCCTGTAATCCACTCTAGATGTCAGACAGTTCGTATTGGTGCAGGCTCTTGGATGATATTTTGCATTGATCAATCAGATCTCAGTTTATCCTGGTCCCGCCCTCAGACTCACTGAAGAAGGAAGTGAAGCTCAGTGACACAAGGGTAGTCAGTTTCCCAACAGCGTCGTTGCAAACTAACGTAGCAACTTCCGTGGTTGGAACGACGGTTGTCCGGCATTTGTGTTACCCAAAGCTGTCGCTAAGACTACAGTCTTTACAACTACAGTCGCTGGAACTTAGTCGTTACAACCACAGTAGTTTCACTGTCGTTAGTGTTTAGAATCGTTCCCCAACTGCGTCGGATGACCTTACCATCGGATGTGGGACTGTAGTTGCAGCGACAGGTGTATAGCTGTCGTTAAACCTCTTCCTCGTCTGTTTGGGTCTTAAAACTGTCAAATTGAGCATCATTTGATGCATTACCCCCACCTACAGGATTAATTAATTCCCACTTCAACTTCACCATGTGGTAAGATACTGTTTGAAACACAAATGCTCCAGTTATCCATAGAAGTTTCAAAGAACAAACAAAGGTAACTTACAACACGTCACCAACCATCACGAGTAGGCTACAGCATGTCAAATATATATATATAAAAAAAGACGACTTCGTTCCCGCCTGGATTCGAACCGGAGATTTGACAAAAACACAATCTATTGTCACGGCTGTACTTGGCCTTAACCTTCATCACCACCATTCCTGCTAATTGAGATGAGGCACAACTCGTAGTTGACTACCAAAAGAAGTACGCTACGTTTTTAACTTTTTTTTGTTTTGTATGGAGACTCATTAAATAACGTGGTTATCATCAAATAGCCCATACAAATTGAAACACTGTCATGTCGGGGAATATTATCTACCACTAAGTTTATCATTGTGTAGTTTATTTATCAACACTAGCGATTTTATGAGCTTAGTGATGCTACAACTTCAGCCATGCTATGTTGACATGCTTTTTGCAACGAGTGCTTCCGAATTCTCCCCGAACGCTGCCGAAACATCTGGGAACGATGTAGTTGGAACAATGAGCGTGTTCGCGATGTGGGCGGAGCCTTCTGCTGCGCAGCCTGCTCCGCAGCGCTGCGCTACACGTGGTACAATTTGGGTGAAAACCTGTCCAACATGGCAGAATGGGCGTTCTTTCTGCACGGCAGTAGCTGTCACATGGCCTTAAGATATCGCGGGAGCAAGTCTACTGCTGCGCAGCAGAGCAGCAGTTCAAACCTCGCTGCGTTCTGCTGCTCCTGCATGGAAACACCTCCATGACAATAAACTTCACCCTGATTGGCTTGAATCTCCTTTGCAAAAATGACGCATTTCTCCTTGTGGTTCCGTGCATAAACATTTTCCCAAAATTAAGGAATACTAACACAAATAATGTAGCTCTGTTCTTTGATGTTATTTTGTGACCATATGGCAAACATATAGAAACTTCAGAGTAATTCTGAATGAGCAACAA
This sequence comes from Sardinella longiceps, assembly GCA_027497455.2. Classification (NCBI taxonomy): domain Eukaryota; kingdom Metazoa; phylum Chordata; class Actinopteri; order Clupeiformes; family Clupeidae; genus Sardinella; species Sardinella longiceps. The sequence continues at coordinate 10,866,130 of JAODXP020000016.1, read as the reverse complement.
ATATGTTTCGTATGCAAACATTTATTTAAAAAATCATAACATTTATTTCAGCCAATTTCATGATTATTTTGATGAATATAAAGGTAATTCAAGCTTAATTTAATGCAAACAAAATTTGTCGACATCTCTTCCTTCTGTCCCGCAGCGTTAACTGCAGGTAAGTGTGTCCAGCTCCTCCTGCAGAGGTCTGTAGCTCCTCCCGTTTGATCACGCAGATCTCGGCGGTCATATCAAGCTCGTTCGTGTTCAGAGTCGGTACAGCTAGAGGCTGTAGCCAGAACCAGCGAGATCTACGGAAATACGTCGGTGGGAGTGGAAAAGCATGGGGGACAAGGTGGACAACACAGCTGCAGCTGGCTGAAGCCATACAACACGTGAACATGGACGTGATGTCGGGAGATATCGCGGAAGTTTGTTTGCACTGAAAACAGCTTGAATCCCCTCATTTCACCATTAAAATGAACGTGATAACTGGCGAAATAAATCATATAATGTTGCTTAATAAATTGTTGTTGCAATGCAAGAGGAACAGAGTTGTGTTTGAAGGTGTTTTGTTAAAAATAGTAATGTGGTATGAAATGCTTATTTGAGATGGCAAACCAAGCCATGCTGGAGAGCAATAAGGCTATTTCATTGGGCAAAACTTGCATACTGCTTAGCAGAAGCTCATTCAAATAAGCCCATTTTCAGTGAGTACAACGTGGTTGGTGTCATATTTGTCATGAGGAGTTTCAAACCAATCGGAATAATGAGTTACGTCATGGGGGTGGGATGCATCCTCTTGCAGCCGAGAAAAAGGAGATGCGGGTTTCGGCTGCAGCCGCCTTGTTACCGCGAGTTTTGAGTGACGTGCTGTGGGCGTATTTTGGTGACGCATTCACAAGCTTGGTGAAGCTCAGCCGAAAGTCGGACACCGCGTCTAACTCACAATGCATCGCTTGGCTGCAGCCGGCTGAAGGCGGCTGTAGGCGGCTTTACATCTCAAACACGCCTGATAAGCTCGTTCGTGTTCAGAGTCGGTACAGCTACAAGCTGTAGCCAGAGCCAGCGTAGATCTACGGAAATACGTCGGTGGGAGTGGAAAAGCGTGGGGACAAGGTGGACAACACAGCTGCAGCTGGCTGTAGCCAAACACACGTGAACATGGACGTGATGTCAGGAGATATCGCGGAAGTTTGTTTGCACTGAAAACAGCTTGAATCCCTCATTTCATCATTAAACTAAACGTGATAACTGGCGAAATAAATCATATAATGTTGCTTAATAAATTATTGTTGCAATGCAAGAGGAACAGAGTTGTGTTTGAAGGTGTTTTGTTAAAAATAGTAATGTGGTATGAAATGCTTATTTGAGATGGCAAACCAAGCCATGCTGGAGAGCAATAAGGCTATGTCATTGGGCAAAACTTGCATACTGCTTAGCAGCAGCTCATTCAAATAAGCCCATTTTCAGTGAGTACAACGTGGTTGGTGTCATATTTGTCATGAGGAGTTTCAAACCAATCGGAATAATGAGTTACGTCATGGGGGTGGGATGCATCCTCTTGCAGCCGAGAAAAGGAGATGCGGGTTTCGGCTGCAGCCGCCTTGTTACCGCGAGTTTTGAGTGACGTGCTGTGGGCGTATTTTGGTGACGCATTCACAAGCTTGGTGAAGTCAGCCGGAAGTCGGACACCGCGTCTAACCACAATGCATCGCTTGGCTGCAGCCGGCTGCAGGCGGCTGTAGGCGGCTTTACATCTCAAACACGCCTATTGCTTTTGCAAAGCTCATGTCGTACGCGCCTAATGTAAGTTGTAACCAATGTCGTCAGGACTAACATGTTACGACAGAACTTCAAGCGCGTTGGGAATTGGTCGTTGTTTGCCATCTTTATCGTTAGTAACTGCGTCGGACAACGGTGGTTAGCTAGCATCCGTCGGGAAACGGAGTCCTGTTCAACACTACAGCTGAACAACTACTGTGGTATGTAAGAAAAGAGGGCAAACTTGGAGTAATATCCATATTGTTTGTGTTAGTAATGTTGGAGAGAATGTTGGATTTCTGGAAGATTTTAATACAAGAAGCACAATGGCTGAGTAGAGACGGTAGATTTACCAAAGCTGTGAAAGTGAAAGAAAAGTTTGTCCAGCAGCCATTACGAGAGGGGAACTTGTGACAACGTTGGACTTAGACACTAGTCAGAAATGGCTTCTAAGGTGGAAGAGGACACATCTTGTCCTGTGTGCACTGAGATCTACAAGGATCCTGTTATCCTGACCTCCTGCAGTCACAGTTTCTGTAGAGACTGTGTGGAGAAGTGCTGGAAATCTAAAGAAATAAAGGAATGTCCACTCTGCAAGAGGAGATCATCGAATACATTTATCTGTCCTAATCTTGCTCTAAAGAACCTGTGTGAGACTCTGTCTGAGACTGTCTTACAAGAGAAAGTTGGAACAAACATATTCTGCAACGAACACAAGAGGAAATTCGACCTCTTCTGTCAAGATGATAAACAGCTTGTGTGCCTCGTGTGTCGAGACTCAAAACTGCACAAAAACCACAACTTCAGTCCTGCTGGAGAAGCTGCTTCTGACATAAAGGTGAAATCTGCATCTTCTTCTCATTCATACAGCATCTCTGCTTATCAGAGTAACACCCTGCCTTTTCTGCTCTCTACGGGAAATGGTGCTTAGGCACACTGTTACTGTAATTCATTATCCCTACATTTGAGGTATTTTTTACAAACCCACAGCTGATTTAGCACAACTAATGATTTGTTGATCATAGTATTTATGATGCTATGATTAAAAATATTAATTATTGCTGACCAATATGAACACAGAGAGAAACACACACTTTCCTCTTTACCTCAGAAAACTGTATAACAAACTCAGGTCTGTAATGGTTGGTGAATTAAAGATGTGTAGTCTATGTGATGAAATGTATGCCCACTTCACTAAAGTGATCCATTCATTTCAGGAGGAGCTGAAGGCCAAACTACAGCCTCTACAGGAGAAGCTGAAGAACCTTGAGGAAGCTAAAGTCACCTGTGATAAAACAGCTGAGTACATTAAGGTCAGTGTGATGAAGACTAGTATCATACAGTATCTAACATGACTGTGTCCCTGGTCAGAAGGCCATGCTGTCTCCTGTTGGAGGGTCAGTAGTGTTGGTCAAGTCACTGATGAAGTCACCAATGAAGTCATGGTCATTATTTCATCTGGGCCTCCATCTCAAACTCCTCCCCTCCCACTTTATCCGAAATTTTAGTTTAGGTTAATGTCTACTGACCATTACACTCAGCTCTGCCTGCTCAGCTCTCTGTGTGGTCAAGTGTCATCATCTCATCTGGGCCTCCCGCCCACTTTATATCCTATAGAAGGTGTTCACTTCACCTCCCAGTCTTCTCATTTCCTCTCTCCAATCAGGACTTCATCACTGTTTTGGAATGCATTATAATCATCATAATCATTTGCATTAAATGCAAAAGATTTACGACACAATGTTTAATATTTGAAAGTTTACTTTCATTAATTCAATTGTTTATCAGTATGAACACAATGAAATATTTTTATTTTATTCAGACTCAAATTCAGAACACAGAGAAGCAGATCAAGGAGGAGTTTGAGAATCTTCACCAGTTTCTACGAGATGAAGAGGCAGCCAGGATAGCTGCACTGAGGGAGGAAGAGGAGCAGAAGAGTCAGATGATGAAGGAGAAGATTGAGAAGATGAGCAGAGAGATCTCATCTCTTTCAGACAGAATCAGAACCATTGAAAAGGAGATGAATGCTGATGATGTCACATTTCTGCAGGTAACAGAAATATTTACACGTCTGTTAATCTGTTTAGAGCAGTTTCATGACAAAAGTGTACAGTTTTCTAAATGAGGACACACTCACACAGATTGGTGGCACCATTGGGCTGAAAAGTTATATTAGGTGCGTGTGTGTGTTTCTGCATGCTTTTGTTTATGTATGAGTATGAGTGTGTATGTGTGAAAAGTGTTATGTGTGTAAAAAAAAGTGTGTGTGTGTGTGTGTGTGTGTGGGGGGGGGGGGGTTATGTTTTTTTTGTTGTTTTTTTTAACTTGCATAAAACACTTTCCTGTGGCTTATACACAAAGTGGCTTATATGCAGGAAATTATATGTGTGTACAAGTACAAGTAGAAGAATATTTAACATATTCAATCTTGGTATTTTCCAGAACTGTGTGTGTGTGTCTGTGTGTGTGTGTGTGTGTGTGTGTGTGTGTGTGTTTGTGTACATATTTAACTTATCCAATCTTTGTTATTTTCCAGAACTACAAGACTACAGTGGAAAGGTGAGTGATCTGCCTCCTGTCTCTCTCTTCTCTTTGGTTCTGAACCCAAACCCACAGCAGCACTGAATCCTGAATGTTATTCCAGAGCCCAGTGCACACTGCAGGATCCAGAGAGGGTTTCAGGAGCTCTGATCAATGTGGCAAAGCACCTGGGCAACCTGAAGTTCAAAGTCTGGGAGAAGATGCAGAAGAATGTTCAATACAGTGAGTATCCTGTAGCCTAAAGAAATAAAGTTCAATTCTCAATTCTAGAATAAAGAATATGACACACAGCTGCTTTATGTCTGATTAGGGCACATTAGCAATTTGCACAATAGCACTTTAGCACAGCTGCAGAAAAATATGCATGCATGCATGTGTGTGTGTGTGTGTGTGTGTGTGTGTGTGTGTGTGTGTGTGTGTGTTGTCTGGATGGTGTTTCATATCACCGCACTGATAGGAACTCACCAATAAGCCTTACCTCATTCATTCAACATTTCAGTTACAGACACACACACACACTCTCAACAAAACAAGTAATAGTGAAAGGGGGAGAGAGAGAGAGAGAGAGAGCGTGAGCGAGCTCCTGCACAGCTGGGGTCCTTGTGATGACTGAAGAGCGTTTCTCTGTTTTTACTTCTCTCTGCCATTGGACTTGGTATTACCACTATTAATGACCATAATTCACATCCTCAACGCACATCACTCAGTGTTCAGCTCATGAGTGTGTTCTTTCTCTCTGCAGCTCCTGTCACTCTGGATCCCAACACTGCACGCCCATTTCTCAATCTGTCTGAGGATTTGACCAGTGTGAGACGTGGTGGTAAGATACAGCAGCTTCCTGATAACCCAGAGAGATTTGATAGGTATTACAGTATCCTGGGCTCTGAGGGCTTTAACTCAGGGACTCACTGCTGGGATGTGGAGGTTGGGGAGAATAATAACTGGCTCCTTGGTGTGATGACAGAGTCTCTCCAGAGGAAGGGAGACTTTCTCACCATGAGTGGGCAGTGGTTTGTGAGGTATCATGATCCTGCATATACAGCAGAGGCTCCACCTCATCCCTCCACTGTCCTCACAGTGAAGCAGAAACCCCAGAGGATCAGAGTGCAGCTGGACTGGGACAGAGGAAAACTCTCATTCTCTGACCCTGATAATAACACACACCTACACACTTTCACACACACTTTCACTGAGAGAGTGTTTCCATACTTTTCCACCATCCGTCCACTGAGGATCGTACCAGTGAAGATAGCAGTTACAGTCGAACAGCTCAAATAGAGGCTGCAAGTTGCAAGCTGCAACAAATATCTCCTCCTTAACCCCATGTGTGGCACTGAAAGGCTTACCCATCTGACCCTGACAAAAAAACACACACACACACACACACAAACACATGCACAACATACACACTCACCCATTCATGTTCAAACACACTGTTTTGCGCACACACACACACACACACACACACACACACACACACACACACACACACACACACACAGTGTTTCCATACAGGTATAAATGTCCTCCTCCTGGAATCTCACCAGTGAAGACCTCGTCAATACTAGAGCAAGCAGTTCCCACCTACAGCTATCAGACCATTTATAAAGTAGCTTTTTCTAACTTTTTCTATGTGGAGAATCAAATAAGTGCTTTTTTAGTCCTTTGACTGTGTGATCCATACTTCAGGAGGAGGTTATTTGTTCGCCAGTATTTATTTGTTACCACGTTGTTTGTTTGTTGCCTTCTCCAAGGTTTTGCTGCCATTGGTGTGTTTTTGGTCTGTCTGTGTGCAAAATAACTTGAAAAGTTTGTTTTCAGACAAAGTTGTTATTAGGACTAGAAACAGATGAATCAACACTATGGTAAGATACAGGGCAATACTGGTTGTTGGGTGCTTGAGATGTTTTTGCTGCCAGTGATGAATAAAAATGAGGAAGGACAGAAATGAGTGAGGAATTGAATTGTGATTTTTTTAATCACTGACAGTCAGTCTCTGGATGGGACAATGCATCAAATTTATATATCCAGTATGATCTCCTTTATTATAATCTTTTACAGTAACACAGTCTCTTCCTCTAGGGAGCATTTGTACATGTTCCAGTCCCTCGCCTCTTAACAAGGTAGCATCATAATTTTGTGAATTATTATCAACTTGAAGGACAGGACAGTATGTGAAGAGGTGATTGTTTGGGGGACATGGATTTCACTGCCATTTGACACTGATATTCAACATGGAATTCTGATGTGCCAAAATCGAAGGAGATTCCCCAAACCACCTAGCACAACAAGCCAGAGTGTAAGATTAATATATACCGTCTGGTCACAAACGATAGACCAATTGATCTTGTTGAGATGTAGGGTCATACACTATGATATGGTTATGTCATACTACATTGATTGTCAGTGCTGTGAGGGCCTGGTAGGATTACATCATTGTTTGCTAGTTCATAAACCAGTGTGCTGACAGTGGCTGCATTAGAACCGGATGACCACAAGAGACCCTAGAGTTCTAGAACGCTCCCCTGGAGGATTTGATGTTTCATGGCATTTTTGTGGATAGATATGTTCTATATTTACAGTCTTTGGGTAGATCTGTTGGGCCTCTTCAGCCAAACAACAGCTTTCCAAATTGATGGCACAGACTGCTACAGATGACACTACTGCACACAGAATAGACACATCATCAGGGGTGCCCCTGGGGGGGATTTGGGATGATTCTAAGGCAGAGGGGGCCCAAAATTATTTTTTGTCATAGGTCCCAAAATTTCTAGCAGCGCCCCGGCACATCGGTGGATGGTAGTAATGCCGAACACACACACCCTCATCCCCTTGGGATTATGTAAGGGATAACGGCCGACGAGGTGTCCAGTTATTCATTTATAATTGTCGAGGCGGAATCTAGAACTCCGGCGACGCGCGCAGCGCGAAGACGGAGTTATTCCGCCAAGACAATTATAAATGAATAACTGGACACCTCGGAGGTCGTTATCCCGCTTATCTCCCGTATCTATCTATCTCTCGTATATTTGAAGAAGCGTATAAAACGTAAAAGAAATATGCAACTCAAATTTAAAAGAAGCTAACCTGTTCAGTTTGGGTACTACTTTCAGTTGAAAGTAGATCTACAAGGTTGCTTATTGTTGTTATAGTTACCATTCTGAAAGGCATTCATATGGAACGGTAATCAGTTATTAGATGAGTTATTTTTTGGAACTACTTCCAAAGTGGCCGGTTATCTGGAATTAATGGTCACCTAGCAGCCAATCAGAGAAGAGAATGGCGTTCTGAAGGGAGATAAGAAATTAATATTATACTATCTATCTATCTATCTATCTATCTATCTATCTATGATGTACATTTTAATCTATTTAGTGGTCAATAAAAGCATTCAATTAAAGTAATGGTTGGCTTTACAGGTGTAATAATGGAAATACTCCAAATAAAAATGACAATCGTCTTCACAATATACTTTGGTACAAACACCACAAATGTGTGGCCATGCTATGGCCATGCCATCTCTCAGTGTAAATCTGATTTATTTGAAATTCTTTGTGTAAAATATAGTAATAACAACAACCCCCCAAATAACAAATTACTCATGCTGGTAAGTTATTAGTGCAGATAATTTTAAGTCCTGTCTGCCTCCTGCAAACCTGAATGTGTGGAGAGAATCTGTGTGTCTGCCTTATGTGGGTTCAATGTCTGTGTCTCTGGGAGATACAGGCCACACCCTCTACTGGGACTGAAATTCAATCACTGAGGAAGTTGGAACTGGTTGGGGCAGTGACTAAATGGCCAATCAGAATCATAAACTCCTTTCATAAACTCCCCTTGTAGAAGTGTTGTAAGAGCAGGAAGTGAAGTTGAGTGACAGGTTGGTTCACACTTCTTAGTCATACGGACTCAATGGGAATATTTTTATTTGAATAATTGAATGCAATATTCAAGGAAAAGCACTTGCATTTCAAACGAAACCTGTGAGGCTGAAGGAAACTTGTGGAGATTGAAATTCCTGAGGAAGATGACCTCAATGTCTTAGGCTATGTTCAGACTGCACTCCAAATCTGATTTTTAGCATATCTGATCAACATCAGATCTCTCTATCGACCGCGTTCACATTGCTTGTCATATCGGATCTCCATGTCCGCTAATCACCTGCCATATCCACGTGGGTTACTATGGTACCCCAACGCATCATGCCCACAAATAATAAACAAACCCGCGGAGGGTAGAATGCTGGTTGTTTCTCTCTCAGATGGTTAAGTGGGGCCGTAGCACACAGCTACAAGTAACAAGGAAGTATCAGAGATGGAAGAATAAAGTTACTCATCTTTATTTCAGTGCATCAATGCAGTCCAGCACAGCTGTTAGTTGCCTTTCTGATGCGTGGTTGAAAACTTTCACTGACGTTGCTTTCCACACGCGAGGAGTAAGCCTTGCTTTCCACACGCGAGGTAAACTCCAACTTGCGGCAAATCCATAACGCGCACTGACACGTTGTTATAGCAAACGACACTGTTTTTTAAAAGGAGAATTAACATTGATCTCTCACTTCCGTCCATCTGCATTTCACGTGTTGATGTTTGTGTCACGTGACAAATGACGCAAGTGACACGGTGAAATCTTATCCCATGTGGAAAAGCTGTTCAGATCGCAGCATATCCGATATGAATCGCAATTGACACCACATGGGTATGTAGGGCGTAACAGATTCGGAAAAATCGGAATTCATGTGGTTTTCTGCTGTTCAGACCACCCGAAATCAATTCTAGATACAATCTGGATATGAAAAAATCGGATTTGGGATGGCAATCTGAACGAGGCCTCAAGGGCTCCGCACACCGCTTCCTCGACACAGTGCGGAGCACTCTGCTTCCAACATTCTATTCCATTGTTTTCAATGCAACCCCGCACACCAGCGCCGATGTCTTCCGCCGTCGGTTGTGAATTACGATTGAAGTCTATTTTGTCGGAGCCGTCCATTGACATCCAATGTTAATTTCACTGGCTACTGTGCTAGATGCTAGGCAAAATTGTCGGATACGAAAGTGCTCCGCAATGCTGTCGGAACCGGTGTGCGGCCGGCTTTAGACTGCTGAAAGTGAAAGTAAAGCTACGGTCAGAGGGGAGAGTTAACTCTTAAAGAATAAAATGGCTTCTAAACTAGAAGAAGATCTCACCTGTCCTGTGTGCTGTGACCTGTACAACTATCCTGTCATTTTGACCTGCACTCACAGTGTGTGTAAAGCCTGTCTGAAGCAGTTCTGGGAGAGCAAAGGATCCAGAGAGTGTCCGTACTGCAGGAGGAAATGCTCTAAGGACTCTTATCCTGTTAGTATGGCTCTAAGGAACCTGTGTGAGACCTTCTCACAGGAGACAAGTCAGAGAGCTTCAGCAGGGTCTGAGGTCCTCTGCAGTCTGCACAGTGAGAAACTCAAACTCTTCTGTCTGGAGGATAAACAGCCTGTGTGTGTGGTGTGTCGAGACTCCAGGAAACATAAAAATCACAACTTCAGTCCCATAGATGAAGCTGCACAAGACTGCAAGGTAAGGATCTCCTGCTCTTATAATATAAATATAATACTGTAGGTGCCTTTACTGCAATGATAAATCAGTAGCACTCTCACCATACTGAAGTAGCTAACTCATCCAGAGTCTGACCATTGTAGTTCCTTTAATCTAACAGTAGATGGCGATGTTTGCTCCTTTGTGATTTTAGCATTGTGGCCCTTCTCTGTCTGGTTCTTCATGCTCAACACTCTCATTCTGCCACACCACTGTGATTCCTAATTCTACCAGTAGATGGCAGTGGATGCTCCTTGTGCTTTGGGCATTGTAGCCCCTCTCCCTCTGGTTCCTCCAGCGACATAACTCTGCCTCCCTACTCTCATTTGAGAACATGGCAAACCTGACACAGAGCTCTTTGTTTCATAGTGCTTGTGTAATAGTATTGACTCCAGTCTAAATTAGTCCTCCCCACTCTCACTGAGAACATGGCAAAACTGACATTGGGCGCATGGTTTTATATTGCTTGTGTTTTGACTCCAGTCTAAATTAGTCCTCATCTATTCCAGGAGGAGCTCAAGATCAAACTGCAGCCCTTACAGAAGAAACTCAAGACTCAAGAAGAAGTGAAACTCCTATGGGACCAAACAGCAGCTCATATTAAGGTGACAGATTGGTCATTATGAGAAGTTTGTTTAGACTTTTTGTTTGCTAATTATTTAGATGTAAAAGCGATGTAACACACAGTAAGTGTTATGAATCATTTGATATGTAACTGAAATATCTGGCCATGATTACATTGGATCAATGGTTTTGTCATGTTTTAATCAGATTCAAACCCAGAAAACAAAGATTCAGATCAAGGAGGAGTTTGAGAAGCTTCACCAGATTCTACGAGATGAAGAGGCAGCCAGGATAGCTGCACTGAGGGAGGAAGAGGAGCAGAAGAGTCAGATGATGAAGGAGAAGATTGAGAAGATGAGCAGAGAGATCTCATCTCTTTCAGACACAATCAGAGCCATTGAAAAGGAGATGAAGTCTGATGATGTCACACTTCTGCAGGTAATATACATATTTACATGTGTGTTAATCTGATTACAGCAGTTTCATGATAAAACTGTCTGTATTAATGGGTTGTACAGTATTGTAAAAGAGGACACACTCACACAAATTGACAGCACCATGGGCTGAAAAGTGAGATTCGGTGTGTGTGTGTGTGTGTGTGTGTGTTTCTGCATGCTTTTGTTTGAGTATGAGTGCGTATGTGTGAGAGCGCCTGAGTGTGTGTGTGTGTGTGCGCGTGCTGTGTGTGAAGAATATTCAATCTTTGGTATTTTCCAGAACTGTTCAGTCTGTGTGTGTGTGTGTGTGCGGTGTGTGTGTGTGTGTGTGTGTGTGTGTGTGTGTGTGTGTGTGTGTGTGTATTTGCGTGAATATTTAACATATCAGATATTTGATATTTTCCAGAACTACAAGACTACAGTGGAAAGGTGAGTGATGTTCCTCCTCTATCTCTTCCCTGTGTTTCTGAACCCAAACCCACAGCAGCACTGACTCCTGAATGTTATTCCAGAGCCCAGTGCACACTGCAGGATCCAGAGAGGGTTTCAGGAGCTCTGATCAATGTGGCAAAGCACCTGGGCAACCTGAAGTTCAGAGTCTGGGAGAAGATGCAGGAGATTGTTCAGTACAGTGAGTAGCCTACAATTTTCAATTCTAGAATAAAGAATATGACACATTGCTGCTCTATGTCTGATTAGGGCACATTAGCAATTAGGGCACATTAGCTATCTGCACAATGGCAGGTTAGCACATCTGCAACACAAAAAAATACAAAAGTGTGTGTGTGTGTGTGTGTGTGTTTGACTGGATGGAATTTCATAGCACCACACTGATAGGAACACACCAATAAGCCTCAGCTCATTCACTCAACACACACACACACACACACACACACACACACACACACACACACACACACACACACTTTAAAACCATAACAATAGAAGCATCCATAACCATCAGAAAGGAGTTTGACTCGATGGATGGACAGATGGATAAGATGAAAGCAATAAAGAAAGGGAGAGAGTGAGTAGCAGTAAACTCCTACACAGCTGGGGTCCCTTTGATGACTAAAGGGCATTTCACTGTTCCTACCTCTATCTGCCATTACACTTGGTAACATCACTATTAATAATGACCATCATTCACATCCTCATCACACATCACTCAGTGTTCAGCTCATGTGTGTGTTCTTTTTTCTGCAGCTCCTGTCACTCTGGATCCCAACACTGCAAGCCCATGGCTCACCCTGTCTGAGGATCTGACCAGTGTGAGACGTGGTGATGAGAGACAGCAGCTTCCTGATAACCCAGAGAGATTTGATAAGTATGCCAGTGTCCTGGGCTCTGAGGGCTTCATCTCAGGGACTCACTGCTGGGATGTGGAGGTTGGGGAAAATGATAACTGGGAGCTGGGTGTGATGACAGAGTCTCTCCAGAGGAAGGGAGACTACAGCTCCATGAGTGGATGGTGGTATATGAAGTATAAAAATGCTGCATATGGAGCACAGGCTCCTCCTCATCCCTACACTCTTCTCACAGTGGAGCAGAAACCCCAGAGGATCAGAGTGCAGCTGGACTGGCACAGAGGAAGGCTCTCATTCTCTGATCCTGATAATAACACACACATACACACTTTCACACACACTTTCACTGAGAGAGTGTTTCCATTCTTTTCCACTGTCCCTCCACTGAGGATCTTACCAGTGAAGACAGCAGTTACAGTAGAGCAGCTCAGTTAGAGTTCAGACACCTGCTGCAGGTTAACTGGGGAGGTGGATGGGAATAGACATAATTTGAACTCAATACTGATACCCCACCTGACCCTGACAATAGCACACACACACACACACACACACACACACACACACACACACACACACACACACACACACACAGTAGTTGTGAAGGCCTCATCAACTGTAGAGCAGCACCCAGTTAGAGCAGATAGTGAATCAATCAGAACACAACTGACACACAGCAGACTCAACTTATAAGATGAATTATGAAATATCTTTCTCTGCCAGTATCCACAGAAATAAATGCTCATTGACTGTTTCTGTGTGATATGTCTCAGTCCTGTTCAGTTCAGTTCTGTGTGTTTCTGTGTGATCCATGTTTCAGATCCTTTCATCCATGTTTCAGTTCATGCTGTTGTCACAAGGTTAATAACTAGGCCTATTCCACTGCTCAGTGTATTGTCATTTTTTGTAGAAAGTCTAATTAAAGTTTATCATTACAACAACTGTTTTTTCTGAAAGACATTTTCTGAGGTTGAAGAGATCACATGGTGGAATATGGGTGTGAATACAGTCTGTTCATAGGAAGAATATCACAGCTCCATGACTGCATGTGGTACAGTTTTTTTTCTGATCGATTAAATTTTTGAAACCTTTCGCTATCTTTGCAAAACCTTTCAAAACATCAGATTACTAGCAAAAGCAAACACTTTTTGCTTACAAAGATTGTTAGCAATAACATTGGCTACATCTATCAGTGGTTTCAGAAATTGTACCAAAAGAATCATTATTATTGTTTTAGTGTTAAAAAAACTTGTAATAGCACACCGAAACACTTTCAGACACACATACATGTACATAATTCTAAATACAAATGATGACATTACCACCAATCAGACGAATTCTCTTCATGATGTGATCGGCACAAATAGTTTTACTTTACTTCATATTGACTCATGTAGATGTGAATGCTGCTATGCATGCTGCTGTTGTCATGAATTTGTCAAACTTTATATACCTGTCATGACTTCTGTCATTAAGTGTCACCCGGTATTTGTCATGGTTAGGGTTAGGGTATGTCAGAAATCATTGCAGGTTTATAAAGTTTATGACAGATTCTTCACAACGTCATGTCATAATTAATGACAGTGTCATCTTAGTCTTATGACGGTACCTTCAAATAAAGTGTAACCGCCTGGGGTAAACACCTGAAGAAATCATTTGAATACATGTAGTACATAAACTTCAACATCACTTATGTTTATTCTCTTTATCAATTTATTTAAAAGTAATATAGGGTATTTGATCCCATTTCATTTAGAAATTACAGTAAATCTTTTGAAATAAAGCATCTGTCATCATGGCTAGTTCTCGAATAAGAATGACTGAGTGAATATTTTGACAGCACAGAAAGTCACTCACAATATGCCTGTTTATGTTTGTGAGTTGGAGTTCACTCCTCCTGGGACTTTGTACTTCAATCTAGAGGTGAGACAGTGCTTAGGTGCTGATTCTGTGATGGAATGTTGGTTTTAACCAATCAGCTCTCAGCTTATCTTAGTCCCTTCCTCAGACTCACCTGTCCTAAAGAAGGAGGTGAAGCTCAGAGACAGGCGGCTGCTGCTACTACTACTGTGGTATGCGTGACTACTGTGGTATGTGTGAAATGAAGGGAAACATAGAGTAATATTCAGATTGGTTGTGTTAATAATGTTGGAGAGAATGTTGGGTTTCTGGGAGATATGCGTAGAGGAAGCTCAATGACTGAGTAGAGACGGTAGATTTACCAAACGTGTGAAAGTGAAAGTAAAGTTTGTCCAGCAGCCATTACGAGAGTGGAGCTTGAGAGACTGTGTGGACTTGGACTCTAGTCTTGGAAATGGCTTCAAAGTTGGAGGATGAAACATCTTGTCCTGTGTGCACTGAGATCTACAAGGAACCTGTCATGCTGACCTCCTGCAATCACAGTTTCTGTAGAGACTGTCTGGACAAGTGTTGGAAAGCTAAACAAATAAAGGAATGTCCACTCTGCAGGAAGAGATCATCTTTTGATTTAGTCCATCCTAATCTGGCTTTAAGGAACCTGTGTGAGGCTCTGTCTGAGACTGTCTTAGAAGAGAGAGAGGGGGCAAATATCCTCTGCAAACTGCACAAGAGAAAACTTGAGCTCTTCTGTCAGAGTGACAAACAGCTTGTGTGCCTGGTGTGTCGAGACTCAAAATCACACAAAAATCACATCTTCAGTCCCATTGATGAAGCAGCAGCAGAGGTCAAGGTAGGCCTGAGCTTTCAAAGCATTATTCCCTTGGTTAGCTTTCTATGGCTTTTATGATAATAACCTTTTCTAGTGTAGATGTCACTCTTGCTTATTAGCTACTTCACACAAATGGCCAAACTTTATTATCAAACCTGGAGGACATTTTTTAAAACTGAGTGGTTTCTGAATAGACAGGAAGTGATTAGAATTATATGATTGTTTCATGTGCCAGTCTTATGATGATTGACAGAGTTATAATGTGCCTTTCCCCTGGCTGAAGTCTGTATGGAGGACAGTCTGCTTTGCTCTCTGGTTGATCATTAATTGTTTATGACTCCTGGTATAGTCAGTGTTGTAGTGGTAAAATAAGAGCAAGTTAAACAATGGATTTTGTAATCACTACAAAGTGGACCACAATATGCAGAATTAGATCATTAAAAAGACATGGAAAACATGTTTAGAGGTTGTTGAAAACGCGTCACACTAAAGTGATCCATTCATTTCAGGAGAAGCTGAAGGCCAAACTGCAGCCTCTGCAGGAGAAGCTGAATGACTTTGAGAAAGCTAAAGTCACCTGTGATAAAACAGCTGAGTACATTAAGGTCAGTGTGATGAAAACTGTCATGTCATAACATGACTGTGTCCCTGGCCAGGAGACCATGTTGTCTCCTGTTGGAGGGTCAGTAGTGGTGGTCAAGTCACTGGTCATCATCTCATCTGGGGCTCCATCTCAAACTCATCCCCTCCCACTTTATTCCATATCCTAGAGAAGGCGCTGACTTCACAGCCTTCACTCTCCTTCTCTCTGCCCTCTCTCCTCCAATCACCACGAAGATCTCCTCCCCTTTGATCTCTCACCTTTAATCACCAAACAGCTCTACTGTTCTCTGCTGTTTCTCCACCAATCAGGACACAGAAACTCTGACTTCATCACTGTTTTGGAATGTATAAAAATTAGTGCTGGCAAAATTAACTGATTAATCACGTGATTAATCCAAAAAATTTAACTCAGATTAAAAAAATTAACTCAGATTAATCCTGATGGATATGGTTCCACTTTCATGGCATGTATTATGTTCAATTTCAGATAGAAAATTGATCAGTTATCAAGTCAAACTATACAAAGATTATGGCCTAGCTCCTGACTGTCCAACAACATGTTTGGGGAATCCTTCGGGGTAGGAGACAGGTGTGAATTGCCCCATTTGAGACGAACAAAGCCAACTATTTAGTATCAGGGCCTTTACAGGGCAAAATAAGGATCCAATACAGTGGAATCCGCTTATAGTGGTCACGTTGGGCCGGGCCAATTTGAACACTATTTAGCGGTTGATTACTAAAACCGAATTTACCTTTATTTCACTTATTTTTATGCAGAATTCAATGAGAACAATGAAATGAAACAGATACAGTAGCTTCCACATTTACGGAATTTTATTACAGTAGGCCTACCGTATCATTCAAATTTAATACATGTAACAGTCCATACTGCGCTGTGCGCAGACATAACTCTGGTACGTAACTTATAGGCTATGTGCCGTGTGTCGGCTCTGCAGACAGTGCTTTTTTTTAACAAGACTGTTTCATCAGCGTTCCAGATGCTCTCCTCACTGTACTCCTCTCTCATTTTGACCCACTGTTGCTCGAGCCATTCGTCGCGTGACACAGTGTCAGCCTCAGCAGCCTCCCCGTGCAGCTTCTTAAACACAATGTTCTCCCTCTTTTTAAATCGCTCAAACCAGCCGCTAGAAACTTTGAAACTCTCGTCTCCGAGGCTTGTTGCTAATGCTGCAGCCTTCTCCCTGACCAAGGGTCCGCTCAACGGAGCGTTGCGAGACCGGGCATGATCAATCCAATAACTACACGTAATTTTAAAATTATTTTTGCTATTTTATTATGTTTACATTCATAAAATGGCCAAAAATGAACATTATAAGCGGATTTCTTGATTACTATAAGCGAATTATTTAAACAGCATTTGTATAGAAATGATTCCGTCCCAAGCCTTTTGATCTATATAAGCGGCTGATTACTATATCCGTGACCGCTATAAGCGGATTCCACTGTATACCCTAGCATCCAAATTCTTACTGGAGGAAATGAGTTGTGATTAAAAGTGATTAATCACGATTAATCTCTGAAAAATTTTGTGATTAATCAGATTAATTTTTTTAATCGTTTGACAGCACTAATAAAAATCATCCTCCAAAGGGGGTGACTGCAAAACACAATGTTTTATATTTGAAAGTTTACAGACCAGGTTTTATTAAAGGTGCCCCGCCACACAAAACCGTTTTTACCTGTTGCTTTTGGTATAGAATAGGTCTATATGACCTTGAGTTACACCGTGCATGTGAAAATGTAATACTGTCTTCGCTATCGGCAATAGCCCATTAAAAGAAATAGCGGAGAAATTAGGTCAATTTGAATCCATGGTCTGTGCTACGTAGTATAGACAACGTTACAGCCATTGGCTGACTGAGGAGAATTATCGCCCAATCCATGCTCTCCTGTATTTGACTAAAGCCCGCCCCTTGAAATACTCGCGAAAAAGAAGGAATATCCATGAAATGGTAACAGGCAACTATTTTTAGTTTTAACTGAATATCAAGACGTTAGTGAGTTTAGCTTTGGCTATGAGTTTAGCAAACTGTTAACTCATCTACCTGCTAGTCCATCATTTATTCAGTGTCCTGTATATTTTGAGAAGAACTTGTCAACTTGGCGAATTCAACAGTCTTGGTAAGTGTAACGTTAATCTGACTGGATAGGCAAACAGTCGGCTACTCTTGCAATAAGTATCTGATTATGTTGGCTACTGTGACATCCTGACTATGTAGTAAGCTGACCTTTGCAAAGTGGCCGTTTACAATCTGCAAGCTAGGTTGGTGCAGATATCCTCTTTCTCGGTTTCATGATCATATTCCAAGGTTTTTTTTTTCATACCTCGCAATTCGCAATTAAAACTAATGTAAATATTCAGCCCATGTGCTTTACAACGTCGAGATTCAGCAGCGAATCAGAGCGCAGCCCATTATCACAGTGGAAAAAAACGGAAGAACCGCATGAAATTTTCGAAGGCTATTCCTACACTCTGCAAACGATCTAATTACGGTCTCCTTGGGCCGTTCTCAGTCCAAGTGAAGTCGCATACCCTATTTGTAGACCTCAAAGAACAATTTAAATACCCTGTAGTGGTGTGGCATGGCACCTTTAAAGATGTTTGATGCAGTAAGTTCACTTTCAATAGCTGGCTTTCACTTTACGTCACTAACGTATTTTTCTCAGCGTTCTTCTGTATTTTTGTACGCGCACGAACCTCAACTGATGGGCAACTGGAGCTAGAGCCTTTGAAAGCACTGTGTTTTGGCTGCAACTTTTTTGTACAAAAAGCCTTTTGTGCCGTTTTTGGATGTTATAAACTGTCTAACCGAGAGAAGGGCAAGGGTTAATATCGAGTACCTAAGGAAATCGCCCATAAAGGTGAGAAATGGAAAAAAACCTCAGAGAACCACGCCGTAGTTCGTAATGCCCACAGCCTCGATTGTCGGCAAATCTTTCTGCTCTTGAGAAAATTCTTTCTTTCATCAAGTACGGGTCACGTCCAATGTATTTCCCTACTAACTCCTTGTATCTTTCCCTACATACCGGCTCCAAACCACTACAATATGCACTTTTCTCCGTGCCGTCCATTGGTGTTGTTATGCTTGCCTCCACATCCTGCCCATCAGTTCGAATTGTTCGCGCTCCCGTTATCACGTCACTGAGACCCTGCTATTGTTTATCAGTATGAACACAATGAAACCTTTTTATTCAGACTCAAACCCAGAACACCGAGAAGCAGATCAAGGAGGAGTTTGAGAAGCTTCACCAGTTTCTACGAGATGAAGAGGCAGCCAGGATAGCTGCACTGAGGGAGGAAGAGGAGCAGAAGAGTCAGATGATGAAGGAGAAGATTGAGAAGATGAGCAGAGAGATCTCATCTCTTTCAGACACAATCAAAACCATTGAAAATGAGATAAATGCTGATGATGTTACATTTCTGCAGGTAACAGAAATATTTGCATGTTTTGCATTTGCATATTTGCAGTTTCATGATAAAACTGTCTGTTTTAATGGGTTGTACAGTATTGTAAATTACTGGGCGAGGTGTCCAATCGTTTCAAACCAGAGCTGAGTACCCTCCCCCTGCCCTATAATCGATTCAGGTTAAAGAACCTCCAGACCATGAATACGGATGAACAGCAGTATTATGTCAGGCTAAGATTATGTACTGTATGAGTATGAGTGTGTGTGTGTGTGTGTGTGTGTGTGTGTGTGTGTGTGTGTTTGTGTGAATATTTACTGTAACATGTCAGATATTTGATATTTTCAAGACTACAGTGGAAAGGTGAGTGCTTCCTTTCTCTCTCTTCACTTTGGTTCTGAACCCAAGCCCACAGCAGCACTGACTCCTGAATGTTATTCCAGAGCCCAGTGCACACTGCAGGATCCAGAGAGGGTTTCAGGAGCTCTGATCAATGTGGCAAAGCACCTGGGCAACCTGAAGTTCAGAGTCTGGGAGAAGATGCAGCAGATTGTTCAGTACAGTGAGTAGCCTGGAAAAAAACAAAGTTAAATAGCTCAATAGCACATTAGCATATCTGCAACTCATAAAAAAGTGTGTGTGTGTGTGTGTGTGTGTGTGTGTGTGTGTGTGTTTCTGGATGGAGTTTCATCATAGCACCACACTGATAGGAACTCACCAATATATCTCAGCTCATTCATTCAATATTTCATTTCAGTTACACACTCATACTCACACACACACACACATACACACACACACACACACACACACACACACACACACACTCACTCACTCAAAATCACAATACTATAAACATCCATAACCATCAGAAAGGAGTTTGAATAGATGACTAAAGAGCATCTCACTGTTCCTACTTCCCTCTGCCATTACACTTGGTTAACACCACTATACTAATAATGACAATAATCCATATCCTCATCACACATCTCTCAGTGTTCAGATTGTGTGTGTTCTGTAGCTCCTGTCACTTTGGATCCCAACACTGCACACCCAAGACTCATCCTGTCTGAGGATTTGACTAGTGTGAGACGTGGTGATGAGAATCAGCAGCTTCCTGACAACCCAGAGAGAATTGATATGTATGCCTGTGTCCTGGGCTCTGAGGGCTTTAACTCAGGGACTCACTGTTGGGATGTGGAAGTCGGGGGGAATGATGACTGGTCCCTGGGTGTGATGACAGAGTCTCTCCAGAGGAAGGGAGACTTTACCACTATGAGTGGACGGTGGTATATGAAGTATAAAGGTGCTGTATACGTAGCCTGTGCTCCACCTCATGGCTCCCCTCGCCTCACAGTGGAGCAGAAACCCAAGAAAATCAGAGTGCAGCTGGACTGGGACAGAGGAAAGCTTTCATTCTCTGACCCTGACAATAACACACATATACACTCTTTCAAACACACTTTCAATGAGAGAGTGTATCCATACTTTGGCGCTGTCCCTCCCCTGAGGATCTTACCAGTGAAGACAGCAGTTACAGTAGAGCAGCTCAGAGGCTGCAGGCCAACTTACTTCTTCTCCTTAAGTTCTTTGTAGCACTGATAGCACTGGCATCGAGAGATAGACTGAACTCAATCGTGGGCTGAACAACGCTGTTATCTTTCAAACTACAGTGGAATCCGCTTATAGTGGTCACGTTGGGCCGGGCCAATTTGAACACTATAAGCGGTTGATTACTAAAACCGAATTTACCTTTATTTCACTTATTTTTATGCAGAATTCAATGAGAACAATGAAATGAAACAGATACAGTAGCTTCCACATTTATGGAATTTTATTACAGTAGGCCTACCGTATCATTCAAATTTAATACATGTAACAGTCCATACTGCGCTGTGCGCGAGACATAACTCTGGTACGTAACTTATAGGCTATGTGCCGTGTGTCGGCTCTGCAGCCAGTGCTTTTTTTTAACAAGACTGTTTCATCAGCGTTCCAGATGCTCTCCTCACTGTACTCCTCTCTCATTCTGACCCACTGTTGCTCGAGCCACTCGTCGCGTGACACAGTGTCAGCCTCAGCAGCCTCCCCATGCAGCTTCTTAAACACAATGTTCTCCCTCTTTTTAAATCGCTCAAACCAGCCGCTAGAAACCTTGAAACTCTCGTCTCCGAGGCTTGTTGCTAATGCTGCAGCCTTCTCCCTGACCAAGGGTCCGCTCAACGGAGCGTTGCGAGACCGGGCATGATCAATCCAATAACTACACGTAATTTTAAAATTATTTTTGCACATGTTTACATTCATAAAATGGCCAAAATGAACATTATAAGCGGATTTCTTGATTACTATAAGCGAATTATTTAAACAGCATTTGTATAGAAATGATTCCGTCCCAAGCCTTTTGATCTATATAAGCGGCTGATTACTATATCCGTGACCGCTATAAGCGGATTCCACTGTACTTCTGGACGCAACAGGATAGCCTATGGCCAATTGCAGGAACGAACAAGATCGGCGAAGCCCGCCCTGAAGACATAGAGCGCTGTGATTAGATGTCGCCAACAGCGTCATCCAATAAAATTCCCTATGGCTTGCTACGTAGGCTGAGCAAATTAATTTGCCGCCACTAGGGTATGTCTAGAATTCTAGGCTAGTTTCCGCCTACAGCAGTCAGACGATTTATAAAATAGTTTTTTCTAACTTTTTGTAATCAATGAATTTATTCCAGAAAGTCTACACTACAAAATTTCCAGTCTTAAATCAACTCTGTAAGAGTCAATTTTAACACTAGACCGGTGTTTATTAAATGAACACTTAGAGGTGTTGACTTCCTGTTACACTAGAGTGTAGTGTTAAATTTCAAATCTGTATTAGTGTTAAACCAGAGTGTAGAGTTAAAAAATCAAATCTGTTAGTGTTAAACCAGAGTATAGAGTTAAATTTCAAATCTGCATTAGTGTTCATTTTACACTCAGTTGTTGTTGGAACAGCTCTTAATATAGTTACAATAAAACTCCAGGTGGTGTTACCTTCCGGTTATACTCTGGTGTAGAGTTAAATATCAAATCTGTATTAGTGTTTATTTTACACTAATTCGTGTTGGAACACCTCTTAATATAGTTACAATAAACACTAGAGAGTGTTAGCTTCCTGTTATACTCTGGTGTAGAGTTAAATTTGAAATTGGCAATAATGTTCATTTTACTCTAAAATGTGTTGGAACACCTCTTAATATAGTTACAATAAACACCAGAAGGTGTCATCTTTCCACTACACTCTAGTGTAGAGTTAAATTTCAAATCTGCATTAATGTTAATTTACAATGTTGGAATACCTCTTAATAGTTACAATAAAAAAACAGACTAATTAGTCACAATTTTCTACTGAATAGTTAGGCATAATACTGATTAATACTTAAGTTAATTAACATACTGTAATTGGTCATTTAGCTATAAAACACCATACAGTGAATTCTAGCAAAGATTTTATTGGAAAACCCAATCGCAGTACAAAACGATACATTAGCACAAACGCAATAGAGAACCACGTAAGACATCAGAATGGTAAAGGGCAATTCAGACTGAAGATCTGCGACAAGACGAAACGGTTCTAGAACGGAGTTGTAGTGGTGTGAATGAATTGTCGCAGATTGGTGCAGGAAGTTGCAAGCTGTCGCAAAACATTTAACATGTCCGGGTTTTAACAATGTCGCAGCCCGTCTCAGATCTTTGGTCTGGCACCTTAAGACAATTGCTTGTTAAAAGCTTTGTGTCTCTACAAAATGCACTGAAACCCCAGTAACAACTTCACAATGAACAAGCAGTTATCTTTCAAACTGACATTGACCATTTTTCTCTCACACTGGCATACAAGACTGAACGCCACAGAGCAAATCTAAGAAATTTCCAAAATAGCTCGCAGGATGATGCCCAAACAGCTGAGTAAGAGGATGGTTAAAGACCAAAGATCTGTGACGTTCTAAAAACTAGCGAAATTCTAAAACTCTGAATCTGCAATTTGACGTCAAATCTTTTGTGAATGCTTGAAACGACCTGCAAGGATGGATTTACACCACTGCAACATCTCTCTAAGATCTCATCTTGTCGAACCTTTAATCTGAATTCGCTTTAAGACACTGACATAACTTCACATCAGAAAACAACTTCCATGTGTCTTGGTCCATGCTCAAATCTTTCAAAAAAAATAAAAAATGAAATGTTTACCAGTTAAAGGTCCTCTGTGACTGATGTGTAATCATAGTATTGGTTATATTCTTTAAATCTAATAGCTATACAAAACATATACACAGATGACAATGGGGGACCAACTTAATATTTTCATTAGAATTGTAAGAGAATTGCTTGTCAAATGGTGACACATCAGTCGCAGATGGCATTTTACTGGGAAACACTATGGAAGCTTCTGCTCTGATCTACCATACAAACAAAAACAGACCATTCTTACTAATATTCCATCAGAGCATTTTGGGACCATTGAGAGATATTTCCGTTCAGTTGAAAATCTGTTAACAAAATTCAATACAGAAGCTAAAAGACAAAGATACAATGCAGACAAATGGAAAATTGTACAACCAGAAGAATAGGTTATTGGCGTTAGATTTGATGCTAGACGTGACAAAAAAACGGACAAGTGTATCAATGTAGCAATCTTGAAAACCATGCAGTCTATGTTCAGTAACCAAGAAATACTACAGGCCTTTAAACAGACTAAAGAAAACAAAGATGGTGTTTATGAAGACATTTGTGACCATATGAACATGTGAAAAGTAACCAATAATTTGCTTCTTTGCAGCTTCAGCTATACTACAATGATTTCAAAAATGCTAATCTTTTAGGGTTCAAAAAAGGGATCCACAAACTTGGTTGCGTGTACTTTATTTTAGAAAATCTACCACCTAAGTTTAACTCAGTCTTATTGAAGATTCAACCGATTTTTTGCATTTGATTGATATCAAAGCAATTACACTAATTGATTTGTGTGAATGGATCCATGCTTTCAATTATGGATACATGGAAAGGGGGGGGGGAAATTGACTAACTGCGTGGGAAAAAAGAAATCGACCAACTGCTTTGCTTTGAATGTACGTTTTTGCAAATAAAACAAGTGAACATAGCATTAACTACTTATTACTTCTTCATATTTAAAAATCGGGCCCTGAGTTCCCTTACTCTTGGCTTCTCTCTGACCATACCAACATCGATGTTGTACACAGCTGTTTGTACAAAAGTGTAAAAACCATCAAATGCCTCGCTATATGATGTTCCAAAAACAAAGTGTGTTTTGAAAAGCTCGTCAAATGCAGCTACCGATGTCTGTGCTCTACATGGAATTGCCTTGCTATCGATGACGATGTAGAACTTCTGTATCTTGTTCTTCTCTTCGCCAATGCAGAGCAGAAAGGGCTGTGATGGTTCAAGACTGTTCAAGAAGATCTGAATGCTTGCACCAACCTGTAAGACAAACACAAAACCTTGGTGTTGGCTACTCTTAAAAGAATCCTACAATTCATTAAGATATTCTAAGTCATTATTTGCACTCAGTTATTACTACATTACTATTACTATTACTACAGTTGTTATTTTACTTAATTGGTTTTAATTTCCTCGATCACACAATCCTTGTCAACACTATTTCTTACAGACAAATTTCTCCCTACACTAGCATTAGAGGTCAAATTAACAAATTAGGTTAAGGCTATGTGTATTACAGGACATTACTATACACAATGAATTCATGTGGAAAAGACATGTAGCCAATTAGTGCATTGCAATACAAGTACATTTTTATTAAATGACAGATTGTAAAAGATTCAGAATTTTACCGCTCTTCATCAATTACCACTCTAAGTTCAGGAGCTTTTAGTTGTTCAGAAAAGGTGGCATACTTGCTTATGAAGAACTGCTTGCATCAAGAACCTACCTGCAGATACCTCACCAAGTAGTCCTCTGCTTGAAGGGCACTGATTTTTGCAGACTTCTTGTGACCCTTTGATGTTGGAGGGATGAGATGCAGCAGCAAGCACAGTGATGCAATGTCCCGGTCCCATCCTAAGCAGTTTAATGTTGACAATTAGTCTAAGCGAATTAGCCCAAAAAAGGGTCAAAGGTGGAAGTAAATATAGCCAAAGCATATTTTGTATCATTTGAAGCAGAATTTTCTGTAGATTAAGAATTTGGGGTGCCTGCAGCACCAATTTGTACCGGGAAAAAATTATAGGGCTTTGAATAGGCCATGGTATAATGATTATTATATAGGTCTGAATAGGGCTATTTTTTCCTTTGGTCCTATCAACATAAAACTTTATACAATGAAAGTACCCATGGAAAGTAGCATTTTTTGTATTACAAGTTTTCCTGAAAAATAATTGTAATATGCTAATGAGCTATACGCTAGTCAAATTAGCCCCAAATGCACCCTTATACATGGATAGTGAAGAGATGAAGAGGGTGGGACCTGTCTCAATTCACTTTAAATGACACCCTGTGTGTGTAAGCTTTCAGAAAAGGTATAGCATAAGGGGTAGAATAGCTTTCTCTCAACGCCTCAGCTCCAAATACATTGGCTATACACCAAAATCACCAATACCCGCTGACCTATAAATGGGTATCAAGGGGAGGAAGGAGGTGGAACCTGTCTAAATTTATGTTTACTGAGATCCTAAAGCCCCCTGCTTTCAAGAAAAGTATTACTTGTCAAGGTTTATTACCTTCTAATATATTCCATTGGCACTTTTGTTCAAGAAATGCCCATATTTTTTAATATTCCACCAAAATAGGCATAAGCTTTAAAATAGTAAAGGGGGTAGGATGTGGAAAATATCTTGCAGGTGGAATCCTGGGCATATAAGCTTTCAGAAAATATATAGTTTATGGGGTCTAATATGTTTCCACTACATGCCACTGGCCTAAATGTCACCAAAAATTGCCAATTTTTCAAATGCCAAATTTCTTAATTTTTGGGATTTATTGTAATGAGTAGGGTGGAGCATACCTCAATGGCAAAAATATCATGCTATGTAATATCCTGAAGGTGTTTGCTTTCAGAAAATGTATGGGATGTATGGTGAAATTAGTCCTCCCTTCATGTTTCAGGCCAAAATGTAGTAGTAGTACAAAATCCACCCGAATCCCATTCATTTGGACTAATGGTCCACTCAAAGCTCAATAACTTTTTTCTGGAAAATTTTGGTTCTGCAGGCACCTGATATCCTAAATCTACGTAAAATTGTGGTTCAATTGATACCAAATATGCTTTGGCTATATTTACTTCCACCTTCAACCCTAATTCGCTCAGACTAAATGTAAGTGTTACATGTAAGAAACGCGAAGTAGAGACTGACACAAAGCACAAATTAGCTGAACCTACCACCATCATTTCCTTGTGCTGAGCGAATGAGCTCCTCAACATGTAGAGTTTGCACTAGCCCTTTAGCATCTTCTGTGATGTGTGGTCTGAAAAACGTTGGCCATCTGGCTAAGAACTTCCCAGATGCTTCCTCTCCAAAAAGCATCAGAAAGTCCTGCTCAACCTAATATCAAAACTAGGGTTGTTAATGAATAATCGATTATCGATTATTTGTTTGTTAAGGCTTGTTCGAATAAAAATTAAAGCTTAGCGAATAATCGTTTAATTTATTGCGCATTAGAGCAGCTACATCTTCCGGTACGCTATTGCGCAACAACGAGGAGAGGTGAAGGAGGTTAGGAGGAGAATAGCAGTGTGGGACCATTTCTCAAGAAACATGGGCCTATAGCTTATAAATTTCAATGCAATTACAGTGACACTGTTACCTACCAACGTCATTTAAAATGCGGTCTGATACTGGAGAACTGTTCTCATATCAGCTAGTTTGGCAAAAAGTATGTGCGCATTGCCTAGTCGCGATGTTTTCTCCGATGTGAAGGGAAACAGGCATGCTGTTGATAAATTGGTTACTTCTTATTAGGGCTACGTAATTTGAGAAAAAAATGTTATTCGTTATTTAACGTAGCCTACTTGGCTACTGAAGGCTATTACAGAGCGCGTCAGTTTTTTATAATAATTGTCTCTGCCTCGGAAAGCATGAATGTGTGATCCACTGGAATATGCATACCTGTGTGCCTTGCTCGCCCGCTCTCTCGTCCTGAGTTTGAACAAAACTATGTGAAAGTTCTTCCTATCATCAGCTGTTATCCGTTGGCAATTTTGGTCAGAAAAGTTCCATATTTCGTCGTGCATTCAAAAATGCTCATGATAGCCTATGCTGCATTCAAAACATTGTGACAAATCTAGCCAAGAGCTGGATTCTTATTTCACAATCTGGGACGTCATTAAGCTCTGGATAAAAGTACAGTCGAAAAAAAATATTTAACAGCATAAACAAAAGCTACATTAGAGCTCTAATAACTGACAGTCAATTCCTTCACGAAATCCCTAAACATCGCAACCAGGTCTACACGGTTGATGTGGTGCAAGTTCGCACCTTAATGCGCACTGATCCTTTCGCTCTCATGCTGCGGAAGGTCAAAATGCTGTATTTCCTTAATAACTTTGGAGAAATATAAGTCATTTTATGTGCGTTTTTTTGACATTAATTTGCGTGGGGAAGATGGGCGCAAACCCATGTATGTAGACTATGGCTCTGAAAGTGGGCAAATGACGTCTTTTTTTTTCGCAAATAATCGATTAACTGTTTGTTAACTTTCTGAATAATCGAACATGAAAATTTCTGAAAAGTCCCAACCCTAATCAAAACGCAGAATTAACATGGTGCTCCTTATTTCTACACATTGAGTTAAATACTGACAGCTTTAGCCAGAAACTAATCATTAACATGATGTACTTGATGACATTCTCCTACATATTAAACAATGTAAAATACTACTAGTGAAAGCACTGACATTTAACACATTAAAGTGCAAATTGGGTAAATCTTAACATAAACCTTAATCTTTAAATTTGCTTTATTCTCAAGCAAATGTAAACTCACAAGGCCAGGTATGTCGAGAAATCTTAAGAAGGTGTCCAGAACATCTACTGACTTGTCAGGATCATGGACAAGTCTCTGTCTTTGTTCAAATGTGGCCTTCATTTTCTCCATAACCAGTGCTGTATCGGAAGAATGATTCATCATAGATATTGCCTCTTCACACTCTTGATCAGTTAACTGTTGTACGGTAGAAGCCAAGTTTCTTTCAGCCTTTGGACCACCATTGCTTTGTTCCACTGCTACCCGAGACCTTGAGCCATCAGAGAGGTTTCGCTGTACCGTCTTAAGGCGCCATGCAATATACCCAGAGCCTGATGCTGCATCATAAAAGTGTTCCTTTTGAGAAAAACATAAATTAATTATTCACTTTCCGATTGCTTTATTGACATTTAACAACAACAATTAACTCACAATACCAAACTTACATATCCATGCTTCGACAATGGGTCCTCAAGATACGGGAACAAGGCCACAATGCCCTGGGCATACTTCACTCGTACAGCTTGGGAGGGGATCCGTCTGAAATATAACGTGGAAGGGGAAGGGACAAGAGGCAGTTGCGTTTAACTGATTGCTTAAATTGATTGGATGGTGTTTCAGTCTTTTGTTCCATAAGCGTCTAATTTTATTTCTGTCTTCGAGCATTATGGTTGCAATAAGGATGTAAAGGTCATTTTTTTCATAGTAAAAAGTGCTCCAGGAAAACATCTCATACCCAATCTTTAAAAGTAAGTATTGAGAGACATTTTAACCATCAAAATTCCTTGAAACATACCCGTGCACCTCGACCATGTCTGCAACCAATATGTTCACAAGCTGCCTCCTGGTTCCATCTGACAGTGACTTGGTTTTCGAGTACTCTTGAAAAATCTTCTCTCCCCCTGGCTTTCTTTCAAGAACTTCTTTGACCATCTGCACATTTAACACATAACCACATATCGCAATTTTACAACTCAATACATGGACATCAACAGCAGACACTCAAAGAACAATATGGCAATTTCATATTTCTTTAAACGGCTTACATTTCTGACTGCTTCTCTATGAGATTGCTCATCCCTTCTAATTTTCTTGTTTGGAGTGTCACATGAAATGTCATCCAATATAACAGTGGAAGCATCTGAGGGGCATGATGCTTCAGAAGACACTGACACATCTTCAGAAGACACTGACAAATCTAAATCTTACAAAACAAAAGTTAACTTAACTTGAATGACCACACTAAGAAAAACATGTCAAGTACAATTCATGTCATTGACTGCCAGCTGTTTTCAGAATAGAGAGCTCCATACTGCCAGAGGTTTTGGAGAATTTTGGTTGCTTTTTAAAGAGTTACAGAATATTATGTGTTATGATTACATAAACACAGAAATTACCATATTAAAGAGCAGACTTTTCTTTCACCAGAAAAAAAGTTTGTTTCTACCCCTTTCCATGATTAGAAATCTGAAGGTGTACATAAGCTACTTTCGGATGTATTTCAGTTGACGTCTAAAGACGTCACTGGCAGTCAATGAGTTAAAAGTTTAAAGCAAAATGAAAATAAGACATCCTGCAATACATTTAGACTACTTACCATCATTCACATACACCTTGAACAAATCCTCCCCCTTCTTCAACAGTTCAGGAAAAATGTCCTGGTCCACTTCTGTTCCAGAAGAATCTTTGTAAATGATCTCAGCGTCTAGAGGCAGCTGAAATTTTTCTACAACTGCACAGAGTGGGATGTCATCATTAGTGCTTGTCACAGAGTTTCAAAAACAGCATTTGCTGGTCAGTTATAAAATCTGAAGCATGTTTAACCTGCTTGGTGGAACAGCTGGTAGTCACAGGACCCATCATTGTCAGCAATCTTGACATATTTCTGCTTTTCTCTGTACTTCACTTTCACAAGCATTCTCTAGATTTTTTAGATTTTTTTTTGGAACAACCAAGGTAGTTAAATTAACCTACAATGTACCAATAAGATTTTAATTAATTCTATAATTGATAAAAACTTACCCAAGCTATGAATGACACCATAAAATCCACAACACTGCGAGAAGTATTATCAAGGTAATTATGACCAAGATAAGTGTCCCAATAATTATCCAGTCCTGCAAACAGAGGAGAGAATTGTAGAAATTAGATTTCAACAAACTTAGATTTCAAAGCTTTAAAATACCATTTTCAAACATTAGTTTATTTGAAGATAAATGTGCCTAGTGCTCACGTCCCTGGGCATGGAGACTAACATGGCATGCACACAGCATGCTTTGACCAGCTCCAAATTATTACAAGGCAAATTAATTACCATTATCAGCACAAAGTTGGAGAATATTGATTCAGTAGGCCATCAACTGGATTTTTAATGAATATCATTATAAAAGCTTAACATAATCAACTTTGATACATGGAAGTCAGAATATTATCCTTTTTTTGTTTGGTTGGTTTAAAGAACGCCTTGAATATGCGTGCATGCAGGGAACAGACCTAGGCGCAAGTTTCAGTTGTGGCAAGAATCGTTATGTGTGTTTGGGTGACAGGTTTGTAACAATGCGAATATTTCGTTGTTGAAGCAATTACGACGGATTGACGTACTGAATCGAACATGTTTGATATGACCGGTGTAACAAGCCGTCTGGTTTCACCACCTACTGGTTTCCTAGCTTGCCCAGATGTCATGAAGACACATTAGCCGCATGGCCATTAGCAGATTCGTTACAATATCATCATGATTTACTTGTGTTTCCTTGGTGCATGTCAATAAAATCGAATTCTATTAAATAGTATAGTGATTAGTGTGTTGTGACGAAGCTTAGAGAGGTTACATGGTATTTCCTTTCTTTATTTCAAACATTTAAAAAAACCACGTCTCACTGGATTTGAACTTAGGATTCAAAAGTCAAACGCCGTCCTGAGCGCAAGTCTGTGAACGTTGTGCCACGCTTTAGCCTCAATTTTAGAGACAGTAACAAGACTTACCCCAAGTAGTCTATGTCCTGCATAAGCCACCTGATGTTTTTCAAGTTGTGCAACAACTTGCTACCATGACTTTTGTCGTATTAGCGATAATATTCTTCAGTGGTTGTACCCAGTTATGCACTTTGCTGTCTATCATAGCGCAATCGCGCGCACCTGTGGTCTGGTAGCGTATCTTCTTTCGGTAAAGTAATTCCAAAACAACTGGTGACCCACTGTCACGTTATGAAAAATGTCTACAATATACTTCAGTGAGCACTTGTAGGCAGATTTATATCTATGTTTCCGTTGGACATGAGTGATGCACACTAATCACCATACTATTTAATAGAATTCGATTTTATTGACATGCACCAAGGAAACACAAGTAAATCATGATGATATTGTAACGAATCTGCTAATGGCCATGCGGCTAATGTGTCTTCATGACATCTGGGCAAGCTAGGAAACCAGTAGGTGGTGAAACCAGACGGCTTGTTACACCGGTCGTAATTGCTTAGAACGAAAGAATCGCATTGTTACAAATCTGTCACCCAAACACACATAACGATACTGCTTGCGTGGCTAATCTCCACGTCATGGAGATCTAAAGTTTCACTCGGTTAAATATCAGCAAATGGGCAGTTCGCAAACCACAAATTACCCAGTATTCTAAGGAATTAACAGAGTAATATCAGTAGGCAATATTAACAGGCTTCGCTGTAGCTAACGTTAGTTCATATATTTCCGCAAACACAGGCCATTATGCACACAGAACACTGCAGCAACTTACTTTTCGTCACTGACTTTTAAGCCAGTCATTCAGAACGTCAGCCGGATTGTACTGAATTAATTTATGTTACACTTAAGATTTATTTAAACTACAAGTTTTCACGGAGCATCTTCAACTCGTGGATTGCTGCTTCGCGCTGGGAAGAAAGCACCACAGGAAGCACTAGCAGTTATGAACATAAAAGTCCTAAGCAAAAACTCACATAAAAGTGTCTTATAACACATAAGTTTCTTAGCCTTTTATACTCCCTAGATTGAAATTTGAAACTGATTAAGTCATTTACTGGCATTATTTCAGAGAAACAGTTTAAGATATTTTATGAACCCCCTGCCACTCTAGTTTAACAAAAGTTTTTGCACCCTTTCGTTTGCTCGCGCACACATGATCTGCTCTCCCTTTCCCTCCCCTTTCCACTCCAACTGGAGTTGACTTGAGTATCTTACTGGAGTTGACTTGCTTAGCGTAGTAAATTAGCCATTCTGCTAGCACATTTTAACACAGCCATTAAATTCAACCCGTCAAGTTTGCCAATTACTGGATCATTCATTTATCTTTCAATGATAGACCTTGTCTCCAAGAAGGTTGTTAGTTCCTCAGCTTAATGTTAGCAGCATCAAACTGGTGAATCTGCCACGGACTAGCACTTGTTACGGAATGAAAAAGCGGAAATCAAAAAGGCACATATGACAACAAATAAAGAAAAAGGCTGAATTATTGGCGACCCAATACTTTTTTCCGATAAAAGACCACTAACTAAGTACAAACTCCCTAAAACGCCGACTTATAACTCGTGGTAACCCCGCCGTTAGCTCGGTAGCCATAGCTAACATTTCGTCTGGTAGCAGTGACAACACGGATCTCTGACTGTCTCTCAGACATATCTGCATGGATGAAAGACAACCACCTTCAACTAAACCTCTCAAAAACGGAACTGCTGATCATCCCTGCCAAGCAAACCCTGCACCACAACATCAGCATTAAGATAGACTCTCTATCTGTTGCTCCTACCAAGGCTGCAAGAAACCTAGACGTAATAATTGATAACCAGCTGACCTTCACGGATCATGTTGCTGCCGTTGCTAGGTCGTGCCGTTTCTCTTTATTCAACATTAGGAAAATCAGGCCGTACCTTACTCAACATGCGACACAGCTCCTGGTTCAGACGCTGGTTATCTCTCGTCTTGACTACTGCAACGCTCTTCTAACAGGTCTACCAGCGTGTGCAGCAAAACCACTATTGATGATCCAGAAGGCTGCTGCACGCCTGGTCTTCAACCAGCCAAAGAGAGCACATGTCTCTCCACTGTTCAGGGAGCTCCATTGGCTGCCCCTGGCTGCTCGCATTAAATTCAAGTCACTAATGTTGGTATACAGGGTACTGGAGGGAACTGCTCCAGTCTACCTGAAAGACATCATCAAACCATATGCTAACCTCCAATCGCTCCGCTCAACCAAGGATCGCTGTTTGGAACGACCAGCACCGCGCACAGGTCAATCTAGGCTCTTTTCATGCATTGTTCCTAACTGGTGGAATAGTCTCCCCAAGACTATTAGAACAACAGGCACTCTTTCTACTTTTCAAGAGACTCTTGAAGACCCAGCTCTTTCAAGAGTATCTCTTGTCCTAATTCGTTAAATTACTTGGAATGCACTGACCAAGCACTTCTAAACTCTAGCACTTGCTCTCCTATTAGCAAATGGCACTCCCAGTAGGCACTTACTTGTATTGTGTTGCAGCTTAATTGTTATCCCTCTTTTGTAAGTCGCTTTGGATAAAAGCGTCTGCTAAATGCATAAATGTAAATGTAAATGTAGTTCAGTTATATTAATCAATGCCAACATACTCTACTCTACTCTAACTAACATCATTTAGCCTGCAGTTATAGGTAAAAAAAAAACATAGAAAAACCTACTAATTGTACACAATTGTACATAAGACTATACAGCAGAGTGTGACTTACCATACAAGCCTTCTTGCATTCCATCGAAAAGAAAGATGGTGTCTCCTCACCATGCTTAAATCTTGAAATTGATGAGGTCAGGGAAGAGAGGCGTGGTTTCATGACTCTGTAGGAGTTGAGTCCTCCAACACTGCCCAATGACTCCAACTCCCATACAAAATTAACTCCTTACCAGTTAATCCAACTATAGTCAGTGTAATTTCAACTCTGAATTTTAACACTTTTGCTTGACACTGGTAAAATAACTCTGAAAATTTTGCTGTGTACGTAGAGAAGCAAATAAGTTCTTTTTTTAGTCCTTTGACTGTGTGATCCATGTTTCAGGCCATGCTTTCAGAGGTTATTTGTTCGCCAGCATTTATTTGGTATCACATTGATTTGTGTGTTGCCTTCTCCAAGGTTCTCCCACCATTGGTTTGTTTTTCTATCTGTCTGTGTGCAAAATAACTCGAAAAGTTCATTTTCAGACAAAGTTGTTATTAGGACTAAACAGATGAATCAACATGGTAAAATGGAGGTTAATAGGCCTACTGGTTCTTGGGTGCTTGAGATGTTTTTGCTGCCAATGATGAATAAAGATGAAATGAAGAGAAATGAGTGATGAATTGAATTGTGATTGTGATAATCTCTGAGTGTGACAATGCATCAAATTTATATATCCAGTATGATCTCCTTTATTATAATCTTTTACAGTAACACAGTCTCTTCCTCTAGGGAGCATTTGTACATGTTCCAGTCTCCCAACTCTTAACAAGCTAGCATCATTATTATTTTGTGAATTACCAACTAGTAGGAAAGGACAGTAGGTGAAGAGGTGGTTGGTTGGGGGACATGGATTTCACTGCCATTTGACTTTGATATTCAACATGTAATTCTGACGCGCCAAAATCGAAGGAGATTCCCCAAACCACCTTGCCTGACACTCACCAGGACGATGTGATGTTTCATTGTTTTTTTTAGGGAGATCTGTTGGGCCTTTTCAGCCAAACAACAGCTTACCAAATTGATGGCCCAGACTGCTACATATGACACTACTGCACACAAAATAGACACATTGGTGGATGGTAGTGATGCCAATGTTAAATTTGCCAGACACCACTCACACCACTATTCACAGCAGCCAGCCAACTTGTACACATGGACTTTCAGCTTGGAGTGTCTGGCCTAAAAGAAGGCCCCAAAGTCTCCCTGGTCATCCTGGAGAAGGTCAGGTACTGCTTGCAGTAAAATGCCCCAACACATCTGTTTCCCACCAGACACCTGAACACTGTACTAGTATTGCTGCCAGATCAGTCCACCATAGGTCCACACGCTGTCTTGGGTCACGTCAGGTCACACTCTTGTGTATGGGGTTGCAAATATTTCCAACATAGGTCCACGACTCCACACACCATCTTGGGTCACATCAAGTAAAATGTTCCAACATATATATTTCCCTCCAGACACATGAACAGTGTCACTGCCAGATGAATGAATGAATGAAAGACTGTACGTATTTGTGGTATTGTTTACTCTGTGTCTTATCCCCTTTTTGTGATTACTATTCTTTTTTGTTTTATGCACTCTGTACAGCACTTTGGTCAGCCTAATCACTGTTTTTAAATGTGCTTTATAAATAAATATTACTTACTTACTTACTAATGAGTCTTTAATGTTCACCAGTGATGGACATTTGGTTCTGTGATGAGCTCTGAGGTAACACCAGACAGACCTGACCCAGCCCAGGCCCAAGTCTGACCCAGACTTTCTCGCTCTCATTACACACACACACACAATATTTCTGTAAACGGAAAACAGATTTCTAGAGACAGAAATGCAGCTTTTGGGAGTCTTATGGAATACTGTCACCTAAGGATCTAATGTGAAATTACGTTACAGTCTCTTCACATTACATTTATGCATTTAGTACTCTGGTTTTCAGGAGGCATATACCCAAACACACTGTGTGTGTGTGTGTGTGTGTGTGTGTGTGTGTTTGAGTGTGTGGGTGTGTGTTGATCACTAACCATGGGTGAAATGTAGGGCACACATGTGAGAATGGAGTACAGCACCAGAGGGACCAGAGATCGGGACAAAACTGACTCCTTCTGGTAGCCACATACACACATTACTGTAAGATATTGGATCTGGGGAATGATGATGATGATGTTACCACCAATTAGAGCGCAGGAGAATTCTCTTCATGATGTTATTGGTGCACACATTTTTAGATTATCAAGTTCACAAGCCAAGGGAGACTAGATACTGTCATTTTACATGCCATTTGCTAACACTAGGGGGCGTTTAGATTTCTACGCAAAATGTTGTCTACAGAAACTGGAATATTTTGAATCCCAATTTTAGCGTTCAGTTCTGGTCCTCATACAGTCAACAAAGCAGCCAATAATGTAAACAACATCAGCCACCTGTCTATGGCAGTGGGGAAATTATACAAATTTTAGATATAATTTCATAATTAAACAAATGATCCATTCACTAAATGACCCATAGTCCCAGTAGTCCAAGAACACCATCCATTTGTTTGTGCTCATATCCATTTAGCCTCCATACTATTCCCCATGTTACACTCATCACTCACACTATTGACTTCCTTCACTGTGGGCCGCACTGATACAGTGCTTTTCTATTGCTGTGAGAACTCAAAGCATTTTACAATATCAAAGTCAAAGTCAATGTCATGCCTCATATTCACCCATTCACTTACACACTCAATTAACAATGGTGGAGGCATGTCTCATGTTCACCCATTCATGAATGGTGCCAACTTGATCACCTAGAGAAAGACGTTGTGTACAGTACATTTAATACATAAACTTCAACATTATTTTTATATATATTCTCCAAATTAATAATAAACTAATATACAGCATTTGAGCCTATTGTAAAGCACAAGTAAATAATTAAGCCCTGAAAATAAATTATCTGTTATACTGTAGACATGTTCTTGAAAATGACTGAATGAATGTTTTGAAAGCAGAGGAAATCACTTACAGTACGCCTGATACAAGTGAGAGAGTTCACTCCTCCTAGGTCTTTGAAATCCACTCTAGATGTCAAAAAGTTCTTATTGGTGCAGCAGGCTGTCTGATGATTTTTTAGCATTGACCAATCAGATCTCAGTTCATCTTGGTCCCACCCTCTGACTGACTGAGGAAGGAAGTGAAGCTCAGTGCCAGGCTGTCCTGTTCAACACTACAGCTTTTACAACGACTGTGGTATGTGAGAAATGAGGGGAAACATGGAGTAATATTTAGATTGGTTGTGTTAATAATGTTAGAGAGAATGTTTCTGGGAGATTTGTATAGAAGAAGTACATTGACTCAGTAGAAACAGTATAAGTTTACTGTGCTGTGAAAGCTGTGAAAGTGAAAGTAAAGTTTGTCTAGCAGCCATTACGAGAGGAAAGCTTGCACATTGTGCAGTCTAGTCTTGGAAATGGCTTCAAATGTGGAAGAGGACATATCTTGTCCAGTGTGTACTGAGATCTACAAGGATCCGGTCATTTTGACCTGTAGTCACAGCTTCTGTAGAGCCTGTCTGAAACGGTACTGGGAAACTAAACCATCCAGAGAATGTCCAGTCTGCAGGAGGAGATCATCAAAGAGAAATCCTCTCCCAAATCTGGCTTTAAGGAACCTGTGTGAGACTCTGTCTAAGACTGTGTTACAACAGAAAGACCAGGCACACATGTTCTGCAAACAACACAAAAGAAAACACCTTGAGCTCCTCTGTCAGAATGACAAGCAGCTTGTGTGTCTGGTGTGTCGAGACTCAAAATCACACAGAAATCACATCTTCAGTCCTATTGATGAAGCAACAGCAGAGATCAAGGTAGGCCTGAGCTTTCTGTAAAGAATTATTCTCTTGTGTGCCTTTCTACAGTCTTGCATGATCACTTTTTCGCCTGCAGGTGGCAGTGTTGATTGTTAGCTGCTTCACACATACTTTTTTTATCAAGCCCTGAAAGATATTTTTTAAACTGTGAGCATTTTCTGCATAGACAGAGATGATTATAATTGTATGATTGTTTCATTATATGAATGTGCCTGTCTGACGAGGATTGACTGAGTTATTATGTGAACATTCCCCCTGGCTGAAGAGCTTAAGCATCACACTATGTGTTCCATTCATTTCAGGAGGAGCTCATGGCCAAACTGCAGCCTCTACAGGAGAAGCTGAAGGACTTTGAGAAAGCTAAAGTCACCTGTGATAAGACAGCTGAGTACATTAAGGTCAGTGTGATGGAGACTACTCTCATGTCTAACATGACTCTGTCCCTGGCCAGGAGGCCATGATGTCTCCTGTTGGAGGGTCAGTAGTGGTGGTCAAGTCACTGGTCATCATTTCATCTGGGCTTCCACCGACACCGCTCTCCTCCTCTCTGCTTTCTCTCCTCCAATCAGGACACAGAAATTCTGACTTCATCACTGTTTTGGAATGTATAAAAATCATCCACCAAAGTGAATGCAAAAGATTTACTACACAATGTTTAATATTTGAAAGTTTACAGACCAGGTTTTATTAAAGACGTGTGATGCAATAAGTTTACTTTAAATTTTTTATCAATATGAACACAATGAAACCTTTTTATTTTATTCAGACTCAAATTCAGAACACAGAGAAGCAGATCAAGGGGGAGTTTGAGACACTTGATTAATCAGTTAATTTTGCCACCACTAATGAAAAGCATTCATCAAAGGGAGAATGCAAAAGAAATACTACTCAAGCAATACATTTGCTTTCAATTGTTTATCAGAATGATCATAATGAAACATTTTTATCTTTTTCAGAATCAAACTCAGAACACAGAGAAGCAGATCAAGGAGGAGCTTGAGAAGCTTCACCAGTTTCTACGAGATGAAGAGGCAACCATGATAACTGCACTGAGGGAGGAAGAGGAGCAGAAGAGTCAGATGATGAAGGAGAAGATTGAGAAGATGAGCAGAGAGATCTCATCTCTTTCAGACACAATCAGAGCCACTGAAAAGGAGATGAAGGCTGATGATGTCACATTTCTGCAGGTAACAGCATGTGTGTTATTCTGATTACAGCAGATTCATGATAAAAACTGTCTGTTTTAATTGGCTGTACAGTTTTCTAAATAAGGGCACACTCACACAGATTGGCAGCACCATGGGCTGAAAAGTTAGATTCGGTGTGTGTGTGTGCATGCTTTTGTCTGTGAATGAGTATGTATGAGTATGAGTGTGTACAGTATTTTTGAGAGTGCCTGAGTGAGTGTGTGTGTGTGTAGAAGATTATTCAATATTTGGTATTTTCCAGAACTGTGTGTGTGTGTGTGTGTGTGTGTGTGTGTGTGTGTGTGTGTGTGTGTGTGTGTGTGTGTGTTTGTGTGAATATTTAACATGTCAGATATTTGATATTTTCCAGAACTACAAGACTACAGTGGATAGGTGAGTGATCTGCCTCCTGTCTCTCTCTTCTCTGTGATTCTGAACCCAAACCCACAGCAGCACTGACTCCTGAATATTATTCCAGAGTCCAGTGCACACTGCAGGATCCAGAGAGGGTTTCAGGAGCTCTGATCAATGTGGCAAAGCACCTGGGCAACCTGAAGTTCAGAGTCTGGGAGAAGATGCAGGAAATTGTTCAGTACAGTGTATAACAGCTATAATATGTTGGCATATTAGCATT
This sequence comes from Sardinella longiceps, assembly GCA_027497455.2. Lineage (NCBI taxonomy): Eukaryota > Metazoa > Chordata > Actinopteri > Clupeiformes > Clupeidae > Sardinella > Sardinella longiceps. The sequence goes on along the minus strand of JAODXP020000016.1, from coordinate 10,826,913 downwards.
CTGCACAATAACACATTAGCATGTGCAACTCAGAAAAATAAGCAAGTGTGTGTGCGTAGCAAGTGTGTATGTGTGTGTGTGTGTGTGTGTGTGTGTGCGTGTGGATGGAGTTTCATAGCACCACACTGATAGGAACTCACAAATAGGCTAAGTCAGCTCATTCATTCAAGAGTTCATTTCAGTTACATGTACATACTCACACACACATTCACACACACACACACACACACACACACACAGAAAATCATAACACTAGAAACATCCATAACCATCCGACAGTCTTTTGAATGGATGGATGAACAGATGGGATAAGATATAAGTAAAAGAGAAAGGAGAGAGAGAGAGTAGTAAACTCCTGCACAGCTGATGACTAAAGAGCATGACTACAGAGCATTTCACTGTTCCTACTTCTCTTTGCCATTACACCTGGTAACATCACTATTAATAATGACCATCACTCACATCCTCATCACACATTAATCAGTGTTCAGCTCATGTGTGTGTTTTTCTCTCTGCAGCTCCTGTCACTCTGGATCCCAAAACTGCACACCCAGGCCTCATCCTGTCTGAGGATCTGACCAGCGTGATATACAGTGATGAGGAGCAGCAGCTTCCTGATAACCTGGAGAGATTTGATACGTATCCTGATGTCCTGGGCTCTGAGGGCTTTAACTCAGGGACTCACTGCTGGGATGTGGATGTTGGAGAGAATAATAGGTGGATCCTGGGTGTGATGACAGAGTCTCTCCAGAGGAAGGGAGACTACAGGTTCCTGAGTGGACAGTGGGTTGTGGGGTATATTAAAGCTTTATATGGAGCACGTGCTACACCTCATCCCCACACTCCCCTCACAGTGAAGCAGAAACCCCAGAGGATCAGAGTGCAGCTGGACTTGGACAGAGGAAAGCTCTCATTCTTTGACCCTGATAATAACACACACCTACACACTTTCACACTCACTTTCACTGAGAGAGTGTTTCCATTCTTTTCCACTGACCCTCCACTGAGGATTTTACCAGTGAAGACATAAGTTACAGTAGAGCAGCTCAGGTAGAGTTCAGATACCTGCTACAGGGGATGTGGATGGGAAGAGACACTAATATGAACTCCGTGCTGATTCCCCATCTGACCCTGACAATAACACACCAACACACACACACACACACACAAACACACACACACACACACACACACACACACACACACATGCAGTAGTTGTGAAGGCCTCCTCAACTGTAGAGCAGCACCCAGCTAGAGTAGATAGTGAATCAATTAGAACACAACTGACACACAGCAGACACAAGTTATAAGATGAATTATGAAATATCTTTCTCTGTCTCCAACATCTTTTATCTAAGGTAGGCTATTGACTTTATTTATCCACAGAAATAAATGCCCGTTGACTGTTTCTGTGTAATCCATGTTATCAGAAGGTTAACTAGGCCTATTTCACCACTCAGTGTATTTTTGTTGTATTTGGAAGAAAATCTAAATATGTTTATCATTGCAACAACTGGTTTTCTGAAAGACATTTTCTGAGGTTGGAGAGAGCATATAACTGAATATGGGTGTGAGGATAGTCTGTCTATAGGAAGGAGATCACAGCTTCATGACTGCATGGTGGTACATGATAATTGCACACACCTACACATTTACAGACACAGGTAGAGTTCAGACACCTGCTGCAGGTTAACTGGGGATGTGGATGCAAAGAGACACTAATATGAACTCAATACTGATACCCCACCTGACCCTGACAATAGCACACACACACGCACACACACACACACACATACAGTGGTTGTGAAGGCCTCATCAACTGTAGAGCAGCACCCAGTTAGAGCAGATAGTGAATCAATCAGAACACAACTGACACACAGCAGACTCAACTTATAAGATGAATTATGAAATATCTTTCTCTGCCAGTATCCATAGAAATAAATGCTAATTGACTGTTTCTGTGTGATACATGTCTCAGTCCTGTTCAGTTCAGTTCTGTGTGTTTCTGTTTGATCAATGTCTCAGTCCTTTCATCCATGTTTTAGTTCATGCTGTTGTCACAAGGTTAACTAGGTCTATTCCACTGCTCAGTGTATTTTTGTTATTTTTGGAAGAAAATCTAATTAATGTTTATTATTACAACATCTAGTTTTCTGAGGTTGGGGAGATCACATGATGGAATACTGTATATGTGTGAAGATAGTCTGCCTATATCACAGCTCCATGACTGGTGGTATTATAATAGTACCAGTATTGGGAGTACAGGGCACAGAAGTAACTAATTACTGTAATGCATTGCTTTTTGTGGTATTCTATATTCTACTGTTTTTAAAGGTATAATCCGGAGTGAATCAACACGTAGCCCTGCTGTTTTATACTGCTAAGCGCTACTGAAAGCCACCTCAATGATCAAATATGTGCATCGTAGACCGAGTTTGCGAAACGGCAGCTAACACTAACTGAATGAGGCATGTCAAAAACGAGACCTAATCGATTTGCTTTCATTTTGAAATGCCCCATTCTGTTAACGTTAGCTACCGTTTCACTATCTCAGTCTGCCTTGCATGAAACCCAGTGATTGAGGTGGCTATCAGTAGCGCTTGGCACTATAAAACAGTAGGTTTAGTCAGAGATCACATCACCTTCCACTGGATGTTTGATGTCTTAATTAAGCGTCTTGAGCTGCATTTAGATTACAAAATCCATATTTCCAGTTATACTGGTGAGAGTAACTGAAAAGTAATGCAACAATATTGTAACGCCTTATAAGGGATTACTTTAAAATACCAATAATAACGCATTACAGTTTTGTAGTAGCCCAACACTGAATAGCACACACCTACATACTTTTACACACACACACACACACACACACACACACACACACACACACACACACACACACACACACTTACACACTTTATTGCGTCTATATAGGCAAACTGTTGACTACACTTACTGGGATATTTTGAATCCAAATTTTAGTGATCCAGTTCTAGTTCAGGTAGCAATTCAGCCAATCAATTAAACATCATTAGCAACCTGTCCATGGTATGTGGGGAAATTTAATAAATATAAACTTTAAATACATCATTTAAATTAACATCAACTTAAAATTGGCATTCACAAATTCAACCGCAGCCTCCATTACTGAACCCGGAAAGAAATTGAAAAAGGCTCGCTACAAAAACAACAAACTCCGCCCAATCACTGACATGCAGATTCGCACGGGACTAGTATTATCACAGGACGTCTAAGTTTGGCTAAATACGGTAGGTAATCCTGTTTTTCCTGTTTAAAGGATTTTTGGTCTTGATAGGGTGATAGGGAGTGCTGCCTTCTAGGCAACACTCCCCTCAGTTTAGGGTTGAGGGGGTTAGGGTTAGGAATATAGGCGTTTTAGGCTGGAAGGTGCTGTTGCAGGCAAAAAACACCATTGAGCGGATTTTCTGAACCTGTTGATAGGTTAAATTTGGTAGCCTATATATACCGGTACTTCAGTTGGTTGTAGAGAGACACTATTTTGATGAACTTTTTATTACAGTTTTTCTCAAATGGTTTGGCTCATTTCTTGAAACAAAAATCACATTCTCAAAACTCTAAGATCATTTGGCATAACACTCTTACAATTCTGCACAACACCATAGCTAACCTACAAAATCACATATCTCTCCCTAAACTGTTCACCCATGCTTCCGACTTAATTTCTTTTTCATGTAAAGAGTCAGTGGCACCCAAACTGCAAAGATCCTTCTCAATTGCCAAGCACATTTCTCGAAACAGACTGGACGTTCTCCACACTTTTTGGTGCTTTCTGCTAAACTAAATTAAACAGCAAAAAACTAAACAGCAAAAGCTCATATCTCTCCCAAAACAGTTCACCCATGTGCCAAAATGAAGTTTATTTCTCATTCAAATAGACAGTGCCCCCAAAATGCATCATCTCTTTTGCATTGTGTGAGCACTACAAGTGAAAATGTTTAGATGTTTTCTCATGTGGCAGAGGACCATTGAAATAACACTCGAGAGGGCGAGCAAGATCATTGGGTAAAGTTAATGCATACGATACGATATTACTTTATTTGTCAGTTTGCACTGGATTTTTTTTTTTTGCGTTCCTGAGCAAGACTCGTTTAGCTTGTTTATGACACAGACATACACATAACATCAAAGACTATTGCACATGTGGTAGACATAGGACACCGGCTCAAGTACAGACATACATACAGACATACATGCATACTTACATACAGTAGCCTACATATGCAACCCACATAACTTAAAGGGGGGTTCAGAATTTTCGATGTTAAACCTCATTTCCAAGTAAGCCTGAGTGATATCTGTCATTGGAGACCGTTTTCAACTCATTTCATCCAGTCCTTCTATCAGCTGAGTTCGCTGGTGCTAGGCTAACGCAAGTGAGTGGGCACGGCTAGCCTGGCAATAAAAACAGTCTTACCCACTCTGCAGTCTCCTTTAGGCAAATACATTAATATGCCAGGTCATCGGTGTTGATTAAAAAAACATCGTAAAAGAAAAACTACCCTTGAATCGCCATGATAACATTACATTTTGAGGGACTACTTTCTCAGCAGCTACTTGGAAATGAGGTTTAACATCGAAAATTCTGAACCCCCCTTAAATACATTACCATCATGGAAGATGGCACTAGACATACAGTCTGACTGACTGACAAGACTGGTTCAGCAGGAGAATTGATTGAGGTATGAAGGAAAGTGTAAGTCTGTTGCGGTTAAAGGAGGGCACTCTGAACCGCCTGTTGGAGTAATAGCTGATATTCTCGGTGAAGAATGTGAGTGATGTCAGTGGAGATGCATGTGGCTAGTCGGAGCATACTCTTGTTGTGAGCTTCCGGGAAAAGGTTTGATATGGGCAGCCCAATAATCTTAGAGCAGATTTTGATTTGGTGTTGGAGCATGCCTGGCTGTTGACATTTTCCTTATTTGGTCAACCCCAGATTTTGATGGCATTGCAATACCCTTACTGTAAATGGGCGTTATCATTTAAAGTTGAGCAAAAATCAATTTATAGTACCCGTTTTGTTCCACATATGAATTTTTAGGATAGGTTATGCCTTGCTCTGGCGATTTAGGCAACAATTAAGCAGTCGAGGGCAGGCCTATGTGTTGTTGTAAAATAAGATAACTATTTTACTAATTTTGTTTTGTTTATGAATAAAAGTGCTTAAAACGTGCTCTCTTATTTTACACCAGAAACCCAGTGGAAGTGGAAGCCCTTCTAAGGCAGCGAGTGAAAAGCGTGGTAAAGTGTGACGTTCGACTGGAGAATCCTTTCCACCCGATGGCACAAGAGCCAGCAGATTGCGTCATCACGTCCTTGTGTTTGGAAGCGGCGGGTAAAGATTTGGCATCTTATCGTGCTGCTCTCCGTAATGTGACCTCAATTCTCAAGCCAGGCGGTATATTGGTGATGGTTGTTACACTTGGAGAGACGTTTTGCATTTTTGATGGAAAGCGGTTCTCCATTTTATTTTTGACACGCACTAACGTTGAGGAAACGCTGCGAGAATTGCAGTTTTCCATTCTCAATTACAAGGTTTTTAAAATTGTCACAGAGAAAATTAAACACGTGTCAGACTATGAGTCTGCATTCTATCTTGTTGCGCTTAAATCAGTTTGACATAGAGAGAGGAGTTATTTTTATATAGCTTGTAGGCCTACTTCACCCATGGGCCATGGGTAATAGGTCTATATAATTTGTCTACAAAACCTCCGTATTATTGATAGCCTATTTGCATGGAATAGAATAGCTTAATAAATAAACTAGGCCTACTGATGATGCTTTTTGAGACGCTTAAACAAATTTCCCCTTTGTTGTTTTAAAGCCTTTGTTGTTACATTAGGCTACAGGCCTACATTTTTACATAGCCTAGTTTAATATTTGGATTCAGTCACATGACGTTATCTAGTTTGAGTCTTACCATCGGTAGCCTAATACTACTACTACTACCAATAATAATAATAAAATGGTCAAAGAACTTTTTATGTGTGGTGAGTTTGTGTGAGGGTGTGTGTGTTATGGAATTGAAAAATTGGTCAAAGGCATAGCAAATTATAGAATTTGGAATTTTTCTGAGAGATTTGAAACTTGGTTTTAGGAGCCTAGTTTATTACTCTAATCAAATGTCAATAGACTTATTTTAATTATGCCTATAGATGGCGCTGTTGAATTAGTTTTGTCAGACAGGAACCTAGATGGCTGCACTCAAAATCACCACCAGGGGCTGAAAATATAGCCTGATTTGACAATCCCCTTTCACATTGTTTCACTTTGTGCAAAGTGAAACTACTAAAACTATGCCTACTAAAACCATGTTTCAGATTAAACTAAAAGTAATTATCTGCTTTTGACTTATTTTTTTCGATTCTGTATCTTTGTTTGCTAAACTAAATGGTTGATTTAGACATTTTAGAATATATACTGTATATATATATAAAACGCGCACATCCAGATTTTAACAGGTGCTGGACAAAAAGACCCAGTCCCTCTCTGAAAACTCTTCATTAAAAGTTTTTAATGTCTGAAGGGCATAAGCCTGAAAAGTCACGTGGTGATTAAAATATTTTAATAAGGAGTTCTCAGTGTGCAGAATACTGTCATTTTTATTGCTTTAGACATTTTAACACAGACTTTCAATTAAATTTTGGTTACTCTAGACTAAATGTAGGCCTACTGGGCAGTGGAGGTTGTTTGCATAGATTCAAGAGATGATTGCAATCTAAAGTTGGTCTACTGTTCTCTGTGAACTCAGGGAAAATACTGTATGGTTCACTGGACTTCATGAAACAGCAGGGAAATGTATGTCACCAAGAAATGAAAATTATTGTGGAATCAGGAAGATTTGTTAAATTAGAACAGTAGGACAAAAACACACAAATAAGCCCAACATTCTTTTAATTTCAATTAAACACACACACACACACAAACACAATCATAAGTAAGCATTAAGATGAACAAAATGTTGAATGCTGTGGAGTACAAATCTCAGAGTTATACCCCAAACCATTTTTGAATCATAAAATTATTAAATATGGCTATATGGGACATTTTGCCGCTCTTTGTTAAGAATTTTACTTTCACTTTTCAGTCATTTTCACCTTGTTTACATATGATCCTAGTAATAATTTTCTATCTGTTTTTTTATGTACTGCATAGAGATTTTGAAGTGAATTCTGAGTTTATGCTCAAAAACTTTTCAGTGAGGTTTCAATATTTTGTGATGCAGTTTGACCACCGTAGAGGGCTTGGGGCCATTCTAGAAGTTGTTTGAATACTTCTGTAAGATTTCCCGTAAAATGATACTGTAGGCTATATTTAGACATTTGTAATTTGGTGTAGGTAGGCTACTGTATACAACTATAGTATGCCCATGCCTCCTAATGCCTTCTTGGCCTTTTGCCACACCTACAATCTGTATTACAGGATATGGACATGGCAAGCCACCAAATTAGGATTAGGCCTCCTATAAACCATTTTTTTATTATTATTATTTCTTCACTTTAAACAAAGTAAAAACAGTGGCATTCAAGTCATTCTTTTTTTAGTGGACTAGATGCATATTAATGTCTCTTTAAGTGAACTAATTAATTTCTAAATAATTTTCAATGTCTATATGCTTCTCTGTCTGTGTAAACATAAACAAGACAATGCAATGATCATTTGTGTTTAAATCAATTTTATTTCAGCATCACATTGCACAGGCACATCAAAACATGTTTGATTCAGATCAATCAAAGAAAAAACCCTAAAGTTAAAAGTTTTGTCACTGCAGTACAGACTCAATAAACCCTTTATAACCAATAATAAAAGGAATGCATTTCATAGTTCTGAAAGCTTCTCTCCGTTGGCAACCTTAGGCCTTGGCACAGTAGAGGAACCTAAAGCGACGATCCCTGTGGAGAGAGAAAAGAGAAGAGACGTTACACACACTCGCACACACACACGCACACACACACACACACACACACACACACACATACAAATAATAGAAACATACAAATAATTAGGATGTCACACTTACTCATAGCTGTTGTGGTTGACGGAGTAGATGCCAGCAAGGTAGTTGTGGTTGGGCACATACCAGTTGAAGTATTCATTATAGAAGTTCACATTGGGGGTCCAACGGCAGCTGGTGTGGTAATGGCCAGAGGCTCTGCAGCACCTAAACAGGAATCTAAATCATAATTGACAATTGAGTGAGAAAAGAAAACATCATAATAAATAAATAATTAAATAATACTATGAAAGGACTTGGGCAATATGGAAAACAAAAATTGATCAGACTATATTTTCCCAGGTGATAAAATGTGTAATTTCTTGTGTTATCTTGGCTCAGAATACAGAAGGAAAAGGAATCTGTGGAGAAAGCATGAGGATTACCTGCGGTCCTCGTAGGTGTTGCTATGGTAACTGACTATGCCAGACATGACGTAGTTGCTTGGGCAGACGTAGTACAGCGTTTGGTCAAAGTTGTTCACCCAACCGCTATAGATGCATGATGGACTGGAGCTGAAAGTGGAGCCGCAGCTGATGCCAAAGCGTCTGTCTTGATGGTAGTTACTGTGGTAGCTGGAGTATTACAGAGAGAAACAAGAGCGCTTTGACTTTGAAACTGGAAATAGAGACATCTGTAAGCCTCAAAAGTTTGCAGGATATAAATGTGACCATGTGAGAAAAAGAGATCTCAACTAACCTGGAAATCCTGGAGATGGTGGAGGAGCTCGGGCAGATGAAGTACAGATACCCATTAAAATCATTCGCCCATCTTTTACTTCTCTTGGCATCTGAGAGGACACAAAGCGTTTAGACTTCAATATACTTCTGATGTTGATGATGACATAAAGCACAAAGACTGGATGCTCATGTAAGGTCACCTGGACTGTTGGTCAACATACCTGTGTCATTGGTCAGGGCAGGGACATGCAGGTCATCCTGCAGCTCATCAGAGAAGTTGTATGGATCCTCTGTTTAATCAATCAAGCACACACACAGACACACACACACACACAGACACACACACACACACACACACACACACACATAGACATACACACACACACACACACACACACACACACACACACAATGAATCAATCAAAATTGATAACAATCAAAACACAATTTGTTTAATATCTCTGTTAGAAGTCTGCACTTTGGTTTTTAAAACTTCTTTGGTCTACACAACATAGACCAAATTGCTAACTTAAACTCACTTTCTGTACCCCATTCACTATTTGGTTGTATCAAATTTCCTCATTCTTTTTCCTACTGACAACACTTGTTGATCTCAAACAACAGGGCTATGGTTTGATTGACAGCAGATTTCTCCTTTAATGAAGATGTTCTCACCATAAGTAGATCTTTGGGCCAGTTCCTCAGCCCTACGCTCAATCTCTGCCAGATCCACTTGGTCTTCCTCCTTCAAGTCTACCGCCTTAGCCGTGACATCTGTAAAAAAAGGAAAAACATTCACAGACTTTATTACAGGTGCTGCATTATGTACAAGACAAAGTGGTTGACTCCTTGCAGAATTGGAGGTTGGTGGTTCAAGTGTGCAGTCTTACCTGTCATAAAGACAAAAAGGAGAAGAGAGCAGACTGCTACCAGAGTCTTCTTCATGGTCCTGCTGCTGCTTCTAGGATATGCCAGGTGAACCAGGTGGGGTACGCTGATGCTGTTGCCAGGTAACACAGGTGTTAGCAGAGGAGAAAGCTGCTGTTCAGTGACCCAAGTTGCAGCTCGGAGTGACTGTTGCCTGAAACATCTCAGGTGTCCTCTTTTATACCTTAGAGTCCCGTGACTCTTGTAAGAAATCCAGTTCACATCAATCATCACATGAGTGACCTGTCACAGATAGTAAAACATTTGATGGGTTTTCTTGCCAACTGGATTTATCTCTTACGGGAAGCTGGATTATAAAAGTATTTAAAGAATCTGCAGAATGTCATTAGAAATTCATCTTTGGTCTTTGGAGAGTTTTGGGTTTGTTCCACTTACGGCTACCTGAGTTTACTGTTGTTGGGGTGTGTGTGTCATGAGTAACTGTGCGTTCAGACCGAGACCGATAAATTGGCAAGAGTCGCCGAAGACTCCCAAGAAACATCACTTGAGCACAGCAACCAAAACTGCAAATTTGCCCATGACGTTAGCTTTCAAATGTTCAATCCTGCTTCTCTACAGGCATCTCCCCAGTAAATCGACATTCTGATTGGTAATCGCCCAACCGCATCATAGCTCATTACATAAAGTTAACCGAAGTTTAACTTGATTTTATCGCCCAAGTTTCGTCGCCCAAGTTGCCTGCCACTTTTGTCGCCCAAATCGCCGGTCCCAATACAAAGTCAATTACTTCTGTCACCCATGTCGCCTGAATCGGTCTCGGTCTGAACGCACAGTTATGTGTGTGAGGTGAGGTGACAAATAAATGGCGTGTGTGTATGTGTGTGTGTGTGTGTGTGTGATACATTCGGGGGACACTGAGTGTGAGCCCCACAAGGGTGTTGTGTTATTTCAGTGAATTCAGTGAGTCAATGACATTTACAATTTCAGGTTGGTAGATGTTCAGTATTGAGAATCACTGGTGTTTGGTATAAACTCAAAATCTACAAAAGGCAGTTACTGTCCATAGTTTCCATAGTCATTTCTTTATGTCAAGAGGAGTCATGTTTTGTGATTCTGCAAATCCTTTATGGTTTGCAGATTTTCCTTCCTCCAGGTGCAGATAAAGTCATACCAGATTATAGTTTTGTTTTTGCGAAAACCTCATTGGCAAGTTTTTCCAAAGGATGATTGATTTGCATAATTGTAGCTCATTACCTGACACATATCTGTCAATCAAAACAGCTTTCCAAGTCCTGAGGCAGTCATGACATCATCATCAATCTTGAAGATCAGCAGTATTCTGCACGTGCGATTTTGTACCGATGCTAAAAACAATTTTCCATAGAATAGTAACCCACTTAGTCTTATATAATTTATGTTTTCCTGTTTACTGGTTCTTGGCAGACCCTCAACTCTAATATAGACAACAACATACAAATGTAAATAGACACGGAAGCATTAACAACTTTGAAGAGAACTTATGAAAAATTATGCTTTCAAATGAAAAATTATACTAAATGTAATTTAGATTAACTAACAGACAGCAATAGTCAGACACATCATCTTGCTGCTATTCCGTTAACAAATTGATTACCAAAACATCATACTTCTTTTAACTTTAGTTATTAAGGAATAGATAAGAAAAATTGTCCACAGCAATCCTAATCTGTTGGTTAACCATATCCAACAATGCCTACATAAATACAGTAAATACAGTGTGTAGAGTTATATTTACAGTATATATTCTGATTTGGTGTAGACATCTCAGCTATACTCATGCATTGTAATGCAGACTCAAAGACTCAAAAATTGTAGGTGCTTTATCAACTTTGTACGGGGTGAAGACAAAGTATCCAACTCATTCCACCACTGAGGTTCTACAAAAGACAAGTCTTAACTGAGAACTGAAACAGGTGCTACTGTGATGCTAATGTGTTTTCTCTTCAGATGGATTTGTCTGTTACGGGAAATCTTACCGAAGCATTTGAAGAATCTGTAGAACAGCCAAAGCCCCTCCAGGTAAACAATATTCCAGTTCCACTGCTGTCGCTGTCCATGGTGCTGAAGATACTGCTGCTCCACGTTCATCAAGTGTTTTGCCAATGCACATACTCTAGGTGTTTTTAAAGTAAGTACTGTGAGTATTTTATTTACATACTGACAATAAGAGACACTGAAGGGGACATAGAAAAAATAAATGGAGTTTTGTTCCTTGTTTACTTATGCTTTCACTGTTGATGTTTCTTCAAATGCTTGAGAAGTCCCATTTTCAGCAACAGACCAATCCAATTGACTAGAAATCTCATCCTACTGCATATGGCATATTTACCAAACTTACAGTCACCGAGATGATGAAAAAATCAGGACACTCTAGAGCAGTGTCCAACATAAGGCCTGGGGCCGGATGCGGCCCTTTACATCATTTCGCCTTACAAGCTTGAAAAGAATTGGAGGTGTAGGTGCTGCCTGTTTTAAAAGTTCCAGGGATGCACTTTCTGCAACACAATCCTGCCAACTCCCTATGAGATGCATCTTAGACCTGCTTACCAACAGGAAAGGGATACAAAATTAAGTAGTGGCGCATTAGGACTGTGTTACTGACAGGCATAAACATGACGAAATGTGCATTTTGTTACACCCATGTTTGTGGTCGCACATGTCAATTTGGCAGGTCGGCCCTCTCAGGAAAATCCCACTGCTCATGTAGCCCTCGATAAAAATGAGTTTGACGCCCCTGCTCTAGAGCACCTTGCAACTCTTCAAACCCGTCTCTGTGATGTGAAGGGTCTCTGAAGACTACTGAGTCATTCCGTGCCAAATCCACAAATTTCAGACAAGGAATTGGATTTGTTTCATACTTTATTTGAATAATGTTAATATACCCAGGACCTATCTTTTGTGAAATATTACCACTGTATGTTCTGTAGTTTTCTGGATCTGAGTCACTCTTGGAGTTAGCATGCTAAATTTCTGAAAGTTTCAAGACGTATTCTAAAGTAATAGATATTTTTTTTAATCTTTAATCTGAGAGGTACACCTTTCGCAGTTGCACATTTGCCAAGAAATGCTTTGCTGAAAATGGCAAGAAAATTACGTAAATTTTTTTGCTTAACGTAGAGAAAACATATTACTGTAGCATCACATTAGCACCTGTTTCTGCCATAGCATGCCAATGGGATCAAATCAGAAACGTGGGGTCATGCTTATACAATACATAAGTTTCTAACCCTTTGAAACTGACCATTTACACCAAATGGGTGAATTCACATCACAGCGTTTCATTACTCACAGAGTTTAAAGTGCAAAAAATGTGTTATGTTTACTGACCTAAAACAGAATTTTGTCACTATTATAGGATGGGTGGGGTGTGGGGGGTTTAAGCAAATAAAACCCAAGAGGAATAGGGGCAAGGGAGCACTCCATTACCCAAGGAAGAAACCTTGAGCAGACTCAAGATGAGTCCAAAGTCAGTTACCATATATTTAGACATTCTGACTTGTTGTAGGTTGTAGGTTCTCAAAGTGCAGTCCAATGGCAGCCTGCAGAAACATTTCTGGTGGCCCGCGGTAACATCTGATAATCTCTGTACAAAGTAAAACTGTTGAAACTGTCATTGCTTTGAAAGAACAGACCTCCACTGTGTTAAGTGGCTTTTATATGCATTTATTTATTGAAAAAAGTCAATTGAAGAGATGCAAACTGGTCCTTAAAAAGATACAAATGTTTTTGGGTTTTATTTTCCTTCCCTTGCCCCTTAGGCAACCATCAGTTTAATGTTGGGTCCCTAAATTGGACCTCACCTATCAAAACTTTGAGACCTCCTGGTTTAGCAATATCTATAGGCATTTATTTATTGCAATACATGTAAAGTGTAGAGATGCAAGCTGGTTATTAAAATGATTACAAATGGGATTTTTCCTTTTTTTTTCTTCTTTTTCTTACCCTGCCTCTTTGGCGGCCCCCAGTTCAGTGTTGGGTCCCTAAATTGGCCCTCACCTGTCATAACTTTGAGAACCCCTGCTGTAGGTATTTATCAGCTGTACCCATGCCTTGTAATGCATTCCTGGCCTTTTGCCACTCCTACAATCTGCATTACTGGATATGGACATGGCTAGCCAGCAAATTAGGATTACAGTAAACCACTTTTTATTTATTCATTCATTTATTCATTGAAAAACAGTGACATTGCCATTATTTGTTTAGAAGACTACAGGCATATGAATGTTTCTGATTGTTATTAATAATCAATTATGTTAACTCATTTTATTTCAGTATCACTTTGCACAGAAACAGCAAGACATTGCAATGATCACTTATGTTTAAATCATTTTATTTCAGCATCACATTGCACAGACACATCACAACATGTTTGATTCAGATATATCAAAGAAAAAAACCCTAAAGTTAAAAGTTTTGTCACTGCAGTACAGACTCAATAAACCCTTTATAACCAATAATAATAGGAATGCATTTCATAGATCTGAAAGCTTCTCTCTGTTGGCAACCTTAGGCCTTGGCACAGTAGAGGAACCTAAAGCGACGATCCCTGTGGAGAGAGAAAAGAGAAGAGACGTTACACACACTCGTACATGACACACACACACACACACACACACACACACACACACACACACACACACACATACAAATAATAGAAACATACAAATAATTAGGATGTCACACTTACTCATAGCTGTTGTGGTTGACGGAGTAGATGCCAGCAAGGTAGTTGTGGTTGGGCACATACCAGTTGAAGTATTCATTATAGAAGTTCACATTGGGGGTCCAACGGCAGCTGGTGTGGTAATGGCCAGAGGCTCTGCAGCACCTAAACAGGAATCTAAATCATAATTGACAATTGAGTGAGAAAAGAAAACATCATAATAAATAAATAAATAATACTATGAAAGGACTTGGGCAATATGGAAAACAAAAATTGATCAGACTATATTTTCCCAGGTGATAAAATGTGTAATTTCTTGTGTTATCTTGGTTCAGAATACAGAAGGAAAAGGAATCTGTGGAGAAAGCATGAGGATTACCTGCGGTCCTCGTAGGTGTTGCTATGGTAACTGACTATGCCAGACATGACGTAGTTGCTTGGGCAGACGTAGTACAGCGTTTGGTCAAAGTTGTTCACCCAACCGCTATAGATGCATGATGGACTGGAGCTGAAAGTGGAGCCGCAGCTGATGCCAAAGCGTCTGTCTTGATGGTAGTTACTGTGGTAGCTGGAGTATTACAGAGAGAAACAAGAGCGCTTTGACTTTGAAACTGGAAACAGAGACATCTGTAAGCCTCAAAAGCTTGCAGGATATAAATGTGACCATGTGAGAAAAAGAGATCTCAACTAACCTGGAAATCCTGGAGATGGTGGAGGAGCTCGGGCAGATGAAGTACAGATACCCATTAAAATCATTCGCCCATCTTTTACTTCTCTTGGCATCTGAGAGGACACAAAGCGTTTAGACTTCAATATACTTCTGATGTTGATGATGACATAAAGCACAAAGACTGGATGCTCATGCAAGGTCACCTGGACTGTTTGTCAACATACCTGTGTCATTGGTCAGGGCAGGGACATGCAGGTCATCCTGCAGCTCATCAGAGAAGTTGTATGGATCCTCTGTTTAATCAAACACGCACCCACCCACACAACACACACACACGGACACACACACACACACACACATACATAGACATACACACACACACACACACACACACACACACACACACACACACACACACACACACACACACGGACACACACACACACACACACACACACACACACACACACATAGACATACACACACAATCAATCAATCAAAATTGATAACAATCAAAACCACAATTTGTTTGATATCTCTGTTAGAAGTCTGCACTTTGGTTTTTAAAACTTCTTTGGTCTACACAACATAGACCAAATTGCTAACTTAAACTCACTTTCTGTACCCCATTCACCATTTGGTTGTATCAAATTTCCTCATTCATTTTCCTACTGACAACACTTGTTGATCTCAAACAACAGGGCTATGGTTTGATTGACAGCAAATTTCTCCTTTAATGAAGATGTTCTCACCATAAGTAGATCTTTGGGCCAGTTCCTCAGCCCTACGCTCAACCTCTGCCAGATCCACTTGGTCTTCCTCCTTCAAGTCCACCGCCTTAGCCGTGACATCTGTAAAAAAAGGAAAAACATTCACAGATTTTATTACAGGTGCTGCATTATGTACAAGACAAAGTGGTTGACTCCTTGCAGAATTGGAGGTTGGTGGTTCAAGTGTGCGGTCTTACCTGTCATAAAGGCGAAAAGGAGAAGAGAGCAGACTGCTACCAGAGTCTTCTTCATGGTCCTGCTGCTGCTTCTAGGATATGCCAGGTGAACCAGGTGAGGTACGCTGATGCTGTTGCCAGGTAACACAGGTGTTAGCAGAGGAGAACGCTGCTGTTCAGTGACCCAAGATGCAGCTCAGAGTGACTGTTGCCTGAAACATCTCAGGTGTCCTCTTTTATACCTTAGAGTCCCGTGACTCTTGTAAGAAATCCAGTTCACATCAATCATCACATGAGTGACCTGTCACAGAGAGTAAACCATTTGATGGGTTTTCTTGCCAACTGTATATATCTCTTACGGGAAACTGGATTATAAAAGTATTTAAAGAATCTGCAGAATGTCATTAGAAATTCATCTTTGGTCTTTGGAGAGTTTTGGGTTTGTTCCACTTACGGCTACCTGAGCTTACTGTTGTTGGGGTGTGTGTGTCATGAGTAACTGTGCCTTCAGACCGAGACCGACAAATTGCCAAGAGTCGCCGAAGACTCCCAAGAAACATCGCTTGAGCACAGCAAACCAAACGGCAAATTTGCCCAAGGCGTTAGCTTTCAAACGTTCAATCCTGCTTCTCTACAGGCTTCTCCCCAGTAAATCGTAATTCTGATTGGTAATCGCCCAACCGCATCATAGCTCATTACATAAAGTTAACCGAAGTTTAACTTGATTTTATCGCCCCCGTCGCCCAGGTTTTGTCACCCAAGTCGCCTGCCACTTTTGTCGCCCAAATCGCCGGTCCCAATACAAAGTCAATTACTTCCATCGCCCATGTCGCCTGAATCGTCTGAATGCACAGTTATGTGTGTGAGGTGAGGTGACAAATAAATGGCGTGTGTGTGTGTGTGTGTGTGTGATACATTCGGGGGACACTGAGTGTGAGCCCCACAAGGTTGTTGTGTTATTTCAGTGAATAGTATATAATTTACTGTCAGTGACATTTAGAATTTCAGGTTGGTAGATGTTCAGTATTGAGAATCACTGGTGTTTGGTATAAACTCAAAATCTACAAAAGGCAGTTACTGTCCATAGTTTCCATACTCATTTCTTTATGTCAAGAGGAGTCATGTTTTGTGATTCTGCAAATCCTTTATGGTTTGCAGATTTTCCTTCCTCCAGGTGCAGATAAAGTCATACCAGATTATAGTTTTGTTTTTGCGAAAACCTCATTGGCAAGTTTTTCCAAAGGATGATTGATTTGCATAATTGTAGCTCATTACCTGACACATATCTGTCAATCAAAACAGCTTTCCAAGTCCTGAGGCAGTCATGACATCATCATCAATCTTGAAGATGAGCAGTATTCTGCACGTGCGATTTTGTACCGATGCTAAAAACAGTTTTCCATAGAATAGTAACCCACTTAGTCTTATATAATTTATGTTTTCCTGTTTACTGGTTCTTGGCAGACCCTCAACTCTAATATAGACAACAACATACAAATGTAAATAGACACGGAGGCATTAACAACTTTGAAGAGAACTTATGAAAAATTATGCTTTCAAATGAAAAATTATACTAAATGTAATTTAGATTAACTAACAGACAGCAATAGTCAGAAACATCATCTTGCTGCTATTCCGTTAACAAATTGATTACCAAAACATCATACTTCTTTTAACTTTAGTTATTAAGGAATAGATAAGAAAAATTGTCTACAGTAATCCTAATCTGTTGGTTAACCATATCCAACAATGCCTACATAAATACAGTAAATACAGTGTGTAGAGTTATATTTACAGTATATATTCTGATTTGGTGTAGGCATCTCAGCTATACTCATGCATTGTAATGCAGACTCAAAGACTCAAAAATTGTAGGTGGTTTATCAACTTTGTACGGAGTGAAGACAAAGTATCCAACTCATTCCACCACTGAGGTTCTACAAAAGACAAGTCTTAACTGAGAACTGAAACAGGTGCTACTGTGATGCTAATGTGTTTTCTCTTCAGATGGATTTGTCTGTTACGGGAAATCTTACCGAAGCATTTGAAGAATCTGTAGAACAGCCAAAGCCCCTCCAGGTAAACAATATTCCAGTTCCACTGCTGTCGCTGTCCGTGGTGCTGAAGATACTGCTGCTCCACATTCATCAAGTGTTTTGCCAATGCACATACTCTAGGTGTTTTTAAAGTAAGTACTGTGAGTATTTTATTTACATACTGACAATAAGAGACACTGAAGGGGACATAGAAAAAATAAATGGAGTTTTGTTCCTTGTTTACTTTTGCTTTCACCGTTGATGTTTGTTCAAATGCTTGAGAAGTCCCATTTTCAGCAACAGACCAATCCAATTGACTAGAAATCTCATCCTACTGCATATGGCATATTTACCAAACTTACAGTCACCGAGATGATGAAAAAATCAGGACACTCTAGAGCAGTGTCCAACATAAGGCCTGGGGCCGGATGCGGCCCTTTACATCATTTCGCCTTACAAGCTTGAAAAGAATTGTAGGTGTAGGTGCTGCCTGTTTTAAAAGTTCCAGGGATGCACTTTCTGCAACACAATCCTGCCAACTCCCTATGAGATGCATCTTAGACCTGCTTACCAACAGGAAAGGGATACAAAATTAAGTAGTGGCGCATTAGGACTGTGTTACTGACAGGCATAAACATGACAAAATGTGCATTTTGTTACACCCATGTTTGTGGTCGCACATGTCAATTTGGCAGGTCGGCCCTCTAAGGAAAATCCCACTGCTCATGTAGCCCTCGATAAAAATGAGTTTGACGTCCCTGCTCTAGAGCACCTTGCAACTCTTCAAACCCGTCTCTGTGATGTGAAGGGTCTCTGAAGACTACTGAGTCATTCTGTGCCAAATCCACAAATTTCAGACAAGGAATTGGATTTGTTTCATACTTTATTTGAATAATGTTAATATACCCAGGACCTATCTTTTGTGAAATATTACCACTGTATGTTCTGTAGTTTTCTGGATCTTAGTTACTCTTGGAGTTAGCATGCTAAATTTCTGAAAGTTTCAGGACGTATTCTAAAGTAATAGATATTTTTTAATCTTTAATCTGAGAGGTACACCTTTCGCAGTTGCACATTTGCCAAGAAATGCTTTGCTGAAAATGGCAAGAAAATTACGTTTTTTTTTTGCTTAACGTAGAGAAAACATATTACTGTAGCATCACATTAGCACCTGTTTCTGCCATAGCATGCTAATGGGATCAGATCAGAATCGTGGGGTCATGCTTATACTTTCTAACCCTTTGAAACCATTTGCACCAAATGGGTGAATTCACATCACAACGTTTCATTACTCACAGAGTTTAAAGTGCAAAAAATGTGTTATGTTTACTGACCTAAAACAGAATTTTGTCACTATTATAGGATGGGTGGGGTGTGGGGGGTATCAGCAAAGAAAACCCAAGAGGAATAGGGGTAAGGGAACACTCCATTACCCAAGGAAGAAACCTTGAGCAGACTCAAGATGAGTCCAAAGTCAGTTACCATATATTTAGACATTCTGACTTGTTGTAGGTTGTAGGTTCTCAAAGTGCAGTCCAATGGCAGCCTGCAGAAACATTTCTGGTGGCCCGCGATAACATCTGATAATCTCTGTACAAAGTAAAACTGTTGAAACTGTCATTGCTTTGAAAGAACAGATCTCCATTGAGTTTAGTGGCTTAAATATGCATTTATTTATTGAAAAAAAGTCAACTGGAGAGATGCAAACTGGTCCTTAAAATGATACAAATGGTTTTTGTTTTTTTTTTCCTTCCCTTGCCCCTTAGGCAACCATCAGTTTAATGTTGGGTCCCTAAATTGGACCTCACCTATCAAAACTTTGAGACCTCCTGGTTTAGCGGTATCTATAGGCATTTATTTATTGCAATACATGTAAACTGTAGAGATGCAAGCTGGTTATGAAAATGATTACAAATGGGATTTTTCCTTTTTTTTTCTTCTTTTTCTTACCCTGCCTCTTTGGCGGCCCCCAGTTCAGTGTTGGGTCCCTAAATTGGCCCTCACCTGTCATAATTTTGAGAACCCCTGCTGTAAGTATTTATCAGCTGTACCCATGCCTTGAAATGCATTCTTGGCCTTTTGCCACTCCTACAATCTGCATTACTGGATATGGACATGGCTAGCCAGCAAATTAGGATTACAGTAAACCACTTTTTATTTATTCATTCATTTATTCATTGAAAAACAGTGACATTGCCATTATTTGTTTAGTAGACTACAGGCATATGAATGTTTCTGATTGTTATTAATAATCAATTATGTTAACTCATTTTATTTCAGTATCACTTTGCACAGAAACAGCAAGACATTGCAATGATCACTTATGTTTAAATCATTTTATTTCAGCATCACATTGCACAGACACATCACAACATGTTTGATTCAGATATATCAAAGAAAAAAAGCCTAAAGTTAAAAGTTTTGTCACTGCAGTACAGACTCAATAAACCCTTTATAACCAATAATAATAGGAATGCATTTCATAGTTCTGAAAGCTTCTCTCCGTTGGCAACCTTAGGCCTTGGCACAGTAGAGGAACCTAAAGCGACGATCCCTGTGGAGAGAGAAAAGAGAAGAGACGTTACACACACTCGCACATACACACACACACACACACACACTGTGGCATCACGAGAGGACGTGTGGTAGACAACCGATACATTCCCTCAAGGGAGTGGCTTCCTGGCTACAAGATGGCCGCCAAGCAAACTACATTTCCCATGATGCATCACACAGACAGGTGTAGGTGTTTGGCTGGACTGATTAGAGCGGGAGTTCGAGCACTGGGAGAGAACAAAGAGAGGACACACTCCACACACAGGAGAGCGAGGAGGAAGACACAAAGCTGGAACTGAACAAAGGAAACGAACATAAAAAGGACATTACTGCTCTGGAGCATTGTTGTTCACCCGCAAGTATTTAAAGGACTTTTCTGTTGCTCCCGTAAACCTTTAAGTTGAACTTTTGCATTCTGAGTTGATCTTTGGATTAAAACTGCTTTAAGTTCAAACCTCTGTTTGCTTCTGTTCTCTTGGTTCTCTTCACAGTCCCACACCCTGCTAACTTGAACTGCCTCTCATGATGCCACAGTGTTTGGTAAAGTGCTTTACATGAAGAAAAAAATACGCACTGAGATTACTTCAAATGGCGGCACTATTTCTGAAATGTGACGATAAGAGCTTCTCTTTGGGGTACTCACCTCTATTGTTCCAAGGCTCTACACAGGACTGCATGTACAGCAGCTTTTCTTGTATTTCAGCATAAAGAAATGGATCAATACCTAAAATGGAGTGTCCCTTAGAGACTTTGGTGGTTTGAAGAATTGCCTAAATTCGCTTTGAAAAAGAAAAAAAGCAACACTTCAAATGTAACATTTTTGGGCCGCATCCTCGTCATGCAATTCTAAACATGTACAGTAGTCAATGGAATGAGACTCAAATGATAAATCATAGCAATCAGATCTCTTAGGGATAACTTTACTTTACATGTCTGGGAAATTCACATTAATCTATGTGTTTGGCAAACTGCTTTACATGAAGAAAAAAAAATACGCACTGAGATTACTTCAAATGGCGGCACTATTTCTGAAATGTGACGATAAGAGCTTCTCTTTGGGGTACTCACCGGTATTGTTCCAAGGCTCTACACAGGATTGCATGTACAGCAGCTTTTCTTGTATTTCAGCATAAAGAAATGGATCAATACCTTAAATGGAGTGTCCCTTAGAGACTTTGGTGGTTTGAAGAATTGCCTAAATTCGCTTGAAAAAGAAAAAAAGCAACACTTCAAATGTAACATTTTTGGGCCGCATCCTCGTCATGCAATTCTAAACATGTACAGTAGTCAATGGAATGAGACTCAAATGATAAATCATAGCAGTCAGATCTCTTAGGGCTAACTTTACATAGGGCTAACTTTACTTTACATGTCTGGGAACTTCACAACAATCTATGTGTTTGGTAAAGTGCTTTACATGAAGAAAAAAAACACGCACTGACATTACTTCAAATGGCGGCACTATTTCTGAAATGTGACGATAAGAGCTTCTCTTTGGGGTACTCACCTCTATTGTTCCAAGGCTCTACACAGGACTGCATGTACAGCAGCTTTTCTTGTATTTCAACATAAAGAAATGGATCAATACCTTAAATGGAGTGTCCCTTAGAGACTTTGGTGGTTTGAAGAATTGGCTAAATTCGTTTGAAAAAGAAAAAAAGCAACACTTCAAATGTAACATTTTTGGGCCGCATCCTCGTCATGCAATTCTAAACATGTACAGTAGTCAATGGAATGAGACTCAAATGATAACATTTTTGGGCCGCATCCTCGTCATGCAATTCTAAACATGTACAGTAGTCAATGGAATGAGACTCAAATGATAAATCATAGCAATCAGATCTCTTAGGGCTAACTTTACTTTACATGTCTGGGAAATTCACATTAATCTATGTGTTTGGCAAACTGCTTTACATGAAGAAAAGAAAAAAATACGCACTGAGATTACTTCAAATGGCGGCACTATTTCTGAAATGTGACGATAAGAGCTTCTCTTTGGGGTACTCACCGGTATTGTTCCAAGGCTCTACACAGGATTGCATGTACAGCAGCTTTTCTTGTATTTCAGCATAAAGAAATGGATCAATACCTTAAATGGAGTGTCCCTTAGAGACTTTGGTGGTTTGAAGAATTGGCTAAATTCGTTTGAAAAAGAAAAAAAGCAACACTTCAAATGTAACATTTTTGGGCCGCATCCTCGTCATGCAATTCTAAACATGTACAGTAGTCAATGGAATGAGACTCAAATGATAAATCATAGCAGTCAGATCTCTTAGGGCTAACTTTACATAGGGCTAACTTTACTTTACATGTCTGGGAAATTCACAACAATCTATGTGTTTGGTAAAGTGCTTTACATGAAGAAAAAAACACGCACTGACATTACTTCAAATGGCGGCACTATTTCTGAAATGTGACGATAAGAGCTTCTCTTTGGGGTACTCACCTCTATTGTTCCAAGGCTCTACACAGGACTGCATGTACAGCAGCTTTTCTTGTATTTCAGCATAAAGAAATGGATCAATACCTTAAATGGAGTGTCCCTTAGAGACTTTGGTGGTTTGAAGAATTGGCTAAATTCGTTTGAAAAAGAAAAAAGCAACACTTCAAATGTAACATTTTTGGGCCGCATCCTCGTCATGCAATTCTAAACATGTACAGTAGTCAATGGAATGAGACTCAAATGATAAATCATAGCAATCAGATCTCTTAGGGCTAACTTTACTTTACATGTCTGGGAAATTCACATTAATCTATGTGTTTGGCAAACTGCTTTACATGAAGAAATCAAAATACGCACTGAGATTACTTCAAATGGCGGCACTATTTCTGAAATGTGACGATAAGAGCTTCTCTTTGGGGTACTCACCTCTATTGTTCCAAGGCTCTACACAGGATTGCATGTACAGCAGCTTTTCTTGTATTTCAGCATAAAGAAATGGATCAATACCTTAAATGGAGTGTCCCTTAGAGACTTTGGTGGTTTGAAGAATTGCCTAAATTCGCTTGAAAAAGAAAAAAAGCAACACTTCAAATGTAACATTTTTGGGCCGCATCCTCGTCATGCAATTCTAAACATGTACAGTAGTCAATGGAATGAGACTCAAATGATAAATCATAGCAGTCAGATCTCTTAGGGCTAACTTTACATAGGGCTAACTTTACTTTACATGTCTGGGAAATTCACAACAATCTATGTGTTTGGTAAAGTGCTTTACATGAAGAAAAAAACTACGCACTGACATTACTTCAAATGGCGGCACTATTTCTGAAATGTGACGATAAGAGCTTCTCTTTGGGGTACTCACCTCTATTGTTCCAAGGCTCTACACAGGACTGCATGTACAGCAGCTTTTCTTGTATTTCAGCATAAAGAAATGGATCAATACCTTAAATGGAGTGTCCCTTAGAGACTTTGGTGGTTTGAAGAATTGGCTAAATTCGTTTGAAAAAGAAAAAAGCAACACTTCAAATGTAACATTTTTGGGCCGCATCCTCGTCATGCAATTCTAAACATGTACAGTAGTCAATGGAATGAGACTCAAATGATAAATCATAGCAATCAGATCTCTTAGGGACTAACTTTACTTTACATGTCTGGGAAATTCACATTAATCTATGTGTTTGGCAAACTGCTTTACATGAAGAAAAAAAAATACGCACTGAGATTACTTCAAATGGCGGCACTATTTCTGAAATGTGACGATAAGAGCTTCTCTTTGGGGTACTCACCTGTATTGTTCCAAGGCTCTACACAGGACTGCATGTACAGCAGCTTTTCTTGTATTTCAGCATAAAGAAATGGATCAATACCTTAAATGGAGTGTCCCTTAGAGACTTTGGTGGTTTGAAGAATTGCCTAAATTCGCTTGAAAAAGAAAAAAGCAACACTTCAAATGTAACATTTTTGGGCCGCATCCTCGTCATGCAATTCTAAACATGTACAGTAGTCAATGGAATGAGACTCAAATGATAAATCATAGCAGTCAGATCTCTTAGGGCTAACTTTACATAGGGCTAACTTTACTTTACATGTCAGGGAAATTCACAACAATCTATGTGTTTGGTAAAGTGCTTTACATGAAGAAAAAAAATACGCACTGAGATTACTTCAAATGGCGGCACTATTTCTGAAATGTGACGATAAGAGCTTCTCTTTGGGGTACTCACCTCTATTGTTCCAAGGCTCTACACAGGACTGCATGTACAGCAGCTTTTCTTGTATTTCAGCATAAAGAAATGGATCAATACCTTAAATGGAGTGTCCCTTAGAGACTTTGGTGGTTTGAAGAATTGGCTAAATTCGTTTGAAAAAGAAAAAAGCAACACTTCAAATGTAACATTTTTGGGCCGCATCCTCGTCATGCAATTCTAAACATGTACAGTAGTCAATGGAATGAGACTCAAATGATAAATCATAGCAATCAGATCTCTTAGGGCTAACTTTACTTTACATGTCTGGGAAATTCACATTAATCTATGTGTTTGGCAAACTGCTTTACATGAAGAAAAAAAATACGCACTGAGATTACTTCAAATGGCGGCACTATTTCTGAAATGTGACGATAAGAGCTTCTCTTTGGGGTACTCACCGGTATTGTTCCAAGGCTCTACACAGGATTGCATGTACAGCAGCTTTTCTTGTATTTCAGCATAAAGAAATGGATCAATACCTTAAATGGAGTGTCCCTTAGAGACTTTGGTGGTTTGAAGAATTGCCTAAATTCGTTTGAAAAAGAAAAAAGCAACACTTCAAATGTAACATTTTTGGGCCGCATCCTCGTCATGCAATTCTAAACATGTACAGTAGTCAATGGAATGAGACTCAAATGATAAATCATAGCAGTCAGATCTCTTAGGGCTAACTTTACATAGGGCTAACTTTACTTTACATGTCTGGGAAATTCACAACAATCTATGTGTTTGGCAAAGTGCTTTACATGAAGAAAAAAAATACGCACTGAGATTACTTCAAATGGCGGCACTATTTCTGAAATGTGACGATAAGAGCTTCTCTTTGGGGTACTCACCGGTATTGTTCCAAGGCTCTACACAGGATTGCATGTACAGCAGCTTTTCTTGTATTTCAGCATAAAGAAATGGATCAATACCTTAAATGGAGTGTCCCTTAGAGACTTTGGTGGTTTGAAGAATTGCCTAAATTCGTTTGAAAAAGAAAAAAAGCAACACTTCAAATGTAACATTTTTGGGCCGCATCCTCGTCATGCAATTCTAAACATGTACAGTAGTCAATGGAATGAGACTCAAATGATACATCATAGCAGTCAGATCTCTTAGGGCTAACTTTACATAGGGCTAACTTTACTTTACATGTCAGGGAAATTCACATCAATCTATGTGTTTGGCAAACTGCTTTACATGAAGAAAAAAAATACGCACTGAGATTACTTCAAATGGCGGCACTATTTCTGAAATGTGACGATAAGAGCTTCTCTTTGGGGTACTCACCGGTATTGTTCCAAGGCTCTACACAGGATTGCATGTACAGCAGCTTTTCTTGTATTTCAGCATAAAGAAATGGATCAATACCTTAAATGGAGTGTCCCTTAGAGACTTTGGTGGTTTGAAGAATTGCCTAAATTCGTTTGAAAAAGAAAAAAAGCAACACTTCAAATGTAACATTTTTGGGCCGCATCCTCGTCATGCAATTCTAAACATGTACAGTAGTCAATGGAATGAGACTCAAATGATAAATCATAGCAGTCAGATCTCTTAGGGCTAACTTTACATAGGGCTAACTTTACTTTACATGTCTGGGAAATTCACAACAATCTATGTGTTTGGTAAAGTGCTTTACATGAAGAAAAAAATACGCACTGAGATTACTTCAAATGGCGGCACTATTTCTGAAATGTGACGATAAGAGCTTCTCTTTGGGGTACTCACCGGTATTGTTCCAAGGCTCTACACAGGATTGCATGTACAGCAGCTTTTCTTGTATTTCAGCATAAAGAAATGGATCAATACCTTAAATGGAGTGTCCCTTAGAGACTTTGGTGGTTTGAAGAATTTCCTAAATTCGTTTGAAAAAGAAAAAAGCAACACTTCAAATGTAACATTTTTGGGCCGCATCCTCGTCATGCAATTCTAAACATGTACAGTAGTCAATGGAATGAGACTCAAATGATACATCATAGCAGTCAGATCTCTTAGGGCTAACTTTACATAGGGCTAACTTTACTTTACATGTCAGGGAAATTCACATCAATCTATGTGTTTGGCAAACTGCTTTACATGAAGAAAAAAAATACGCACTGAGATTACTTCAAATGGCGGCACTATTTCTGAAATGTGACGATAAGAGCTTCTCTTTGGGGTACTCACCGGTATTGTTCCAAGGCTCTACACAGGATTGCATGTACAGCAGCTTTTCTTGTATTTCAGCATAAAGAAATGGATCAATACCTTAAATGGAGTGTCCCTTAGAGACTTTGGTGGTTTGAAGAATTGCCTAAATTCGTTTGAAAAAGAAAAAAGCAACACTTCAAATGTAACATTTTTGGGCCGCATCCTCGTCATGCAATTCTAAACATGTACAGTAGTCAATGGAATGAGACTCAAATGATAAATCATAGCAGTCAGATCTCTTAGGGCTAACTTTACATAGGGCTAACTTTACTTTACATGTCTGGGAAATTCACAACAATCTATGTGTTTGGTAAAGTGCTTTACATGAAGAAAAAAATACGCACTGAGATTACTTCAAATGGCGGCACTATTTCTGAAATGTGACGATAAGAGCTTCTCTTTGGGGTACTCACCTCTATTGTTCCAAGGCTCTACACAGGACTGCATGTACAGCAGCTTTTCTTGTATTTCAGCATAAAGAAATGGATCAATACCTTAAATGGAGTGTCCCTTAGAGACTTTGGTGGTTTGAAGAATTGCCTAAATTCGTTTGAAAAAGAAAAAAAGCAACACTTCAAATGTAACATTTTTGGGCCGCATCCTCGTCATGCAATTCTAAACATGTACAGTAGTCAATGGAATGAGACTCAAATGATAAATCATAGCAGTCAGATCTCTTAGGGCTAACTTTACATAGGGCTAACTTTACTTTACATGTCTGGGAAATTCACATCAATCTATGTGTTTGGCAAACTGCTTTACATGAAGAAAAAAAATACGCACTGAGATTACTTCAAATGGCGGCACTATTTCTGAAATGTGACGATAAGTGCTTCTCTTTGGGGTACTCACCGGTATTGTTCCAAGGCTCTACACAGGACTGCATGTACAGCAGATTTTCTTGTATTTCAGCATAAAGAAATGGATCAATACCTTAAATGGAGTGTCCCTTAGAGACTTTGGTGGTTTGAAGAATTGCCTAAATTCGTTTGAAAAAGAAAAAAGCAACACTTCAAATGTAACATTTTTGGGCCGCATCCTCGTCATGCAATTCTAAACATGTACAGTAGTCAATGGAATGAGACTCAAATGATAAATCATAGCAGTCAGATCTCTTAGGCTAACCTTACTTAACATGTCTGGGAAATTCACATTAATCTATGTGTTTGGCAAACTGCTTTACATGAAGAAAAAAAAATACGCACTGAGATTACTTCAAATGGCGGCACTATTTCTGAAATGTGACGATAAGTGCTTCTCTTTGGGGTACTCACCTGTATTGTTCCAAGGCTCTACACAGGACTGCATGTACAGCAGCTTTTCTTGTATTTCAGCATAAAGAAATGGATCAATACCTTAAATGGAGTGTCCCTTAGAGACTTTGGTGGTTTGAAGAATTGCCTAAATTCGTTTGAAAAAGAAAAAAAGCAACACTTCAAATGTAACATTTTTGGGCCGCATCCTCGTCATGCAATTCTAAACATGTACAGTAGTCAATGGAATGAGACTCAAATGATAAATCATAGCAGTCAGATCTCTTAGGGCTAACTTTACATAGGGCTAACTTTACTTTACATGTCTGGGAAATTCACATCAATCTATGTGTTTGGCAAACTGCTTTACATGAAGGAAAAAAAATACGTACTGAGATTACTTCAAATGGCGGCACTATTTCTGAAATGTGACGATAAGTGCTTCTCTTTGGGGTACTCACCGGTATTGTTCCAAGGCGCTACACAGGACTGCATGTACAGCAGATTTTCTTGTATTTCAGCATAAAGAAATGGATCAATACCTTAAATGGAGTGTCCCTTAGAGACTTTGGTGGTTTGAAGAATTGCCTAAATTCGTTTGAAAAAGAAAAAAGCAACACTTCAAATGTAACATTTTTGGGCCGCATCCTCGTCATGCAATTCTAAACATGTACAGTAGTCAATGGAATGAGACTCAAATGATAAATCATAGCAGTCAGATCTCTTAGGGCTAACTTTACATGTCTGGGAAATTCACATTAATCTATGTGTTTGGCAAACTGCTTTACATGAAGAAAAAAAATACGCACTGAGATTACTTCAAATGGCGGCACTATTTCTGAAATGTGACGATAAGAGCTTCTCTTTGGGGTACTCACCTCTATTGTTCCAAGGCTCTACACAGGACTGCATGTACAGCAGCTTTTCTTGTATTTCAGCATAAAGAAATGGATCAATACCTTAAATGGAGTGTCCCTTAGAGACTTTGGTGGTTTGAAGAATTGGCTAAATTCGTTTGAAAAAGAAAAAAAGCAACACTTCAAATGTATCATTTTTGGGACGCATCCTCGTCATGCAATTCTAAACATGTACAGTAGTCAATGGAATGAGACTCAAATGATAAATCATAGCAGTCAGATCTCTTAGAGCTAACTTTACTTTACATGTCTGGGAAATTCACATCAATCTATGTGTTTGGCAAACTGCTTTACATGAAGAAAAAAAATACGCACTGAGATTACTTCAAATGGCGGCACTATTTCTGAAATGTGATGACAAGAGCTTCTCTTTGGGGTACTCACCTCTATTGTTCCAAGGCTCTACACAGGACTGCATGTACAGCAGCTTTTCTTGTATTTCAGCATAAAGAAATGGATCAATACCTTAAATGGAGTGTCCCTTAGAGACTTTGGTGGTTTGAAGAATTGCCTAAATTCGTTTGAAAAAGAAAAAAAGCAACACTTCAAATGTAACATTTTTGGGCCGCATCCTCGTCATGCAATTCTAAACATGTACAGTAGTCAATGGAATGAGACTCAAATGATAAATCATAGCAATCAGATCTCTTAGGGCTAACTTTACTTTACATGTCTGGGAAATTCACATTAATCTATGCGTTTGGCAAACTGCTTTACATGAAGAAAAAAAAATACGTACTGAGATTACTTCAAATGGCGGCACTATTTCTGAAATGTGACGATAAGAGCTTCTCTTTGGGGTACTCACCTCTATTGTTCCAAGGCTCTACACAGGACTGCATGTACAGCAGCTTTTCTTGTATTTCAGCATAAAGAAATGGATCAATACCTTAAATGGAGTGTCCTTTAGAGACTTTGGTGGTTTGAAGAATTGCCTAAATTCGCTTGAAAAAGAAAAAAGCAACACTTCAAATGTAACATTTTTGGGCCGCATCCTCGTCATGCAATTCTAAACATGTACAGTAGTCAATGGAATGAGACTCAAATGATAAATCATAGCAGTCAGATCTCTTAGGGCTAACTTTACATAGGGCTAACTTTACTTTACATGTCTGGGAAATTCACAACAATCTATGTGTTTGGTAAAGTGCTTTACATGAAGAAAAAAACACGCACTGACATTACTTCAAATGGCGGCACTATTTCTGAAATGTGACGATAAGAGCTTCTCTTTGGGGTACTCACCTCTATTGTTCCAAGGCTCTACACAGGACTGCATGTACAGCAGCTTTTCTTGTATTTCAGCATAAAGAAATGGATCAATACCTTAAATGGAGTGTCCCTTAGAGACTTTGGTGGTTTGAAGAATTGGCTAAATTCGTTTGAAAAAGAAAAAAAGCAACACTTCAAATGTAACATTTTTGGGCCGCATCCTCGTCATGCAATTCTAAACATGTACAGTAGTCAATGGAATGAGACTCAAATGATAAATCATAGCAGTCAGATCTCTTAGGGCTAACTTTACATAGGGCTAACTTTACTTTACATGTCTGGGAAATTCACAACAATCTATGTGTTTGGTAAAGTGCTTTACATGAAGAAAAAAACACGCACTGACATTACTTCAAATGGCGGCACTATTTCTGAAATGTGACGATAAGAGCTTCTCTTTGGGGTACTCACCTCTATTGTTCCAAGGCTCTACACAGGACTGCATGTACAGCAGCTTTTCTTGTATTTCAGCATAAAGAAATGGATCAATACCTTAAATGGAGTGTCCCTTAGAGACTTTGGTGGTTTGAAGAATTGGCTAAATTCGTTTGAAAAAGAAAAAAAGCAACACTTCAAATGTAATATTTTGGGGCCTAGCTGCCATGTCCTCGTCATGCAATTCTAAACATGTACAGTAGTCAATGGAATGAGACTCAAATGATAAATCATAGCAATCAGATCTCTTAGGGCTAACTTTACTTTACATGTCTGGGAAATTCACATTAATCTATGTGTTTGGCAAACTGCTTTACATGAAGAAAAAAAAATACGCACTGAGATTACTTCAAATGGCGGCACTATTTCTGAAATGTGACGATAAGAGCTTCTCTTTGGGGTACTCACCTCTATTGTTCCAAGGCTCTACACAGGACTGCATGTACAGCAGCTTTTCTTGTATTTCAGCATAAAGAAATGGATCAATACCTTAAATGGAGTGTCCCTTAGAGACTTTGGTGGTTTGAAGAATTGGCTAAATTCGTTTGAAAAAGAAAAAAGCAACACTTCAAATGTAACATTTTTGGGCCGCATCCTCGTCATGCAATTCTAAACATGTACAGTAGTCAATGGAATGAGACTCAAATGATAAATCATAGCAGTCACATCTCTTAGGGCTAACTTTACATAGGGCTAACTTTACTTTACATGTCTGGGAAATTCACAACAATCTATGTGTTTGGTAAAGTGCTTTACATGAAGAAAAAAATACGCACTGACATTACTTCAAATGGCGGCACTATTTCTGAAATGTGACGATAAGAGCTTCTCTTTGGGGTACTCACCTCTATTGTTCCAAGGCTCTACACAGGACTGCATGTACAGCAGCTTTTCTTGTATTTCAGCATAAAGAAATGGATCAATACCTTAAATGGAGTGTCCCTTAGAGACTTTGGTGGTTTGAAGAATTGGCTAAATTCGTTTGAAAAAGAAAAAAGCAACACTTCAAATGTAACATTTTTGGGCCGCATCCTCGTCATGCAATTCTAAACATGTACAGTAGTCAATGGAATGAGACTCAAATGATAAATCATAGCAGTCAGCTCTCTTAGGGCTAACTTTACATAGGGCTAACTTTACTTTACATGTCTGGGAAATTCACAACAATCTATGTGTTTGGTAAAGTGCTTTACATGAAGAAAAAAACACGCACTGACATTACTTCAAATGGCGGCACTATTTCTGAAATGTGACGATAAGAGCTTCTCTTTGGGGTACTCACCTCTATTGTTCCAAGGCTCTACACAGGACTGCATGTACAGCAGCTTTTCTTGTATTTCAGCATAAAGAAATGGATCAATACCTTAAATGGAGTGTCCCTTAGAGACTTTGGTGGTTTGAAGAATTGGCTAAATTCGTTTGAAAAAGAAAAAAGCAACACTTCAAATGTAACATTTTTGGGCCGCATCCTCGTCATGCAATTCTAAACATGTACAGTAGTCAATGGAATGAGACTCAAATGATAACATTTTTGGGCCCCATCCTCGTCATGCAATTCTAAACATGTACAGTAGTCAATGGAATGAGACTCAAATGATAAATCATAGCAATCAGATCTCTTAGGGCTAACTTTACTTTACATGTCTGGGAAATTCACATTAATCTATGTGTTTGGCAAACTGCTTTACATGAAGAAAAAAAATACGCACTGAGATTACTTCAAATGGCGGCACTATTTCTGAAATGTGACGATAAGAGCTTCTCTTTGGGGTACTCACCTCTATTGTTCCAAGGCTCTACACAGGACTGCATGTACAGCAGCTTTTCTTGTATTTCAGCATAAAGAAATGGATCAATACCTTAAATGGAGTGTCCCTTAGAGACTTTGGTGGTTTGAAGAATTGGCTAAATTCGTTTGAAAAAGAAAAAAAGCAACACTTCAAATGTAACATTTTTGGGCCGCATCCTCGTCATGCAATTCTAAACATGTACAGTAGTCAATGGAATGAGACTCAAATGATAAATCATAGCAGTCACATCTCTTAGGGCTAACTTTACATAGGGCTAACTTTACTTTACATGTCTGGGAAATTCACAACAATCTATGTGTTTGGTAAAGTGCTTTACATGAAGAAAAAAACACGCACTGACATTACTTCAAATGGCGGCACTATTTCTGAAATGTGACGATAAGAGCTTCTCTTTGGGGTACTCACCTCTATTGTTCCAAGGCTCTACACAGGACTGCATGTACAGCAGCTTTTCTTGTATTTCAGCATAAAGAAATGGATCAATACCTTAAATGGAGTGTCCCTTAGAGACTTTGGTGGTTTGAAGAATTGGCTAAATTCGTTTGAAAAAGAAAAAAGCAACACTTCAAATGTAACATTTTTGGGCCGCATCCTCGTCATGCAATTCTAAACATGTACAGTAGTCAATGGAATGAGACTCAAATGATAACATTTTTGGGCCCCATCCTCGTCATGCAATTCTAAACATGTACAGTAGTCAATGGAATGAGACTCAAATGATAAATCATAGCAATCAGATCTCTTAGGGCTAACTTTACTTTACATGTCTGGGAAATTCACATTAATCTATGTGTTTGGCAAACTGCTTTACATGAAGAAAAAAAATACGCACTGAGATTACTTCAAATGGCGGCACTATTTCTGAAATGTGACGATAAGAGCTTCTCTTTGGGGTACTCACCTCTATTGTTCCAAGGCTCTACACAGGACTGCATGTACAGCAGCTTTTCTTGTATTTCAGCATAAAGAAATGGATCAATACCTTAAATGGAGTGTCCCTTAGAGACTTTGGTGGTTTGAAGAATTGCCTAAATTCGCTTGAAAAAGAAAAAAAGCAACACTTCAAATGTAACATTTTTGGGCCGCATCCTCGTCATGCAATTCTAAACATGTACAGTAGTCAATGGAATGAGACTCAAATGATAAATCATAGCAATCAGATCTCTTAGGGCTAACTTTACTTTACATGTCTGGGAAATTCACATTAATCTATGTGTTTGGCAAACTGCTTTACATGAAGAAAAAAAATACGCACTGAGATTACTTCAAATGGCGGCACTATTTCTGAAATGTGACGATAAGACCTTCTCTTTGGGGTACTCACCGGTATTGTTCCAAGGCTCTACACAGGATTGCATGTACAGCAGCTTTTCTTGTATTTCAGCATAAAGAAATGGATCAATACCTTAAATGGAGTGTCCCTTAGAGACTTTGGTGGTTTGAAGAATTTCCTAAATTCGTTTGAAAAAGAAAAAAGCAACACTTCAAATGTAACATTTTTGGGCCGCATCCTCGTCATGCAATTCTAAACATGTACAGTTGTCAATGGAATGAGACTCAAATGATACATCATAGCAGTCAGATCTCTTAGGGCTAACTTTACATAGGGCTAACTTTACTTTACATGTCAGGGAAATTCACATCAATCTATGTGTTTGGCAAACTGCTTTACATGAAGAAAAAAAAATACGCACTGAGATTACTTCAAATGGCGGCACTATTTCTGAAATGTGACGATAAGAGCTTCTCTTTGGGGTACTCACCGGTATTGTTCCAAGGCTCTACACAGGATTGCATGTACAGCAGCTTTTCTTGTATTTCAGCATAAAGAAATGGATCAATACCTTAAATGGAGTGTCCCTTAGAGACTTTGGTGGTTTGAAGAATTTCCTAAATTCGTTTGAAAAAGAAAAAAGCAACACTTCAAATGTAACATTTTTGGGCCGCATCCTCGTCATGCAATTCTAAACATGTACAGTAGTCAATGGAATGAGACTCAAATGATACATCATAGCAGTCAGATCTCTTAGGGCTAACTTTACATAGGGCTAACTTTACTTTACATGTCAGGGAAATTCACATCAATCTATGTGTTTGGCAAACTGCTTTACATGAAGAAAAAAAATTCGCACTGAGATTACTTCAAATGGCGGCACTATTTCTGAAATGTGATGACAAGAGCTTCTCTTTGGGGTACTCACCTCTATTGTTCCAAGGCTCTACACAGGACTGCATGTACAACAGCTTTTCTTGTATTTCAGCATAAAGAAATGGATCAATACCTTAAATGGAGTGTCCCTTAGAGACTTTGGTGGTTTGAAGAATTGCCTAAATTCGCTTGAAAAAGAAAAAAGCAACACTTCAAATGTAACATTTTTGGGCCGCATCCTCGTCATGCAATTCTAAACATGTACAGTAGTCAATGGAATGAGACTCAAATGATAAATCATAGCAATCAGATCTCTTAGGGCTAACTTTACTTTACATGTCTGGGAAATTCACATTAATCTATGTGTTTGGCAAACTGCTTTACATGAAGAAAAAAAATACGCACTGAGATTACTTCAAATGGCGGCACTATTTCTGAAATGTGACGATGAGCTTCTCTTTGGGGTACTCACCTCTATTGTTCCAAGGCTCTACACAGGACTGCATGTACAGCAGCTTTTCTTGTATTTCAGCATAAAGAAATGGATCAATACCTTAAATGGAGTGTCCCTTAGAGACTTTGGTGGTTTGAAGAATTTCCTAAATTCGTTTGAAAAAGAAAAAAAGCAACACTTCAAATGTAACATTTTTGGGCCGCATCCTCGTCATGCAATTCTAAACATGTACAGTAGTCAATGGAATGAGACTCAAATGATACATCATAGCAGTCAGATCTCTTAGGGCTAACTTTACATAGGGCTAACTTTACTTTACATGTCAGGGAAATTCACATCAATCTATGTGTTTGGCAAACTGCTTTACATGAAGAAAAAAATACGCACTGAGATTACTTCAAATGGCGGCACTATTTCTGAAATGTGATGACAAGAGGTTCTCTTTGGGGTACTCACCTCTATTGTTCCAAGGCTCTACACAGGACTGCATGTACAGCAGCTTTTCTTGTATTTCAGCATAAAGAAATGGATCAATACCTTAAATGGAGTGTCCCTTAGAGACTTTGGTGGTTTGAGACTTTGAGACTTTGGTGGTTTGAAGAATTGCCTAAATTCGCTTGAAAAAGAAAAAAGCAACACTTCAAATGTAACATTTTTGGGCCGCATCCTCGTCATGCAATTCTAAACATGTACAGTAGTCAATGGAATGAGACTCAAATGATAAATCATAGCAATCAGATCTCTTAGGGCTAACTTTACTTTACATGTCTGGGAAATTCACATTAATCTATGTGTTTGGCAAACTGCTTTACATGAAGAAAAAAAAATACGCACTGAGATTACTTCAAATGGCGGCACTATTTCTGAAATGTGACGATAAGAGCTTCTCTTTGGGGTACTCACCGGTATTGTTCCAAGGCTCTACACAGGATTGCATGTACAGCAGCTTTTCTTGTATTTCAGCATAAAGAAATGGATCAATACCTTAAATGGAGTATCCCTTAGAGACTTTGGTGGTTTGAAGAATTGCCTAAATTCGTTTGAAAAGAAGAAAAGCAACACTTCAAATGTAACATTTTTGGGCCGCATCCTCGTCATGCAATTCTAAACATGTACAGTAGTCAATGGAATGAGACTCAAATGATAACATTTTTGGGCCGCATCCTCGTCATGCAATTCTAAACATGTACAGTAGTCAATGGAATGAGACTCAAATGATAAATCATAGCAATCAGATCTCTTAGGGCTAACTTTACTTTACATGTCTGGGAAATTCACATTAATCTATGTGTTTGGCAAACTGCTTTACATGAAGAAAAAAAAATACGCACTGAGATTACTTCAAATGGCGGCACTATTTCTGAAATGTGACGATAAGAGCTTCTCTTTGGGGTACTCACCGGTATTGTTCCAAGGCTCTACACAGGATTGCATGTACAGCAGCTTTTCTTGTATTTCAGCATAAAGAAATGGATCAATACCTTAAATGGAGTATCCCTTAGAGACTTTGGTGGTTTGAAGAATTGCCTAAATTCGTTTGAAAAAGAAGAAAAGCAACACTTCAAATGTAACATTTTTGGGCCGCATCCTCGTCATGCAATTCTAAACATGTACAGTAGTCAATGGAATAAGACTCAAATGATACATCATAGCAGTCAGATCTCTTAGGGCTAACTTTACATAGGGCTAACTTTACTTTACATGTCAGGGAAATTCAAATCAATCTATGTGTTTGGCAAACTGCTTTACATGAAGAAAAAAAAATACGCACTGAGATTACTTCAAATGGCGGCACTATTTCTGAAATGTGACGATAAGAGCTTCTCTTTGGGGTACTCACCGGTATTGTTCCAAGGCTCTACACAGGATTGCATGTACAGCAGCTTTTCTTGTATTTCAGCATAAAGAAATGGATCAATACCTTAAATGGAGTGTCCCTTAGAGACTTTGGTGGTTTGAAGAATTGCCTAAATTCGTTTGAAAAAGAAAAAAAGCAACACTTCAAACGTAACATTTTTGGGCCGCATCCTCGTCATGCAATTCTAAACATGTACAGTAGTCAATGGAATGAGACTCAAATGATAAATCATAGCAGTAAGATCTCATAGGGCTAACTTTACATAGGGCTAACTTTACTTTACATGTCTGGGAAATTCACAACAATCTATGTGTTGTGGCATCACGAGAGGACGTGTGGTAGACAACCGATACATTCCCTCAAGGGAGTGGCTTCCTGGCTACAAGATGGCCGCCAAGCAAACTACATTTCCCATGATGCATCACACAGACAGGTGTAGGTGTTTGGCTGGACTGATTAGAGCGGGAGTTCGAGCACTGGGAGAGAACAAAGAGAGGACACACTCCACACACTGCAGAGCGAGGAGGAAGACACAAAGCTGGAACTGAACAAAGGAAACGAACATAAAAAGGACATTACTGCTCTGGAGCATTGTTGTTCACCCGCAAGTATTTAAAGGACTTTTCTGTTGCTCCCGTAAACCTTTAAGTTGAACTTTTTCATTCTGAGTTGATCTTTGGATTAAAACTGCTTTAAGTTCAAACCTCTGTTTGCTTCTGTTCTCTTGGTTCTCTGCACAGTCCCACACCCTGCTAACTTGAACTGCCTCTCATGATGCCACATATGGTGGAGAATGCGGGCAGTGGGTTTATGTGCTTATGAGTACCAAAGAAGAACTTGACGACCTGGCAGAACGTTTTTCAGGACTTCAAACCAAAGAGCCTCAATCCAAAATGGAGAACCTGGTGAAAATGCTAGTGGAGGCCCAGAGGGCACAACAAGAAACGAATGCAGCCCTTTTGCAGCAGCAAATAAAGGCAAACCAGCTTAAAGAGCAGGAGCTCCGACAGACAAAGCCAAAAATCAAAGCAGGTAATTTCATATCGAAGTTGGGTGTAAATGACGATGTGGAAGCCTACCTATATGCTTTTGAGTCTACAGCTCTCCGCGAAGGATGGCCGAAGACACGGTGGGTGGGCCTCTTGGCTCCATTTCTCTCAGGTGAGGCCCTTAAAGCTTATCAAGATGTTGAGAGTGGCATTGGGGAAGACTATGACAAACTTAAAGAGGAAATTAGAAGCCGCTATGGCCTGACCAAGTTCAGCTTGGCTCAGCACTTCCATAATTGGAATTTTCGGAGTGGTGAGTCACCCCGTTCTCAAATGCACGAATTGGCACGAATAACCAAAAGATGGCTGGCTCCCGAATCAAACAGTGCTGGTGAAATTGTAGAGATGCTTGTTATCGATCGATACGTAAGAGCTTTGCCATATGAGGCGAAAAAAGTAATTAGCCAGCAGAAGCTAACGAAGGCCATGGAGCTCGTCGAAGCAGTTGAGCAATATCAAGCAGCGTCAGATATGCTACGGCTTACTCGAAAAGAGCAGTCACCTCCTGTCAGACCCAGTGGGGCCCGCCAAAAAGAAAATGGACCAAGCAGTCCTAGCTCTACTCTGCCGAGAAGACGAGTCGCCCCAGCCGTGCAGCGTGAATATCCACAGCGTGAATATCCAAATCCTGAATATCGTCAGTGCTACCGCTGTGGCGAGGTAGGCCATATCTCCTGGCAGTGCGAAAAGCCGATGGACGAGCCAATGCCTACAGCCCCATCTGCCAGCAGTCCTCAGACACATTTTGCAGCCCTCCTTGGTGAGTGTGTCGATCGCAGACCAGTCTGCCCCGTAACCGTGAACCAATATGACGTAGAAGCCCTCCTAGATTCGGGAAGTGCCCGGACGTTAATTCATGAGTCGGTGTTGGAAACCCCACCCTTGTCCCCGGGCGAACAGGTTCCAGTGGTGTGTGTTCATGGAGACACCCGGGAGTATCCAACAGCAATGGTGAAGCTGAAAACCACCAAGGGCTCTTTTGATGTTAAGGTTGGAGTAATTAAATCGCTTCCCGTCCCAGTCCTGATTGGTCGAGACTGTCCAGCTTTTTCTATGCTATGGAAAGACGCCCAGAAGCGGCTCAGCCGAGAACCCCGAAAACGTAAGTCCCAAGTGAGTACAATGGATAAATCCTGGGTTAACCTTGCCAAGTCTTGTTCTTCCCCATCCGATGTGGCCCCAGTTTTTGCAGTAGACTCCAGTGATGGCGGTTCCGACCCCGGGGTGTGGCCGACACTGAACCCCAACCCAGCCCCAGTGAAGACGAGGCTGCAGAACTCAGCAAGACGCCAGCACTTAAAGGTCAGTTTGGTACTGCTCAATTACAAGACCCAACCCTGAAAAATGTCTTAGGAAATATCCAGGTCTTAGAGGGTGTACTCATTGGAAATAGAGTAACTCCTTCCTTCCCTCATTTTGCTGTTAAAAATGGTCTCTTGTATCAAGTTGTAAAAAGTAATGATAAAGTAATTGAGCAGCTGCTGGTTCCCAAACCTCACCGTTCCTCTGTTCTACACTTAGCCCACACTCACATACTGGGAGCTCATCTAGGGGTCGAGAAAACCAAGGAAAGAATACTACAACGGTTCTTCTGGCCAGGAATTCACAAGGAGGTAGAAAATTACTGTCGCAGTTGTCCGGAATGCCAAGTGATGGCGCCAAAACCTACATACAAGAACCCTCTCATCCCCTTGCCGATAATTGAAACTCCTTTTGAAAGGGTGGGAATGGATATTGTGGGACCACTTCCCAAAAGCGCTCGAGGCCATCAATACATCCTAGTCCTGGTGGACTATGCCACCAGGTATCCAGAAGCAATTCCCCTAAGAAAAGCTAATGCTAGACAAATAGCACAAGAGTTGTTCCTCTTTAGCACTAGGGTAGGGCTACCAAAGGAGATTCTAACGGACCAGGGAAGTCCTTTTATGGCCCGAGTCACCAAGCAACTATGTGCATTACTGCGGGTGAAACAGGTCCGAACTTCAGTGTATCATCCGCAGACGGATGGCCTAGTGGAAAGATTCAACCAGACACTTAAAGCTATGTTGAAAAAGACTGTTGGCGAGGATGGACGTAATTGGGACCAGCTTATCCCATATGTCATGTTTGCAGTGAGGGAGGTTCCCCAGTCCTCTACGGGGTTTTCTCCCTTTGACCTGCTGTACTCACACAGGCCTAGAGGACTGTTGGACATAGCAAAAGAAACGTGGGAGGAGCAACCATGTCCTCACAGAACCATGATTGAACATGTGGAGGCGATGCGTACACGTATGTCCACTATATTTCCGATTGTGAAGGAGCACATGGAGAAGGCACAGAGGGATCAAAGCGCATCATATAATCGAGGGGCCCAACCCCGAGAGTTCAAACCAGGAGATAGGGTGTTAGTGTTGGTGCCAACAGTGGAGTGCAAATTCTTGGCCACCTGGCAAGGGCCCTTTGAGGTCATCGAAAAGATAGGGGATGTTAATTACAGAGTGAGACAACCAGGAAAGAGAAAAGGGGAACAAATCTACCATGTTAACCTTTTAAAAAAGTGGCATGATAGGGAGGCACTGTTCACTGCTTGTCCCCCTAGCACACCCGAAGAAATACCCAGAGCTATGGTTCAGTTTGGGCCTGACCTTTCCCCACATCAGCTACAGCAGGCAAAGGAGCTGGTGGATGGCAACCAAGACGTCTTTTCATCTCTCCCAGGCTGTACCCACCTAGTGGAACATGAAATCCGCACCCAACCGGGACAAGTTGTGAACCAAAGGCCATATAGGATCCCAGAAGCTCGCAAAAGGTTGGTCGAGGAGGAGGTAAGGAAAATGTTGGAATTGAATGTCATTGAGGAATCCAAGAGTGCCTGGTCGAGTCCAATTGTCTTAGTGAGTAAGCCAGACAACACGGTACGGTTCTGTAATGACTTTAGAAGGGTGAATGCAGTGTCTGAATTTGATGCCTATCCCATGCCTCGTGTGGACGAGCTAATTGAGAGCCTTGGCAACGCCCGATTCATAACTACCCTTGATCTTACAAAAGGTTATTGGCAGGTTCCAGTGGCAGCCGATTCCAAAGAAAAACAGCCTTCGTCACGCCAGGAGGCCTTTGGCAGTACCGGATGATGCCTTTTGGACTCTGTGGGGCCCCGGCCACTTTTCAACGCTTAATGGATCAGGTATTAAAACCCCATAAAGATTATGCATCTGCATATTTAGATGATGTGGTGATCCAGAGCGTTGATTGGGAAAGCCACTTACCTCGGGTGCAGAAGGTCCTTGACTCTCTCCGGCAGGCGGGATTGACAGCAAACCCCAAGAAATGCAAGCTGGCCTACAATGAAACCAACTACTTGGGGTATACAATCGGTAGGGGCCTTGTGAAACCTCAGGAGGCAAAGCTGGTGGCCATCCAGGATTGGCCAAGACCCCAAACAAAGAAGCAGGTGAGATCTTTTTGGGCCTTGCTAATTACTACAGACGATTTATACCTGACTTTGCCATGTTAGCTGCCCCTCTCACAGAACTGACAACAAAGAAACACTCCCGGATGGTGAAATGGTCCCAAGGTGCAGAAGACGCGTTTGCCAATCTGAAGAGGGCTCTGTGTTCCAGACCAGTTCTTACAGCCCCGGATTTTAGTAAGGAGTTTGTGGTCCAGGCCGATGCCTCTGAGGAAGGTTTGGGGGCCGTCCTGTCCCAGATGCATCGAGGTGAGGAACACCCAATCCTTTATTTGAGTCGGAGGTTGCTGCCGAGGGAGAAGAAATATGCAACTGTGGAAAAAGAAGGGTTGGCGATCAAATGGGCCTTAGAGATGCTAAAATACTATCTGTTGGGGAGGAAGTTCACGCTGGTAACAGACCACTCTCCCTTACAATGGATGGCTAAAAACAAGGAGACAAACAGTAGGGTGACTAGGTGGTTCTTAGGGCTTCAACCTTTTAACTTCTCTGTCATTCACAGACCTGGCCGTCTTCATGGAAACGCGGATGCCTTGTCCCGTCGTGATGCCTTCTGGTCCTCATTCAACCTGCCGCGGACGTCAGGCCCAGGGGGAGGGATGTGTGGCATCACGAGAGGACGTGTGGTAGACAACCGATACATTCCCTCAAGGGAGTGGCTTCCTGGCTACAAGATGGCCGCCAAGCAAACTACATTTCCCATGATGCATCACACAGACAGGTGTAGGTGTTTGGCTGGACTGATTAGAGCGGGAGTTCGAGCACTGGGAGAGAACAAAGAGAGGACACACTCCACACACTGCAGAGCGAGGAGGAAGACACAAAGCTGGAACTGAACAAAGGAAACGATACATAAAAAGGACATTACTGCTCTGGAGCATTGTTGTTCACCCGCAAGTATTTAAAGGACTTTTCTGTTGCTCCCGTAAACCTTTAAGTTGAACTTTTTCATTCTGAGTTGATCTTTGGATTAAAACTGCTTTAAGTTCAAACCTCTGTTTGCTTCTGTTCTCTTGGTTCTCTGCACAGTCCCACACCCTGCTAACTTGAACTGCCTCTCATGATGCCACAG
>JAODXP020000016.1:10673459-10777101 GCA_027497455.2 Sardinella longiceps | reverse complement strand
CTTGCACTTGTTTCTTGCACCTGGGAAGAAGGTTTAAAAAAACTTTATGTGACATAATATTAGTAATTACACACTTCAATAATAAACAATATGTTTCTCTTAAATTCATATAAAACCAGCCAAAACAGTTTTTTGTTGCTGAAAGCAAAGCACACCATCCCCTAAAACTCACCAACAAGCACCACTACCAACATAAGGCCAACTGCTAAGGGGACACCAAAATGCCTCGCCCTGCTGCCAGAGGAGGTATATTCTTCTGTGGGAGACAAATACGCTGGTATTATTTATCACTGTAAAAATAGGGAATTGCTTGTTTGAATGAAATGATCAATTAATCTATCAGTTGAATGATTTATGTCCAATTTCTGAACATGTGTAACTCAAGTAAATATTAGATGTCTTATGTGAAGCATCAGGCGCTGCCTATCTCCATTCCCCTACCCCTACGCCATATGGCTGCATGACTACAGTGGGGGGTTCGCCCTCTGGTACTCCCATGTGTTAACTTTACCCACTATACTCTAGATATCTGAGCAGAGGCAGCAGGTATGGTCTTTAGTTTGATCCGACCATGTGACCCGAGGTGTGT
Organism: Sardinella longiceps; assembly: GCA_027497455.2. NCBI lineage: Eukaryota > Metazoa > Chordata > Actinopteri > Clupeiformes > Clupeidae > Sardinella > Sardinella longiceps. Next base: position 10,776,512 of record JAODXP020000016.1, on the reverse strand, counting down.
CTAATCTATTCTATTAAATTCTAATGTATTCTTTATTCTATTCTATTAAATGCTAATTTATTTAGGCCTAATTTATCTTACAGTCCATACCCAGCCTTCTGTTGGCATCATCCTTACATTTTCCCATAAGCTATTCAAAATGCATTGCAACTTAAAATATCCTAAACTGTTAACTCTCATCAGCTGTCTTAAAAAAAGGAAGGGAGATATTCTCTACACTACCAAGCAAACCCAGCATCATGCTGTGCCTACAATGCATGAGCATTCTTTAGGCTCAAATGCTTTATTGATTTCCAGTTGCCCTAAGAAACTCGTTTTACTGACAAAGTGATTTGATGATGACAGACACAAAGGCAGTCTGTTCATGTATTCATAAATACCACTTGGGAACTCCATTGCACATCTGTCTAACTGCCTCTCATTTGCGCTGCTCCACTTCAAAGGAATTTCACCACGACAGTGCAAGACGTAATTTCTCTCCACTTGCAGGAGATTTTACATCACTTGCGGACGTCCGTGAGCCACTAGAAAAATCCGGTAGACTCACGGACGTTCCGGGAGAGTTGGGATGTCTGAGAAGCGGATGCTCTACCACAAGGCCAACTCAACCGTAACGCTAGGAGCACTTTGGGATTCAATATCTTGCACAAATACACTTCAATAGGGTCAGGCAGAGCAGGTCTCAAACCTGCAACATTCCAGTTGCCGAATGGGACCTCTCCCACCTGCCCCAAATCATGCCTATAACCCAAAATAATTTCTCCTGCTGCTCTTGATGACTCTTAGTGGCTGTTCACACTGAACGCGATTCAATTCAATAAAACGCGAGTGTTCTGAAATAGAGAGTGACAAAAACTTGCAGTTCAAAATTGTTAAATGTATGTCTTGTTGCTATGGCAGCTAGTTTTGGCTAAACCGCTAACTCCCTGACATAGCTATGACCGGCAGCTAATCAACAGGCCCGTTGTTGAAGAAAACGTGACATCAAAAGTTAAACTATTTTCAACTTTGAGCGCTTGTGTTTTTTGGTCGCTTGCAGTTTTTTTCACGCTTTTCTATGCGAGGTGCTTCTCAATGGTCAAGTTGCATCGTTCCATAGGGAAACAATTGAATTTGAGTGCCTGGAGGTGAAAAAAAGCGTGTCACTGTGAACGGCCGCTTACCTTCATTCCTCACCACCAGCAAGGTCACATTGTGCCTGTACTTGGGCCCGGCAGCTCTGTCATCAAAGACATCACACTGGAGGGTGGTGAGGTTGTCTTGCTCAGAGATGTTGCGTAACTCCAGGCTGAAGTTTCCAGTGTAAAACTGGCTGGTGAAGAGACGGGTCCGGTTATGGTAGGCTGGGTTCTGATATGATAAATCCTCTTGTCCTTTGTAGAAGTGGTGAACTATCATCTCATTGTCCACCACCAATGGCTCCGGTCCCGTACGAAAAATGTCTGCATTGTTGTTCTTCTCCTGGCTTGTGTCTGTGGTGTACCAGTCCACCCGGGTCACAGGCAGAGAGACAGAGGGATCTGGGAGATTGCAGGGCAGCACAGCTGTCTGACCCAGAGTGACCTGCAGAGGGCGCTGTCCCAGAGCTGCAGGGGATCCAGGGGCAGTAGGCAGGAGCCCTGAGACCTCTGGGGCTTTCTGCTCATGGGGAACTGCACCAGTCTCTGCTGTAGACATAAGGCAAGGCAGAGGATTTGGATCCTGTGTCAATATACACATGGTCTTATATGTCAAAGCTTCTCTTTCTCTCTCTATCTCTGTCTCACTCTCTCTCTCACACACACCGTCTCGGAGGACTTTCTGAGGGGAGCGTGTCTATGTTCCCACAGCTCTATGTTCCCACAGCCCTATATTATCACATTTTCTGAGAGTTTTTCTTCTTTCTTTCTTCAAAGTCAGGTACTATATTCCCACATTTCTACCCCTGCCTGGTAGACCCCCTATGTAAGTTCAAGCAAGATTCGATCTTTGGTATTATTTGCCCTCAATGGTGCCTTCCTGGTAGTGGGGTTTAGTTTTGCATCCACATTCCACAACGATTTTATATTCATCCACCTCAGCGATCATTTTTGAAATCGACCTCAGCAATCATTTTTGGAATCAGTTTCAGAATCCTCCATTCTAATGTGTACGGAAGGGCTAAATGGATAAATATTACCTGTGTTGGCGTAAACATGCCCTTATCGGAACATATTGCTGTGGAAAAATAGGGTCTAATTTTTAAAATAAATATTTGTAATGTGAGAGCATGCGGGGCTGTGGGAACATAGAGCCCAATTTCCCAAATGTCCTAAGAAATGTGGGAACATAGGGCCTAATTTCCAAAAATTCTGTCAAAAATAAAAATACCTAACAAATGTGGGAACATAGGGCTGTGGGAACATAGAGCTGTGGGAACAAAGAGCTGACCCCTTTTCGGAGTAGCTGGAGATGTTAAAGTAACATTTATAACACAACTGATATCCCAACTCAATGAAAGATCCAGTAATCAGAAGGGGTGTTATGTAGGGATAATGAACGACACGGCGTTCACATATAGAAAAATAATGCACGGGTTCGAAGTTCTAAAAGCCCACAACGCGTAGCGTGCATTATTTTTTCTATATGTGCACGCCGTGGAGTTCATTATCCCGCTTATACCACTATTGCCACTTCTCCGCTATGTGGTTTGACTAACAACATGCCCGTTTTGATGGCTAGGTGGCTAGCTGATGGTTGAAGACAAGCTAGTTGTCAGAACTACTTCTTTCCGCCACAAATCGTCTCAATCAAAACTTACCAAGATAAACTGCCGTTATTAGTTCTAATGTACAGTTGCTAAGTCAGTCGTTAATTCCATCAAGCGTCCAAAAGACTCTAACATGTCTTGGGCTCTGTAAATTCACTGTCTCCCATACTTCCAAACAAAGTGTGACAGAGTTAAAAACCATCGCCGTCACAAGTTGCAATGTTGCTGTGTCATGAACGTTGGTCGGGTCACTAAATTGTGAGCTTGTGTTAACGTGACAGTTTCTTAAAAGTCAGGGCGAGTTGGGCGAATTGATATGGGTCATTCCGTGTGAAATCAACCAGTGACGGACCGGTCACCCTCTCTGAAAAATCTGAAAAAAATTACAGTTGTTTGTATACTCAACCTATGCTTGAATCTGAAATAGTAAGTCTGTATCACTAGTGGTTGAAAAGTACAGCCATTTGAAAGTTCAAGTAATTTTAAGCATTTTGGTGAACAAGCCTTTTGTCCAACTTCCAACATAACTGGCTCTTTTAGTATTTCACACACAATGATGAAACCATGTGCATAGAAACACATTTTCCTGTAGAGTTCAAAAATCTACTCAGATCAGATGTATCTTGAGTAGTTTCCCCTCTCCAGAGCTCTGAAGATGGCTGTAAATTCTATGTGTGATTTCACACCACCACCTTTCAGGGCTTCTTGTTCAAAAAGGAAGTGAGACAAATTTATCCGAGTTTTTTACCCACTCAAATATGGATTTTGCGGTCCTGTTTATGCATTAACTTTTGTTGATAATGTTATCATACTGTCAGAGCATTTCTTCAAAGATGGTTCCAATTTTGGAAAATGCTGTTTTCATCCTCTTATTTTACCATGTGGACAGTTTGCAAGATTTTTTTAAATTTTACCATGACTCATTCAGTATCTGAGGAACATCTGTCCAAAATTTTGTGTTGTTGCTGAGTCTCGTTATTGTGATATGATTTTTTGAAAATATTGTCAGTAACTCCACTGATTTACATTGACTTCCATTGTATTGAAAGTGCACCATATATGGCACAATGTGGTACTGCAGATAAGCAAGGAGAAATCCAGCATAAAGCCAATAGGCCCATTGTTCCAGTTACCTGAATGCTGTCTTTCAGAAAAAGAACATAAAAATTGATTATAGACCAAATAACAAACAAACTAATGCTGAGTGAATGGGGCAGAATTAAATAGAAATGAAAGTAAGTTGTTGGGTAGGATTTCTCCTTTAATTCAGTGGATTTACTGACAATATTTTCAAAAAATCATATCTAAATAACGAGACTCAGCAACAACACCAAATTGTGGATAGGTGTTCCTCAGATACTGAATGACTCATAGTAAAATTTAAAAAAATCTTGCTAACTGTCCACGTGGTGAAATGAGAGGATGAATATGGCCTTTGTAAAAATCATACCTGTTTTTAAAAAAAATGCTCTGACAGTATGATAACAATATCAACAAAAGTTAATGCACAAACAGGACTGCAAAATCCATATGTGAATAGGAAAAATACTCCGATAAATTTGTCTCACTTAGTTTTTGTTTTTAGTTTTTAGCCCTGAAAGGTGGAGGTGTCCAAACAAGTATAGAATTTATTGCCATTTTCAAAGCTTTGGAGGGGGAAAATAAAACCAGATACATCTGATCTGAGCTGATTTTTGAATTCTACAGGAAAATGTGTTTCTATTCACATGGTTTCACAATTGTGTGTGAAATACTGAAAGAGCCAGCAATGTTGGAAGTTGAACAAAAGGCTTGTTCACCAAAATGCTTAAAAAATACTTGAAATTTCAAATGGCTGTACTTTTGCAACCATTAGTGATACAGACTTACTATTTCAGATTCAAGCATAGGTTGAGCATACAAACAACTGTAATTTTTTTCAGATTTTTCAGAGAGGGTGACCGGTCCGTCACTGGTTGATTTCACACGGAATGACCCATATGCAAGTCTGAATATGGACGGAAAAGTGGAACTACTTCATAGCCGTGCAGTTAACTGAAAAATAATGCACGTTCTAAATAGGGCATCACAATAGAAAATTTGACCAAACAGTGGTATGAAATTCCATAATCATTCCAAGCCTACATGTTAGATGTAGTATCATACTTTTCTACTGAAAAAAGTGGTCTACTATTTTACTGTAATAATAAGCAGAATTTAAAATTCCAAACATGAAATAATGACAAGATGTGACCCACACACACACAAAATAGAGGAATTTACATTTGCTTATTTGCAAATACGTCAGTATATACATATTCAGCTAAGCTGAACTAGTAAAATTCCCCTGCATAAACACACACACACACACACACACACACACACTCACTCACTCAGTGCTGGTACGTGGCAGCCAGCTGTGGTGGAGTCCACGCCTTTTATCTCCATTTCCTTCTCTCTCAAGTACTTGACATGACACACACACACATACACACACACGTTTCCTAGTTGTCTTTTACAATGGGTCTAGGATTCAAAGCCTTACCCAGCCATGCAGTCGTCATGAGCAGCAGTGTAATGTAAAGCACCAAAGGCGACTTAATCCAGTGAGACATTCTGAAAGCAAGACAAAACAAAACTAGACAAGCACTAGGAGAGTGCCGATCTCCACCATGTCAATAAGGTATTGTGTCAGTAAGGCCACTGACACAATACAAATCCCAGATGTTCTGGATCACCACCAAAATTTAATTACCTGTTCCTTGTTCTAATACACGTTTCTGAAAATTCTGAAAAAGAGCATTTGTAGGCCTACCTGTGGGTGCACTAGTATGGAGTGGACAGCGTGGTTCCAGTTAGGGGCCAATCGGACTGTAGTAAAGAGAGTTACAGAGGATTAACTGAGGCCACAAAAAGAATGAGTCTGGTGCTATGAAAAAGTTTTAGTGTCTGTGTGTAGACGCGTGCATCTGTGTGCAGAGTTCACAAACGGATGATGCATGAAAACCACAGTGGCCCAACCTCAGACACCACATCAAAACACCACCTCCGCTGTTTGTTTCACACCATTGACATCATTTGACACACTTAATTTTTTGTATCTTTGACGATCTCTTAATCAATATCATTAGCATGTTTATACAGCAAGTCTCAATTGTCTACCACGACAATGTAAGCTGCACAACATACTGGACAATGACTGTCATCCACTCTACAACACTATCATACAGCAGAAGAGTTTGATCACCTGGAGACTGAGCACCCTGACATGCACAACAGACAGATTTAGGAAGTCATTTGTACCCAGGGCCATACAACTCTTCAATGCTTCACTGAAGGAAAAAGGACAGCTAGACTTCTCTGCATAGTCTATCTGCACTCCCACCCTATGTGCACTCACAGGACTTTTTGTTCAAGTCACTGTTTACTGGCTACATTAGCCCACATGCATAACCTGGCACAACCTCTCTTACATCTGACTTATTATTCTGACTTATAATTTATTTTTTTGTCCTTTTTTGGATCTACAGAACTGTAGTATGCAGTATACTGGAACTCTTGACATGACCAATCCCCAGCACATTAATGTGCATCTGCATCTCTTTTCCCTTTAGTATTGGATTCTATTGTGTTTAGTATTGGATTCGATTGCCTTTTATATATAACTTATTAGCATGTTAGCATAAAAGAAGCCTCTCTAGCCTACCATTATGAGTTCACAGCCTGGAAGTCCAGATTATTAGATGCTAAATGTCTATAAGCAATCGTAACGTCTAGAAAACATATTGCATGTTTTCAATTCTAACCATACCTCATGATAATGACATTGGAAAAAATGAATTGCGAACTAAAGACTTCACCAGCTAACCACTCTACAAACCTCTGTGGGAGTTGGTTAGCCACCAACAGCTAACATAGTGGAAGACACCTCATCTTTCTTATTATCTAAAAAAAACTTGATTGCAGCAGAAAAGCACATTGTTCACAATTCTAGCTACCCAAAATGTCAGTTTTCTAGCAAACTATAGGCATTTTGAAAGGATTTCTACCGCATGAGACAAGAGGGGTCTTACCTCTGTAGTGGCTCGTGGTAAAATGGTGGCAAGCTGTGGTGCAGGCTAGAGTTCACGCCTCTACATCCTTTTCCCCCTCTCTCAGTTACTGTAAATGACACGATTAGCCTGAAAGAAGATTCTGAAAGGTGCATAGTAAGCTATGTGTGTGTTTGGGCGACCTGCTGACTTAACTGGTAAGCCTGAGGTTTGTGGTAAAGCCCACAATGGGTGTATGCATGTACACAACGTCTCATAATGTTGAAGAAAACTCCAGGAGATAGAAAGTCTATCACTGATCTGTTAATTATTTGTAGTTGGTAGGGCAATGTGTGTGTGCATGTTTGGAGGAGCTATATCACACACACACACATGACTGATGGATGTATTCCATGATCTTTGGTATTAGTCTCAAAATGACTCCTTTTCCAGAGTAGCTGAGGCAGCTTGTCTGGATGTCAAGAGATCCAAGTCAGATCCACCTGGGTAACACCTATCAGTCTCACAGAAGAGATCCATTGGTCACGTTGAGTATAACCAGCGTTTCGATTCCAGTTCATTTTCAATGGAGCACGTCAAATCATCCCACAAAGAATTTTGGGAATTAGGTAGTAATAGATCCGTCAGTAAAAAGACACCCATTTGTAATCAGTTTAATGAACATGTTGCATCTCTTTAGTTTACATTTATTGCAAAAAATAAATGGCTATAGATGCCATTAACAAGAGATTGATTTGTTCAAAGCAATGTACAGTTTTAACAGTTATACAGATATTATCAGATGTCAATGCGGGCCAAACAGAAATGTTTCCACGGGCCACCAATGGCCACGGGCCACACTTTGCGAACCTATGCTTTTAAGGCATCATCTGGAGTGAATCAACCCGTAGCCCTGTCGTTTCATATTGCTAGGCCTATGTGTTGTTGATAGGCATTTTGTTCAACATTGACCAGATAGCAGCCAACGCTAACTGATAAGGGCATGATGGGCATACAGTATATGGGTTGATAGGCATTTTGTGCAACATTGACCAGATAGCAGTCAACGCTAACTGATAAGGGCATGATGGGCATACAGTATATGGTATATGGTGATATGCTAACTGATAAAAGGTATGAAAGTTAAATTTTTATGCAATTAATTTTCATGGAATATGCCCGTATCTATTAGCTGCAAGTTTGCATATTTGGGCTATGTTAATTGTGTTGCCATTCTGATCCCGACAATAGCACTCAGTAGCCTCTAACAACAGCGATATGGACCGATTGACTCCAGATTTGTCCTACTAGTTTCAAAAATTGTGCAGATAGAATCACAGGTCGTGCTCACAAGAAAAAAGTGAGAAAAAAAACAAAACAAGTCAAGTCAAGTCAAGTCAAGTCATTTTTATTTATATAGCACATTTCATGCAACATAGTTGATCCAAAGTGCTTTTAAAATAATAATAATAATAATAATAATAATAATAATAAACAAATAATAATAATAACAATAATAATAAACAATAAACAAATAATAATAATAATAATAATAATAATAATAATAATAATAATAATAATATGCAAATGACCAAAAAAAAAAAACAAACAAACAAAAATAATAACAAAAAATAAAAGAGGAAAGGGGTTTAGGGAGAATTAAAGGCTAGGGAAAAAAGATGTGTTTTTAACTTAGACTTAAAAAGATCAATGGTATGAATGGACCTAATGTGGGAGGGGAGACTATTCCAGAGCTGGGGAGCAGAAACAGAGAAGGCTCTGTCACCTCTGGTTCTAAGGTGAGAGGAGGAACAGAAAGAAGAAGTTTAGAGGAAGATCTGAGGGGCCTAGAAGTACAGTAAGGACTAAGTAAATTGCAGATGTAATCAGGTGCTAATTGATGTAAGGCTTTAAAAACATAAAGTAACAATTTAAACTCAATTCTATATTTCACTGGCAACCAGTGCAGTTCACAGAGCACAGGAGTGATGTGATCACGCTTCTTAGTTCCAGTAAGCAATCTAGCAGCAGCATTTTGAACCATTTGTAATCTAGCAATAGAAGAGTTGGGAAGGCCAAAATAAAGTGCATTGCAATAGTCTAATCTTGAAGTGATGAATGAATGAATTAGAGTTTCCATGTCTTTAGCAGAGAGGAAAGATTTTAACTTTGCAATGGTTCTCAATTGGAAAAAACTGGCCTTCACCACACTGCTTATTTGATTACTGAATGTGAGTGAAGAATCCAGGTAGACTCCAAGGTTTTTTACTACACTACTGAAATTTGAAGATAAGGGACCAAGAGCATTACTCAGGTCAGATACAGAAGTAGGAGGCCCAAATATGATCACTTCAGTTTTCTTTTCATTAAGTTGTAAGAAATTCATGGCCATCCAACATTTGATATCATTAAGACAGTTAAACAGGTTTACCAAAGAGCCAGAGTCACCAGGAGTGACTGGAAGGTAAAACTGTGTATCATCTGCATAGCAATGGTACTGAACACTGTATTTTTCAAAAATTGATCCAAGTGGGAGCATATACAGGGAAAATAAAAGAGGGCCTAAAATGGACCCTTGGGGGACACCACACTTGATTGGAGCAGAGGAAGAGGAATAATTATCCAACCTGACTGAAAAGGTTCTATTGCTCAAATAAGACTTAAACCATTGCAGAACTGTGCCCTGTAGACCAACTTCAGCCTCCAGTCTTTTTACAAGAATGGAATGGTCTATTGTGTCAAATGCAGCACTAAGGTCGAGGAGAACTAGGAGGGCACAGGAACCAGAATCAACAGAGAGAAGGATGTCATTGTGGACTTTGATCAGGGCAGATTCAGTGCTGTGTAAAGATCTAAACCCAGATTGGAATTTATCAAAAATGCTAAACTTGTTTAAATATGGAGATACTTGGGAGAGGACTACTTTTTCCAGGATCTTAGACATAAAAGGTAATTTGGAAATAGGCCTATAATTCTTAAGATCACTGGCGTCAAGATTAGGCTTTTTAAGTAGTGGTTGCACTACCGCCTGCTTAAAACTAGATGGAACCTCTCCATATGTTAAGGAGTTATTAATTATAGCCAGTGCAATAGGACATATGGCTGTAAAGACTTCCTTAAAAAGGCGAGAGGGTAAGACATCTAAGTGGCAAGTACTAGGTTTTAAATGAGACACCACCTCAGAAAGCTGGAAGGGAGACACAAGTTGGAAGTGTTTGAGAGAGCTGAGTGATAAAATAGGAACAGATGGGTCATTATCTGAGGGTGGAATAAGGGATTTGATATTGTCGATCTTATCAATAAAGAATCTGAGAAACTTTTCACAGATCTCAGTGGAAGGGGCAACAGTGGAAGTGGCAGCAGGAGGATTTAAAATTGAGTTAATAGAGCTAAACAAGATTTTAGGTCTATGAGAATTACTATTAATTAAGTCTGCATAATACTCAGCCTTAGCCGTCTTAACAGCTCTTTGGTACATTTTAAGAGAATCTCTATAAATGTCATAGGACACCTGTAATTTATCTTTTCTCCATTTACGTTCAGCTCTCCTACAGAGTTGTCTGTGGGAGCGAGTGGAGTCATTCAACCAGGGGGTAGAATTAGACTTAGACTTAGAATGTTTTAGTTTTAATGGAGCCACACTATCAAGGGTGTTGGAACAAGAGGAGTTAAAGAGAGTGACTAGATGTTCAGTGTCAGTAAGGGTGGAAAGTGCAACTGAGATACTAGAAGAGTGGCTGAGCATAAAAGTGTCAGAGAAAAGAGAGGCAGTTGATGAATTAATAGATCGGGCATAAGAGTAAGTCTTCGAGGATGGGGGCGGGGACGGGGCAAACAACAACAACAACAAAAAAACATTGTAGCAGTAAGTATGATGCTTCCACATCATATCTGAACAAAAATGGGGAACTCAGAAAGTTTTTTTCTAACATTTTCTGAAGATGGCGCTTGCTATCTAAACAGAAAGCTGTTTTATTCAATTCAGCTCCAGGCTGTATGCGACCACACAGCCAAATTCATAGATGTGTGTGTTGGCTTTACCGGGTCAGTGCATGATGCGAGGGTGCTACGTAACAGCCCCATTTACTATGAGAGACAGTACCCTCCCCCTGGATACTGCATCATTGGGGATGGTGGCTACCCGTGCCTCTCTGAACCCATCGCCCTGATGACTCCCTACAGACAGCCTCTCCGCAACAGATTCCAGATGAGCTTCAACAGCCACCTGTCCAAGGCCAGGGTCGTCGTGGAGAGGTCCTTTGGGATACTGAAGACCAGATGGAGGGCCATTTTTCTGAAGGCACTGGAGGTAGACATCCTCTATGTGCCGGAGGTTGTCACCTGCATAATATTTGCCTGAGCCAGGGAGACCTGCTGGAGCCAGAGGATGTGGACGAGGCAGCAGGGGACCACCCAGGGCAGAGAGGAGCAGCACCTCCAGGAGCCATCTGTGGTGCAGAGGACAGGAACAGAATGGCCACACGTTGTTATGCTCCTGACCATGATTATTTGTAAATACTATAAATAAATTTGTCCTTAACCACATCAGAATATTTTGTTTGTGAAACTACACCAACACTAGGCTATGTTACACCACAGTAACACTAAACAGTTAATAGCTTTTAAAGAATTCTGCAACCATGACATTAGTTACTTGTAAAATAATGTTTAATTTTATTTCAACAAATTAACATATAAACATATCAATATCAACATCATTTAAAAATATTCAACATCATTTAAAAATATTCAAAACTTTAACAAACTATGTACAATTAACATATTTAACACATTTAAAGATGATGTTAATCTACTTCTTTGCGACCATCTCAAGTATGGCCAGTAGCCGCTCCTCCCTGGCCGCAGTATCCCTCTCCCTCTGCTCATCCCTCTCTCTCATCTCCCGCATTAATCTCTCCTCCCTCTCCACAGTCTCCCTCTGCCACCTCTCATCTCTGTCCAGCAGCAGCTGGAACCGCCTTTCCTCTCTCTCTTCTGCAGCCTCCCTCCTTCTCTCCCTCGCTCTCTCCTCCTCCTCCAGCCTCTGGAACTCAGCCTCATCCCGGTCTTGCATGTCTTGCAGAACCACTGCCACATCTACCCGCTTCCTTTTTGGGGTTGATGTGGCAGAGGTTCCTTGAGATGTACGCTCTGGGGCAGGTCCAGAGGGGGGTGTGACCACCACCGCGCCATTGGTGGATGAGGCAATGAGGACTATGGGCGTCACAGAGGGCCTGGCCCCCAGTGCCTCATCCATCAAAGAATACCACTTCCATGATGCGGCAGTGACCTCATCCCCCTCTGTACTGACCCCAGTTGGTGGAGCCTTCAGGAGCTATGTGTGAATGTGAGAATTACAGAAAAAAAAAAAACAGGGAAGGTGTGAAATACACTCATTACTGTTACAATGACAACATAGTAAAACATAGGTGAAGTATCAACTTGCATTTACTAGTTCAAAGTTCAGTTCAGTAAATGCCAATAGAAAAAAGAAAAAAAAAAGAACGTAAACCAACCTTGTACTTCTGTTTGAGGTTCTCCCATTTCTTTTTCAGAAAGAGTGGGGTGACCTCCAAGGAGTTTTTCTGGATGAATACTCTGAAGTAGTACAGATAACAGGGCTATATCTGACTGTGTGCTTTGTGACATTGGGCACACAAAATTAACAGTTGCATCCTTGATTGAATCATTGCATGTGTTGTCTTTACATTTTACGTGTTGTCTTTACATTTCCCCAGCACAGTTCTGCAGTTGTTTGTAATCGTTGCTCTCAAGTTGATCGTGTTTCAACTCAAATGTTAACTAGACATTTTCCAAAATTTTAATTGGAATTGGTTGAATTGTCACGAAATGACCAATACAACAACAATTTGTGTAATTTATGCCTATAGCAGACATTCACTTACTCAAATCCGCACACTGAGGAGTTTTGCCTCCCAGTGAAGAGGGCTTGATTAGCCGTCTTAGTTGTAGGGCACCATCCGGAAGTGCGCGAATTGGAACAGACTGTTACCCTCTTGGACTCTGAGTCTGCACTGTCCCGGACTCTGCTGCTCCACCAATCATGATCACCATTTCCTGAACAACTTCCTCAAACTGCTGTTTTTTTTGAGGAATGACCTCAGGCTTGGGCTTAGAGCTGTGGCAACCAAATGATAGCGGTGGATCAGGAATTTCAGCTCCACTGCATCAGCTAACATGCTTTTCAACTGAGGGAAAGAAAAAGCGTGAGTGCAATTTCCGTAGATAATGCATCACGTGTATACATCTATATGTAGCATCAGTAATTGTGCTGTTTAAATGCATAGCCTATTAAGTATTGCTGTATACTACAAACAAATAGGCTATTAATACAGTTACTTGTTCTACTATGACTACCAACAAAACAGTAGTTTACCTCTTTCACAATGTCCCTATCGTCACTTTGAGGTGCTAAGCCTATAGTTGCAATATGGAATTTCACTGCATAGCTATCAACCACCCATCATCAAACACATCAAAATGGTGCTGCTTTAAAGAGAGAGAGAGAGAAAAAAAACAACGCAACTTTCCCTGCCACCCGCAATTTTCTCGCAATAAAATGCCTAAAATCAGTGCAACTTCTGCCGCAACTTTTCAGAAAACCTGCCGTGAAATCAAGCATTTTTGATCGCAACTGATGTGTTTTTTCTCAGCTTTCTGTCTTCAAAGTAACCGAAGCCCACACTAGGACTTAATGCCGAAAATGACTTTATTTTACAGTAACATTAACCGGTATACAATGCCACATGGGGAAGCGATAGTGTTCAGTCCAAGTCACAAGACATGTTTCCCTCGGGCTTGTCCCCAAGATGTTTCCTCGAGCTTCTCCATAAGATGTTTCTTGCTCCATCCCAAGATGTTTTTTGCTTTCCCAATTTCTCTCGTGTTTGCATGTCCTTTTTGTTGCAGGACCTAATTTACATATGTCCAATCAAACTTTAGTTTTATCATGGGTCATCCCCCTTTACTCAAATTGTTAGGACACTATTGTCCATTTATTAGTTTTACACACCACCTATTGTCCATTTATTAGTCTGTTCATTGTTCTGACACTGTCGCTTTCCCCTTGAGCTGGGGTTTCCCTTGTACATAAATCCTGGTCTCAGAGAGGTACAGCCGGATGGTCAGAGGTGCCAGAGGGTAAATCCATATTATGGAGATGCAGCTGGGTAGTCATAGCCTGTCTACACAGGTTTAAAGTTAAGGGGATCTTTGTTAACGTAAGTGTGATTAAGTGGGACCCATATGCACGTGCAAGTTCTTCCCGCGTGCTTCATGAGAGTACCTTCTGTATTCCCTGACTGTCCCCTGAATTTGTCATCCCTGGACCCCTCTCTCTCTGTGACCCTTATGCCCCCTGAATTGCCCATTCCTAGGTCTTTCGTCTCTGACCGGGTTATCCGGTGGCCACTGACGTCCCAGATACTTGTTTTTGTATCCGGCTGCATCTGCAAACATAACTGGTCTTACTGTTCTCTGCACCTCCCAACACATAACAGCCTTTTTACAGTTTCAGAGTTGAACATTGTCTGCACATGACAGTTGACATATTTCAGAGGGGCCCCTGTCTTTTTAGAATTGGCACAGAACAAGGAGCACACACACATAGCAAGAAGCACACTCACTTGGCCTCTCCTGCTGACAATATTGTGAACATATTCCAATTCTTCTTGATACCATTTTGACCATACAAATTAGAAAAACCACCACACAACTATCACAAAAAAGGCCCGCGAAATCCTGGGGGGACTGAGTAATTATCACCCACTGCACATAGAAGTACTCACCTGACCAACTGCTTATATACATTTCTTCCTACTAATAAGACTATGTTTGCTAGTATACACTTTGAATGCACACAACTACATATGCAAACCCCCCATAACCACCCACCCATCCCACCCGTGCACACACACACACACACACACACTTACCTTTCCAGGGATATATGTGCGTGCGCACACGCACAAACTCTCACTTACCGTATTTCCAGGGATGTATTCGCACACACATACTCACTTACCGTATTTCCAGGCATGTACGTGCACACACACCCACCTTTATACAATCAACTCACTAGTACACAGTGTGCACACACACTGACTCGCACAAAAGCACGTGTTTACATACAGTACATTATGCACATGCTTTTGGACTTCATGACACTTTTGTTTGTTGTTTTTTTTGTAATTTGTATAAGGGTGTGAGCTGCCCTTTACCGAACATCACAAGTTTACAAATCCAAGAGGCATACCACGGGCTCAGTGTGGATGAGGCGCCCATGATCACCTAGCCTGACATAGCCCGACCATAATACTGCTGTTCATCCGTATTCATGGTCTGGAGGTTCTTTAACCTGACGCGATTATACTGCGGGGGAGAGGGCATTCACTTCTGGTTTGAAACGATTGGACAGCTCGTCTAATCAGCTTCGCTTACTGGCCAGTAGACTCTCTACCGATGTAAACACGCCCAAGAGCTACCTCTCTCTCATCATAAACTGGGACCCTCTGCTTGTGCCTTTGTTTACCCAACACCAATACCACCTTGTGCCTTTGTTTACCCAACACCAATACCACCATGTTGCGTCCCTCGAAACATCCATGAAGACAGCACACAAAATTGAAGCAGGCACAAGAGAGCAGAGTTCCTGCGTTGAGTGGCACCAGCTGAGGAGGTGCCGCATCACCTCCACAAAATTCAGAGAGGTTTGTCATACCAGTGCTGCTGAAAACCTTGCGAAAAGACTTCTCCGATCCACTCATCAGACCGCAGACATGCGACGAGGTCTTGCCCTGGAGCCGGTTGCTGTGGAGGAATACTGCAGGGTCAGAGAGGTAAATCATTACCCTTGTGGCTTCTTGATCCACCCAGACGCACCATGGATGGGGACATCACCTGATGGTGTAGTGTACGATCCGGAAGGCCTACCAGAGTTTGGGCTTTTGGAAATTAAATGCCCCAATGTTTCAAGTTACGTTGACTGTCCGTACATCATGATCCGGGAAGGTACTCATTCACTGTGACGTTCACACCCTTACTTCTGGCAAGTCCAGGGACAAATGTTGATTTCGGGGTGTGAGTGGTGTGACTTTGTTGTGTACACCGAAAATTACATGTTCATCCAGCGTATTCGCCAGGACAGTGAAGTCACCCAAACCATTAAAAGAAAAGTTGACCATTTCTTTTTTTATTTTTTATCTAAATGCCTTTTTGTCAAATGAATGACTTCACTGCAATAAATGTGATTAAAGATGTACAGTAAAATGTTACTGTATTGTGTTTTTGTCTGTGATGCAATGTTTAAGATTGATAAATAAATTAATTTGAGCATTTTGTTGTTTTGGTGCTTTAAGTTCAGTTTCAAAAGGTACAAGGGATTAAAAAGACAGACCAACCAAAAGCAGATCACCACTTGAATTAATCTCACAAGTGTTTTAACAATGTAGAAGTCAAAGGCCTAAATAGTAGGCTTACACAAACAAATGTCAAATATTAATACAGAACATAACTAAGATTTGTTTGACTATAAAAACAACTTATTTACTGTATGCTAGCCGTACTAAAGGCACTGTTAATGAACCGCTTACTCAGGGTGCTGCCCATTTCACACAAAATCCTCACACTTCAGGGTTCTTTGCCCAGGCCTTTACCAGAGGCCCATTGTTATGGTTTGTAAGGAGACAAGCCACAGTGTACAATTGATTTATGTTTCCAAAAGCCCGTAGAGGGATGCACGAATCAAAAATCTTGTGCTCCTTGATCCGACGAATGGTGCACTCTACATGCACCCTCACGCGTGCTATAGCCTGGGTCTCACTCACCTCAGATGCAGATACTCCTCAAGCAAGCTCCAAAAACGCATCAGGTGATCATACGATGCAAACCTAAAGAAATACACATGCAGAGTACAACTTCATAACAATTGTTTGTCTTAAAGCATGCAACAGGATATACATAAAATTTAATTCAAAACATTTGTGCAAAATACATAGGTTAATGTTGAAGTAAAACATAAGAAGTTTTGCTACAACTGTAAGTGAACTAGCCACCTAAATGGATGTCAGACTCTTGCCAGGACTTGCACCTGGAATCTCCAACCCAAGGGTGGCGGCGTTACTATTACAGCACAAGAGTTTCTGACAGAATACCACAATTTAACTCCCTCCATATTGTGCTTCTGACTATGTTTCTTAAACCTTGCCCAGATATAGGTCTAACATACTGTAAGCCTATTGCACTTTATAAACTCCCCTCTCCCTGTCACACACCCACACACACACTCTCCTCTCTCTCTCCCTCTCTCATCCACACACACACACACACGCTCATCTGCACACACGTTAGCATACCTGTCAAGACTTACCTTGTAAAGGCCCTGATATTCTTGTCCGAGGCAGCAAAACGGTGGATACCGAACCGCTGTTTCAGTGTGAGGGCCTCGAGTCGCTCACGTAGCAGGCGATTTTCCTCCTTGAGAGACGAGTTTTCCTCCAACACCAAATCCACGAATGCAGGGTCGGGCTCCTGCACGTAGTCATGCTCCATCGGGACATGGTGGTCTGTTGTATCCTCTAGTTCATCCTCTGGCGCCGGTCTTTCTCTTCTCTCCCAAACTCCCGGTCTTTGCGGTGGAAGGGAGAAGTTGTTCCACTCGAACAACACAGGAACCGCTCCCTTTTTTAACAAACGCCTGCCTATCCCTGAAGCTGGTTCACGGATATCATCCGTTTTGAAATGCCGGCTACACACCCGGGTATGGGGCGTCACGGTGAATTTTTCCCGGCGAATAGCAGCGATCCACTTACGCCTCAGCTCCACGTCAGAAGGAAAAGTAAAAAAACTAAGTACTGCGTTGTATTTTCCAGAAGCCTGGCATTGTGGCACACAGCAATGTTCAGCGGTTGAATTAGACACTCTGATATTTAAACCCAAACTTTTTCATATTACCTCAGGTCGCGTCGTAGCTAATCACTGAGTGCAACAGGCACTGAGTCGGAGGCTAACGGAAGTGTTCGAGCTGGCTGAGATTTCAGCGGAAGTACGTCACAATGACCATTGGCATTTAGCGAATTAATGACCAAAATATTGACGCTACTTGTCAGTGTTGAGCTGTTCTCAGTGTTGCTCTGTGTGTGAGTGAATGCATGGATATACCAGTACCAAAGCTTCCGAAAGACAATGAAGCAAAACCAGATCACCCGCGATTGTAATTTTCGGCGCTCGCGTGCGCAATAATAATTTTTTTTAAAAAACTTCGGAGTGCCCGTGATGCCGCCCTCCCGACGATGCCGCCCTGGGCGACCGCCCTGGATTGCAGTGTGTCCTGAGAATGTGGTTAAGTTGGTGAATGCTACCGTGATCCTGCATAATTTCATGCGGTGGGAGAATGAGGTGGCTATTCCACAAGACCCACCAGACCTTCCACAAGATGTAGACCTACAGCATCCACCACAACCGCAACAGTGTCCATCTGTCCCTGTCTGTCAGAGCATGTCACGGGCAGGGTCAAATAATCACTCTGCTGTAGCATTAGCGGTTAGACAATCATACAGCACATATTTTAGTATTAATTTTGAAGCGACTTTGAGGCCGGTAAATTAACAGTAAAACGTTGCCTGGTGTCCCTTTAACTGATCTTTTACATATATATACATTCATTTAAGATCTCTCCTTACTTTCACCATCTATTTCTAACCATGACAATGACAGATCAGTCAACCCCCACACCCCCTTTCATGTACCAATTTTGTGAATGTAATTCGGAAGTGGGGGGGAATAACAAACGCGTTCCTATCCTGTAGGACTACAAAATTTTGAGACATCGCTTTAAACTGTGTGCTGATTGGTTAAACCGTGGAGCAACCAAGAGAAACGAAATTAGGGGGGCTTTGACCAGACTATGTATGGAGATAAAATGTTTAGCGGAGGTACATAGGATGGCATCGCCTGGCTAGGAGAACTGTACAGTTTGTTAAGAATGGGAGTGTTGAGATTTTACCTGTGCACTAAGGCCCCGGAAGATGAGGAAGAATCAAATGTGCATGAAGAAAAATCAAATGTGCCTGAAGAAAAATCAAATGTGCATGAAGAAGAATCAACTGTTGATACAGAGGCCTTCTTAGACCTATCTGAAGAAATACTTGGCCCTACATTGGAGAACCAATGGATAGCCTACTGGATGATATTTTGATAGATCACCCTGACATTGCCTCAGAGTCTACATCTACTGACAATGTAGCAAGGGTCTCTTCAGCTTCATATTATGTCACTATTAAACTTCATAGGGTCTATCTTCTGGAGGATATGATAGTGGGGGCATCTCCTAAAATCCACAACCATCTCCAGTCTTCAGAGTGTTGAGCTCTAGATTGTGTTGACTGCACCAGAACATATGGTGTCCTCTACAAATTTTAGAAAATGGATCCTTTAGATTTGTTTATTCTTGTGTAGTTAAGTTGTTGACATGTTGACTATGTAACAAATTCCCTCGAAGACGGAGGTATAGATGCTAATTACCGTCTTGCCCTGCACTGTTCCGCACCCCATGTAAATAGTCCTACTCCTGCACCACTGACAGACCTCTTGATTATCAAGCGTCTCTAACAATTGTATTTCGTTAAACTAGTATCAGTTTATTAAATTATTATTATAATTATTAAAGTATTAAATTAAGTTGAATTTACAGAGGGATGACAAAGCCAACTTACCCTCTTACAGTTTGGGCTACATGATGGTCTGTTGATGGTTGTATAGATAGTTTGAGTGTGCAATAATGGTACTCAGAAATGAACAGATTAAACTGATTTACACAATTAAGCATTCTTTTTTATTATTATTTTCGTACAGGTCAGGCACTACTGCCAAGTGAACCCTACAGTTCCGGTGCTGCAAAAATTCTTCTCTGGACAAGACACTCGGCCAGATTTCCGCCTAAGCCGGGCGGCTATTGAGGTGCTGCAGAGGGCCCTACAGACAGAGCGACAGCATGGCTGGGGGCCAGTGCTCGACAGTTTAGTTTTTTTTGTTTTGGCTGGCCACTGCGTCTGCATACTGTGTTGTTTCCCATGTGTTTGATATGCCCCTCTCCACAGTCCATCGCGTGGTCCACTGGATAACAGAGGAGGTCATGGATGTAAGATCCCAATTTATATGCCTGCCGCAAAGCATGGAGGAACTACGGGAAATTGACTGATGGCAAGGCATCCAGCATTTTCCAACGCGGCTGGTGCCATTGACGGTAGCCACATCCGGATAAGATGTCCAGGTGGCCCTGATGGTCAAGACTACAGGAACCGGAAGCTGTATCCTTCTGTAGTACTGCAAGCAGTCTGTGACCATCAGGGTCGCTTTATAGATACCTATGTAGGCTACCCAGGGCATCTTCCCAGAAGCAATTGAAGTACATGTTAAGTTTGTTCCTAAGGTATATATTTCATTCTAAAAACTAACTGTGTTTAGGTAAATTTATGAAAGCAATTGAAGTACATGTTAAGTTTGTTCCTAAGGTATATATTTCATTCTAAAAACTAACTGTGTTTAGGTAAATGTATGAAAGCAATTGAAGTACATGTTAAGTTTGTTCCTAAGGTATATATTTCATTCTAAAAACTAACTGTGTTTAGGTAAATGTATGAAGTCTCTTTTTAAAAACCTTTACCTTTCGATTCTCATCAAACATTGTGCCTTGCAGGTGGTGATTGCATGTGCAGTGCTGCACAACATTTGTCTTGGCGGTGTCATCAGTGACTACATTGAAGAGGGGGAAGAGGTGGTCCTGGCCAGAGAGGACTCACCAGACCGAGATGGTAGCGAGACGCAGAGTGGAGCAGCATGGCCTGAGGCCTTGGCAAATGCTGTAAACCCACTCCCAATCGACCATGATTACATGGCACAGGTAAATGCACCACCCTACAGCAGAAGCCTATCCAACAGCATTACATCTTGGCTCAGTGCGTGATTTGCAATAGTGCCTAATTGAATTATAAGTTTACCTTTGTCCTCAGTGGCCCATCACAACAACTCAGCACTCTACTAACCTTTGTGTTTAACTTACCTTTGTCCTCAGCAGCCCATGGCAGCACCTCAGCAGCCCCTCGCCGCACCTCAGCAGCCCATGGCAGCACGTCAGCAGCTCCTAGCCGCACCTCAGCAGGCCCTTGACAGGCCGCAGCCACCAATACCTAACACTCAATAGCTAATTATTACCTCCGCCAAGGAGGTTATGTTTTTGGTCTCGTTGGTTTGTCTGTCTGTCTATCTGTCTGTTTGTTTGTTTGTTTGTCAGCAGGATAACTCGAAAAGTACTGCACGGATTTGGATGAAATTTTCGGCCAATGTGTATACTGGGACAAGCAAGAGCTGATTAAATTTTGATGGCGATTGGTGATCCAGGAATAAAAGAAGTGAAGGACAGCACTTCAGATTTTTTCTATTATTTATTCGCCTACAAACGTTTCGGCCAGAGCCCTTCTTCAGCGTATAATGGCGATTGCACCCATAGGTGGTAGGTGTGCCCAGAGCCTGTTTACTGCGAGCCATGGCACTCCTATTAACGCCATTCAACCTGCAATTCCAATTACAAATCCGCTAGGGGGCGATCGCGAGTCAGTGGAAACTGAGTGGAAAATCAATGGGCACCTATGAGGTATAGGGCTAAATGTATAATTTTCACATATTTAGGGACAACACATCACAGATTGCATTTTATTTTAAGCAACTTTGACATGGATTTCAATCAAAATGAAATATATTTAATACATATGACCATTACGTTTTTCATCTGTGAGCAGTTTTTCCCCCTGACTCACTAGCATTCTGCTACTCTATTCTGGTGAATGGCCATAGGGAAAGACTTGCTGTCACATGACAGACACTTTGGAAAGGATTTTACAAATGAACAAAAAATGCTAAAAATATTATGTGTGGACTGAGAATTAAGTCAGATTACTCGGAACCGCATGCATGAATGCATTTATTCAAGAAAAAATTGTATCTAAAGAAAAGCAGCATTTGAGGGTGCAGCTGCATAGAACCCAATTCATTCTTCACTGAATCGCGCGCACCATCTAGGCGCAATACCACCGGAGTGCTAATTCACCCCTATTAAAAGTTCTCTGGTGTGCCCTAAATAGGGTGTCCACCTTTAACCCAATGATTGACAGAGATACACACATCTTGCTTCCCCTAGGGGGAGTATGATAAGGCACCTCAATGTGTCACAATGTATCCCAAAGTGTAAAATAAAACAAAAATGTAAATAAACAAAAGATAAGAAAACAAAACCATATAAATATAAGTGCAACTAAGTTACACAATACACTTATATAGTTACATAGTTACACAAGGAACCTTATAGCCAATGATCAATCACAATCAATAATATACAAGATATTTATTCATTCCTTTAGGAATTAGTGTGTCCAGGTAGTGGATCCAATAAGCCTCCCTCTGTAATAAAAGTTTATCCCTGTCACCACCCCTGCGCGGCATTTGAACCACCTCAATGCCCTTGTATTGTAGTTGTCTTGCCTCGTGTTTTGCAGCATTGAAATGTCTTGCAACTGATGACTTTTCATCGTGGTTGCATATGGAACTCTTATGTTCACATACCCTTGTTTTTAGTTCGCGCTTCGTTTTACCATAATAGAGTCCGCAAGGACATTTAAGTACAGTACATGCACTACATACTTTGTGTTACACGTTATCCTGCCTTTGACCCGTATCATTTTATCCATAGACGTGTGTGTTTAAAACTGTCACCTCGTATCATGGCATACTGTAGCAATGAATGCAATTATGACACGGAAAATTGCCGTTAGGAACGCGTGATAAAAAGTGAGAGGGCTTTTTGGAGAGGTCTGATCTTACTAAGAGGTCGCGTAAATTTTGAGACCTTTTGTAAAAGTTTCGAGGTGGGTTGGTGAAGGCGGTGGAAATCAAGGGATCTGTTTGTAGGATGTGCCAATGTTTTCTCACTATGTGTTTCAGTGGTTCTGCAATGGGACTGTATGTGGATACCAACGCTATGGACTGTTGGTCCGCATTTTTAATTTTAGGCTGCAATAACTCAGACCGTGATGTTGCTCTTACCTTATCTAGGTGGTGACGTAACGTTTCATGCTTGTATCCTCTGCGTTGAAAACTGTCACACAGATCAGAGGTGTGTCTTTCAAAAGCGTCCGCTGACGTACAGATGCGCTTTACGCGTATTAACTGTATGGAAGATTTTGTTTTAAAGAGGGTGAATGATAACTGTTATGTTGTAAAAAAGTGTTTCTGTCTGTGTCCTTTATATATAGTTCAGTCTCCAAACCAGTGCCCACTTTCTTCACCCTGACATCCAGAAGAGATACTGTCTTTGTCATATTTCAGAATCAATTTGATTGATCTCATTTCAGTATTCAAATATTTATGAAACTCCTGTAAAGTATTAACATCCCCACTCCAAATAATAA
The DNA here is from genome assembly GCA_027497455.2 of Sardinella longiceps. NCBI lineage: Eukaryota > Metazoa > Chordata > Actinopteri > Clupeiformes > Clupeidae > Sardinella > Sardinella longiceps. The sequence goes on along the minus strand of JAODXP020000016.1, from coordinate 10,753,296 downwards.
ACAAATCATCAATGTACCTCCTGTTTTATGTTTTATGAACATAGAGAACTGGTTGTTATTGTAAACAAAATCAAATTTTCCCATAAACAAATTAGCATAATTTGGGGCCATGGGTGAACCCACTGCTGAGCCTCTCAGTTGGGAGATAATACTGATCTTGAAACTTGAAGTAATTTTTGTTAGTACCTCTGTGGTTAAAGATAACAGGAAATCAGTGGAAGGATCTTGTATAGGTCTTTGCATTAAATAATAATGCATTGCATTCCTAACAATGATAGACAAACTTGACTACAGTATATGCCCCACAATACTAGCTGGCACAGCAATAGGCTACCAGTCACCTGAAATTATACACTAAACAGGTAAGTAGGCCTAATAGTAAATGCTAATGCTGCAGCTCTCACCTTATATTTCATTTTCAAGTTGTCCAATTTTGTCTTCGCCTGGACACTTTTTGCAATGCCCCCCCCCCCCCCAAAAAAAAACGAAACGTAAACGTAATGCTCCTAGCTGCCTATGTTATGATGATGCTTAAATGACAGGTCTCTCACCGATATCCCTTGGCCGCAGTATCGCGGCCACCGATGAAAAGATGTTTGCATCTTGACCTCAAGTCTATGAAATCGGCTGTCTGTTGACGAGTCCCTGCCCAAAAAAATGGGAAAAAAATATTTAAAAGACACGCAGGTTACCAGAGAAATTTGATTAGGGGAGAGCTAGCTAAATGTTGACGTTCAGTTAAGGTGGCTATTATGTTACTTTGGGCTAACGTTACCAAAAAATATCGACAAAAAATCCTACAACTGTCAGCGACGTTAACATGATAACCACATCTTAATATAAGTTTTCATTGTAAAAGTCATGTTAGACATCAAGACACTACTTACATTTGATATTGCCTTCCTTCAGCCATTTTTAAAGGTCAGCGGGCGAAGTAGATGGGCCGTGGTGGATTGTGGGTATTTTTAAGAATGTCAAAGACGGCGAGGATCCATCAGTGCATCCTTGAAAAATCTATCAACAAAGGCCTCTGTCCTCGCTAGAAATTAGACGGATGCTTGACTTTGGAACAGTACTTGGCGACGGACAATAACGTGGAACACTCGAAAAAGCAGACTTCCAAGCATGCTTCCTCGACTTTGAGAAACGCTCTATATTTCACTTTAAATAGAGTATGAATTGTGTGCTTGATCGTTTTTATTGGTTATTATGAGTGCTCAGGCCATGCTACTACTAAGCACTTAAAGACAAAGTAACATGGTCAAGAGTATGTATTAGCAGTTATGCATGCTAATGTCGATCATTATGAAGATTTATGAGAGCATTATAACCCTTTATGAATGTGCTTATAAATCATTATGAATACTGGGTTCATGCGGCATGAGCAAATAAACATATAAAAAGACAAATAACAAATTGAAACATTATAATGCTTTTTGACACTTCAACCTTTAAAGGCTTATAAGACAATATTATAATGCGTTATGATTATAGGCATAAGAATGCATAAACAGTTATGAACACAAAATGTTATTAGTTATAAGACTGAATGTGTTGTAAACCTTTATGAATACATTTATAATGCTCTATGAATAGACCAATTTACCATGACGTCACAAAGGACGATAGACTTTCTTCCGGGTGGCAAAAAGGGGAGTTCTTCGGTAGAATCACACAACCACTGTGTTTAAAAGTCTTGTTTCCAGTACATGTTAATGGTCAATCCTATGTTAAAGGCCTGTTTAGGCTATGCAACCTCAAGGGTCAATTTTGGTTTCTTTCTTTGTCTCTTTTAACCTGACACTTACATGTTTAGTTTGAGATCATCACCACAATTATTATTAGAATAAAATAAAAATTTCCTATACCTCTGATCTCAGGTGTTGTGAGGGAGCAAAGTCAGGATGGTCAGGGTCAGGGTTCGGACAGCCTGCATGATAATAAGACACATATGGGTCAGTGACGTGACGCCTACATTTTTCCTTCCAGGAGCCATTAATTTCATATTTTTGTAAAATAATTGTGTAATCTTGTTTAAATGCATTTATCCTACATCACTCTTCTAAATACAAGTCATATTTGTGTGAAAAATTTTAAACTGGCTGACTTTTATAGTGATAAAGAGGTAAAATGTCCTTCGGTAAAACGGCACTCGCTTTATGTCAAGAAAGACAAAGGCAATTAAAATTATTAAAAATATTTCTAAATCATAAAATTTTCTCTTTGGCATATTTTTTCAAGTCTGTAGATAAACATTGTAAAGTATTTGCAAGATACATAATTTAAAAGCATTATTAATATTTAAAACACTTTGTTCCGCAAAGATACATTTCCCCAAATGTCATTCAGTAAAACAAAGATAAGAAGCCATTTTAAACTGTAGACTCATGGTTCAAGTCATGTGGCATGGGATGTCATCATTCAGAGGACCCCTGAAGACCACCCAAGTTGGAGGAAAGTTTAAAATTTTGCTCCTTAATATAAGTTAATTTCACATTTTGTAAGCGTTGTACCTTGTGTCACAGATTTGAGTGTCATTCGGTGAAACATGTATTTATGTGTTTATAAAGTTTGTGATTTTTTAAAAATGCATTTAAATATGAAATTTGAAGTTCAATAGCCAAGGTCAAAGTCAATGTTGATAATAGGTGGCCATCATCTGCCTGTTAGTAATGAAAAAATAATGAAAAAATAAGAAATTTGTCACTTGGCAAAACGAAATGGCATGCTGTTTTCCTGAATGACATGCATTTAACTGAATTAGAAGTTGAGCATTGGCCATCATATCTCTGCATTGCTTTGACATATCAACTCCAAAGTTGGCCAGTATACTTAGGACCCCTTCCTGAGGGGGCCCAACCAATGGTGACCTTGACCTTTGACCTTTGCTTATATCTTTGACCTTTGTTTATATCTTAACAACTTAATTTGCTTAAATCTCAACAACTCTCATGTATTTAAACCAAATTTCTTACTTGGACTCTTTGACCCAATTCTGAGAATACACCAATATGATGACCTTTGACCTCTAGGGGGTATCATATTGGATTATTTTTATCAAAAGTTAGACTAGGCCTAATTTATCCTAGGTCATACATTTTGACCATTCTTAAAAAAAATGGGAAGAAATGGTCTGTAGACCATTCCTAACAAAAGTTAGTTATTGATGTTTGCAAATTCCAAAGCATTCACCCAATGCAGCCAAACAACAAAACAGGAAGTATTCCCTACAAACAGGAAGTAAACAGGAAGTAAGCTTATATCTCAGGAACGCTTCCATGCATCAACTTAAAAGTTGGTACTTGGACTTTAGAAGTCATCCTGAGGAGGATACAATTGATTGCTTGACTTGACCTATGGGGGGTGCTATATTTTGCTTACATAGCTCGTATACAGTAAGTGATGCATTGGCAAATTACGTCAAAACTTGGTAAATAGATGAAGGATCTCCTTCTGAGGACGCTTACAAGTTTGGTTATGTTTGACCACTAACAGGCACTAACTGTGCTGCTTGCAGCTAAATTTAGGCCTAATACATAAGTTAGCTGCCTGAACCATATGCAAAGTTTATTAAAAATGCTCCAACTCAGCATTGCTAGTTGTAACACATACTATTTTTTTAACAGATGCCTCTTTCCAATGAAGAGAGGGGTGCACGTTTCTGTGCAAATATACTATAAGGGCAGCTGTTTCAGTGCAGCTATGGAAGAGCGTAATCTAAAGCTTATTCAAATTTTGACCAAAGATTTAAGACAACATGAGACAACTGCAGTGCTGTGAATCAAAGTTTTCATGTAGTTGCAAGTAGTTACAAGCCGCTAAACATTCAACATGTCAAATCGCAGTTTCAAGGTTGCATAATGTCTTTCTGTGGAAACTGTGAACCTCACACCAGTGTCTAAAACTGGAATCAGTATTTTTTTCTCAATTAAAAGTTCACTTAAGAAGCCTTTTGTATCTTTTGTATTGCTAAGCAGTATCACATAACTGATTCAACCAGTGTCTGATTGGGAAATGCGCCATATAATGACAGCTGTAAGGGGGATTTTACAATTTACAACTTTACAAACAAATGATAATGCAAGTTATGATTTGAAGATCAACAGTCACATTCCTCATTCTTGAACCCCTTTAGATGCAGAATTAACCTATATCAGTGCACAAGTTCAAAAATTAAATAGAAAACTGAATCGAAGCAGTCTTGTCATTTGGTAAAACAAAACGTCATATGGTAAAACAGGGAAATTATTCAAAATTTAATACAAAATCTATAACATATTGTAATAATTCAAATACACAACAAAATTACTGTATGAAATGTTATATTATATGAAGTTTTACATAATTTGGCAGCATTTTTTACTTTTTATAGGAATAATGCTGAAAAAATGTTGACAGATGAGGCGCTTTATCTTTAAAAGACAAAATTTTATATAAATGCTTTAATAATATGGATATTTTTTTGCTAGCCATAAATTCAGTATACATCAACATCTTCATTATGGATTTTTTTGTGATTGGGTCATTAATGCTGATTTTAATATTTATGGAAAACAATCTGTTTTACCGAATGACATTTTTATGGTGTAAATACAATTGATTGTAATAAAAAGACAAAAAAATATATATTTTTGAGTGGGCACATACTAAATCAAAAAGTTAACATCTAAAAGTATTCAAAAAATGTTGAAATTGACTTGCTGTTGCATTTTTATTTTTTTGAGGTTTTGAAAACCTAAAACGTCACTGACCCATATATAACATGTAGAGAGATATAAGATATAGTTAAAGCATGTCCACTAAAGATCTACAATTTTGGATACAGGAAAAATCTAGTTATGTCAAACAAAGCTGTATTTGATTACTGCTATTCAGGCATGCAAACTCGCCGCCTTTCGGCGAAATTCGCCGTTTTGAACTCAAAATGGGTCATTCTTCTGAATCGCGTAGATTCGAGGAGAAAATATTTGGGGGGGGGGGGGGGGTCGAGGTCGAGCCGAGCATGTCAACTAGCGAGTGGGACTGAACCTCAAAACAACACAAGACCTAGGACCACAGATGTATAACTGCGCCACTCTCTTCTCGTGACAACAAATGACTGACAAGAGTGCCGTGTGAGAGAAGCCCCATCACCAATCAGAAGTGAGGGGGCGAACCCTTCTCTCCCTCTCCCTCCCCCCGTCTCCCACTCAGTGGAAATTGCGGCAAGGTCAGAATTAATATCAACAGTTTCTTCTGAAGCTAAAATGCTAAAATTTGACTGATGGCCTGAAATAGTCGTCATAATTAACTCAGCTGTGTCGTTAGATCAATTCATGTGCTTGGAATAGTGTCTTTAACACCACTGTCATCTTCTAAATGTCTTCATATCAGACGTGAAATAGTCCAAAATTCCTCGATATTTCGCCGTCTCACAGAACGCCGTTTGTGCTACGAGCTGGAGGTAACTAGAGTGGCTAACTAGCGCCTTCCACACAAGTTCAGGGCTTTGCTATTTTTAGCGAACGTTCATGGAGACATTGTCGCCGGACTTGGCTTTATAATATCCTGCGGTAATCACGGAAACGGATTTTTTTTGTCCAATAGTTGAGGTTGTCCATTCGTCGTGAGTTAGTCAATTGAATCCGGAGAGCTATGCCACTGGTCGTATTTGAGAGTAGTGCTACGCATCCCCTATCCCCATATTCCTAGTATGGTCAGCAACCTACTGAACACATTAAAGCTGAATGATTTTGCAATCTTACCTTAATCAAAATCACTGAAGTAATCCATGTTATCAAGTAGCCTTGTGTGAAGTGAAAGGCATACCAGTGTACCAAAACAAACTTCGTTTTGAAGTCACATTATGCTAACGAGTCTGCTTCAGAACAGTAGCCACATATGTAAACCATACAAAGCCCCTCTCTGATTGGCCTATTTAATAGAAGAATAACATAACATATTTTATTGGTAGGCCTATTTATTCAGCTTATATTTTAGTGTGGGGAGACATTAGACTTAGAGTTAGAGTTAGAGTTTTATTTAAGGGAGAGAATGGGCTACTACAGGAGTTTAAAAGAACCCTAAAATAATAGGCTACTTTAAAGCAGAATTCAACCCTGAAACAACATTGGAAACACTGTGTTTTACCATACATTTATGCATGACAGTGCTGCCATTTAATGTAATAACTCTATATTAAAAATAAATAAACCTTAAAAAAAAAAAAAAAAAAAAAACAATTTAAGGTGTTTTGCGCACCTGGGCCCATTTAAATACGTCATTAAAAAAATTCAATAATTATCGATATCGACCAATATACTGAGCCTATATCGTGATAGAGATTTCAGCCATATCGCCCATATAATATAATTCAAAATGCCTCTGGTTGCGCTTACACAAACTACGAAATTCACTTTTCCGCGCGCACGCACGTCCGTGTACCCTTGTCACCTTTTTCACCCCTGACCAGTTTGCATGCCTGGCTATTGGCCTGGGCTTAGATTTCAAGTTCTTTTGCACACAAACACTAGTGAAAACGACTTCCTTGCCAGCTGTTGTGGGATAATGTAGAATACAACATTTTATTTTAATAGATTAGGGCAGTCCACATTTCATCCTTAGAAACTAGATTACTTCAGCAGAGAAGATTAGCCAAGAGGTTATAACGTTACAGAAGAAAGCCGGTGTGAATCAACACGTAGTCCTACTAGGCGGTGGGCCGAGGGTCGGTTTCGTGCATTTGAACTTTCCCTGAAAAGCGATTACTAGCGGCTTTCTAGCTAAGTTTGTTGCTTATATTAACGCTAGAAAAAAATTGTTGCCACCTGCACTTCTGTTTTGGGAAGAAGTTAAATCGCTAACCTTATACATATTTTCGTCATGGCAAACGGAGAGGACACCTCTCACCTGGGTCCGATATTCATGACGTTTTGTCTTTCTGAGCCAATCGCGTCCTTAGAATTGCCCCACGTGTGTCGTATCCGCACAAATCAATAATAATAATATCACATTAGTTCGGTTTCTGTGATGGATTGAAGGTTGAAATGATTCGTTTTAGAAAGATCTTTGGGCCCAAATGTGCAATTTTATGGTCAATCTGGGTATTTCTTTGAATATTTCTACATTGAAGATATATCTACGACATGGGTTGCTTAACGAGGTAACATGCGAGAAAAGATCGAGAGGTCTAGAAGTCTTCACTCAATCACAGTAAATAAATTAGCCTACACAGAATATGAATGTAATGGTAATGTTACTAGCCTATGATGGTTGGCATTAGTCATGTTGAGGTTTCTTTGCAATCACGAATTAAATGTTCACACACCTTGAGCCATGTCAATGTCATACCCCCTCTCCTTCATTCAGTCAACCAGATGCCCCTTTCATTACATCAAAAAGCAGTATAGCAAAATTAGGCCCACATGGCCTATCTATACAAAGACAAATGCATTTCATGATATTATTTATTGGTAGAAGTAGTGCATTAAACAAGACATTGAATGGTGACTTCTGGAATGACAGTAGGTTGGTCTGTGGTTCAGGGACCACTGGTGATCGAGTACCTTGCATTAGTCCATATGAGGAGGTGATGGCATAGTGGTTAAGAAACCTGACTAGTGTGCTAGTAGTCTGGAAGTTGTGGGTTTGTGGGCCACCGTTGTGCCCTTGCCCATGGCACTCTAGGAGAGACTGACCCTGAACTATAGTTGACAAATGTAAGTTGTTTTGGATCAAAGTGTCTCCTAAATGCATAAATGTAAATATTAGAAGTTAATGTTTCAAAGAAGCCTCTTTTGAAGTATGTTCTTGTATTTGTGAAATTAAAATGAATTGAATTGGTCTGAAAAGGTTTGAGGAACTGCTGTAGATAGCCCCAGTCCAAACGTCTTCTGTTGTAATTCCTCCTTCAGAAGCAGCCCCTGAAAATAAGACAAGATGGTTCTTTATTAATCCTGTAGCATCCATAACACCACATACACATAATCAGATTCACTTCAAGCACTGTCCTGTCAAAGTTGCCAAGTAATGGCACACCGCATATACTGTATAACCAGTGTGCAGTGTATGTAAAAAATGCATGTGCAGTGTATGTAAAAAATTAGTAGATCGGCCACACTGCTTGTTGTTTTGGGTGGGGTGGGGGCTAATATAGCCATTAGAGAATTACAGTTCATCTACTGTGTGTGTGTGTCTGGGGGGATGAAGGTAGATGAGTGTAGTAGACTCAAGCACGCAGATCTATATTTCTACTATACTATATATCTATATTTCTATATTACTATTGAATGTCTCTTGGTACAAAGTATATTTCAGTCTGAATAAAGTACGATTTCTGTTGTGGTACAGATATGAAATGTTGAGCATCTTGGTCATTACCTGAAAGAGCAGTTGTAGTACAACCAGACAGGGTTGAAGCAAAGCTTGGTACAACTGTTGTGTGTAGCGCTGGCCTGGTGTCACTGGGGTCATCTCTAGACTCTGATCAACTCAGATCTGCAGTATTTTGAAGGTATGTAGACTAGAGAAACATCAGCTGCAGTTGACGTCACTGAAACCATAGCAGCATGCTTTGTGGCTAAGAGGAACCCAGGTTTCCTATCAGCATACAAGTCCTCAGAAGACTGCATCTTATGGGTCCAGATCCTTCAACTGACAGGTGCTTGCCCTCTTGATAGTTTGCTTCCATGCCCATCACTTTCCAGCTGAAGGACAAGATTACCTACATGACAATAAAAACATATTGTAATGTACATACTCCTATTCATTTTGCTCATTAAAAAAGCAAATCAGAACTGGATATCAACGCCCAAACTCCTAAATTTAACACATCTGATATGACATTGAAATGAAAAGCCTAGGCTATTAGGCACAAGATTGGAGATGCATGGTGAATATTAGTTTCAGCACATATTGCCAACAAGTACAAAATATGTGCGGGTGTGGGCAAGTTAAAACTGAAAACAGCAGTCTCACACAAGCTAAACCTAAAAACAGAAAGCCACCACCACCATAGGCTAACTTGGCAGGTTTCTCACTTTATTGTTCAAACATAGTGGCTTTACCTTACAATACCCTACAGCCCTGCAACTAACTTTAGATCGAAGTAAACTAATTGCAACATTAGCGTGTTAACATCGACTTAATGGTAGTTTTATTGCGTACCTAAAGATAGTTTTGCTAACGTCAGCTAACGTTAGCTATCTCTGATCAGAAAGCAGCAAGGTTCGTTCAAGACAAATGCAAACATCATCGATAGGCTAAAAGTACCAGAACACTTACAAAACGGCAAGGACATAGCTGTGTAAATTTGCAAAAATTGTCAAACAGTCAGAATGTTATATTAAATAGCTACTTACGTTCACAAAACCGATGACTTGACGTTCGCAAGGAGTGTTTGGAAGATAAGTTTTCCAGCTGATTCGAACAGCGAAATCTGATAGGTTTGCGAATGCTCACGTGTCAAAATCCTGTTGTGCTATTGGCTACACAACCGTTGCATTTCCTGTACCACACGGGGTGAATAAAACAATTATTTTAAGGTTCGGCAACAGAAGTGTGAGTGGCAACAAGTGGAATATTGCTTAAAATGAATCACCCATACTACATAAAAAATGCTGAGTTCTCCACCGCTGATTTAAAAAAAACAAGCAGATACGAAGCCTCGGCCCACCGCCTATACTGTTTTGTAGTGCCAAGCGCTATTGTTAGCCACCTCAATCACTGGCAGACTGAGATAGCGAAACGGCAGCTAAGATTAACAGAATGGGGCATTTCAAAACGGAAGCAAATCGATTAGGTTTCGTTTTTGACATGCCTCATTCAGTTAGTGTTAGCTGCCGTTTCGCAAACTCGGTCTACGATGCACAAAATTTTATCATTGAGGTGGCTTTCAGTAGCGCTTAGCAGTATAAAACTGCAGGGCTAGGTGTTGATTCACACCGGATTATACCTTTAACGTCAGGTGATGTTCAGTGAAAGCGGCCTAACCTAAACATTTGAAACGTAGGCTTCTACAGAGAAAAATTACATGGTTTGATTTAGCTTTCAGTTTATTAAAGTTCCTAGCGATAACCTTCTTTATTTGACGTTGTGAAACTAAGTATGTTAACAAGTAATGTTAATTAAGTTAACAAATTCAGTAACAGCTCAAGCCATCAGCTGTGCAGCCGCGACGGATGTTTTTACAGCTGGACAAATGCAAGTTAGCATTAGCATCGCCAAAACTAAAGCTGGCATTAGCTACCAAGCTAGCGAATACATTTTCGCAAAATAGTCAAAGACACCCAACTAAACATTTGATACACTACCTCTGAGAAAATGCCTTCCACAAACATGGTGATGGAGGTTTGTTTCCCAGTCTACCCCATTAGATGTGGCCACTCCGCCGCAACCAAGCAGTCTTGTTGTCGTCTCTGAGACACTTTTGACGTCCACTCGCTTCAACCTCCTCACCCACAGGTTACGCTGAATTAATTTTGATTTTGCTGAAGGAGAAGAAAAAAACCTACATCGGTTGCTTTAAATCTGGAGGTGCAACCCCAAACACAACAGGTTTTCGTCATCGTTGAGGCCAAATTAGCAAGGATGTTTTAACTACCGTAAAACTCCAAATAATAGCCCGGGCTTTTATTTTCCCAAATCGCCAAAATGCACCGGCTTGTATTTGAGACCGGCGTCTATATGAGACAGGCCTTTCATGTAGTGTTGAGATGTTCGTTGAGTGTGGCAAATAAGGACAGCAGGAGGTTACCATGTATAGCCTATTACTTTATTTATAAAGTACAAAAATCAGATCATGTTAGAATGATTAGAACTACTGGCATCTTAAAATAACAAAACGATGTGACAATACACGTTACGAGGCTATGAACTTGTTGCCCGAAACACATCAACAAGAATGAAAGAATCAGTCAATGAATAAATGAATGAATTCTACCCAGTAAAACAACTGCAGTCATGTGATTAAAATAGTCCTATTCGCTATCATCACCGCGATCCTCAACAACTAGTTCATTGGCGAATTCCTCCTCCTCATCGCTCTCCTCCACTTCTCCCTCTCCGACCTCCGCTAACTCTGCCTGCCTTGCTTGCGCTAACAGCTCCCGACCAGATGCGCAGGGCTCTCCCTCTTTGAAACAATGGATAAGGTGATCCTCGCTTCCATCAGAAGCTATTGTCAGGCCACACACCTAAGGACAACATCCCGAAGTTAATGACTTATAGTCTCCTCTCTCACTCACTCACACACACACACACACACGCTGCGCACAAACCTTAAAGGATTTTTTCAGTTGTTCTGTATCCAGCTTTTCCCACGCTTGAAGTACCCAGGCAACCAACAAACGGCGAGCTGGGGCCCTCATATTTCCTCCAGCGGTGTACTCCTTGTCCATATCTCCTGCCATCCAGTTGTCATAGGACTCGTGCAGGCTGGCTTTGAATGGTTGGTTCCATATGACGTCAGGGGCCTGTATGTACTTCGTACAGCCACCGGGTATCACAGCCGTGGTCATGTTGTAGCCCCTTTTGAGCTCAGCTTTTGTCGCTGCGCTGATATGACAGAGATATGAATCAGTGATGCGCGGGTACACGTTTGAACCAACCGCACCCGACCGACCGCAACTCGGACCGCAAAACTTGGATCGCAGAACTCCGGTCCGAAACCCGCTTTTTTAAAAAAATATCTATGCTTTTGACTGCCCTTATAGTCTCATTTTGGCAACATAAAATGTATATATGACCCGAGTATGCATAGCCTACAAACTGAGGTCAATGGCATTGTTCAGCATTTCACCTGGTGCATTTAAACTAGGCCTACATTTTTTTAAAAAATCCACCATTCATGCAGAAGTCAGGCTTATATAGCTTATCATTTAAAATGCATATCGTAAAGAAGGACGTAAAGAAGGATGAAGGGTGCCAAATCGTCTATCACAAGCAAGTATCCCAGAACATTAACACAACATGAAAGTGCAAGCTGCAAGGTAGGCTACAAGGTGGAAATGGTCAAAATAAACAAGTAGCCCACGGAACATTATCACAAAATATGACAGTGCACGCAGCATAATGCGCTCAATTGCATTCAATCATAATGCATTCTGCATTCAAAATAATAATAAGGTAAATGGCATAGGCTACATTATTTTATTTTTTTTTTTTTGCTTTACGCGCGCTGTGGAGAAATAAGATTGAATCGACAGTGTCAGGGTGAAGACGATTTCTTATCACTTCTATGACACGGCCTGCAGAGCTGAATGTGCGCTCAATGGCTGCGCTTGAAGCTGGGACGGAGAGAATCCTCCTTGCCAACGCAGGGAGCCTTGGGTAGGTGTGGGCCTTACCAGTGGTGCACTTATTGCGGGCCATGTTCGTCGTGCCAGTTTTGTGACTATCAAATTTGTAAATTGAATCACAAGAGGTAGGCTACACATGACAAAGCCAGCACTATTACCATCGTCTTTAGTCACCTCAGCAAAAGTTTCCCACACTTAACTCTCTCTGTTTGTGTGTTTCTGGAGCTTCCACTCTCCAGACTTCAGCTTCTCCCTTACCGCTTCCATCTCTCTCCTCTCCTACACTGAGCTTGCATCTTCGCCCCATGCAGTCATTCAATCAATTTTAATATAAATTACAAAAATGTAGTCAACTTTTATTTTAGACCCGACCGACCGCGGCCCGCATTTTATATTTTTTTGATGACTCGTGCCCGCGGAAACCCGCGGACGCCCGCAGTCATCCGCTCAGTTTGGATCAACCCGCGCGACACTGATATGAATCCCAGGCTAGGAGACGAGGAGCGAAGTTGAGCTTTCCTACCACTCTCTGAAGCCAGTCTGTAGTCAGCTCCTCGTTCATCCATCCATCCATTTTTTGATGTGGCCACCACCACCCCACTGATATTTTGCATTGATTTCACCTCCTTAATCCCCCCTTTGAAGACAACGTAAGGTTTCAGTTTGGTCCCGTCTGCTTTTGCAGCCAACACCACAGTTAAGTGGCTCTTCTCATGGCCTGTGGTTTTCAGTGGAACACTGCGCGTACCTCTCGCATCCACCGTAGTAGAGCCCACCATATCAAACCACACGGCTGTTTCGTCCATGGCTATAATGTTATTCGGCTGTATTTTCTTTGCCTTGATAATTCGTGTTGTGTATGTGACAAAATTGACCAGTTTCTCAGTGAAGTGCCTAGCGTCTTTCTGGGCCACAGTTCAGCGTCTTCTGACCAAAAAGTTGTCGCGCTTCAGGAATTTGTCCAGCCAGCCAGCGCTCGCAGTAAAACTCTCCTCGTTCCTGCCGACACTCACTATTGCATACATTTCTTTTGCCTTGGCCCTGATCATTTTGCGTGATACCCTGAGATGCTTTGCCCGCATGCTGTGGATCCATTCACAGACGCTCACCTCCATCTCTTCACTAACCTTCTTCCAACCTCCACCTCGCAGTCTGGCCCTTTTGCCGTCTTCTTCAGAGAGACGTTGCAGTTCAGTTTTATTCTTATGCCATTCTCGCACCCTCTTAGGATCAACAGAAAAATGTCTTGCAGCTGCTTCCCCCGAATTTTGTTCGGCAAATTTGACAACTGCCTGCTTAAATGTCAAATCATATTTCTTTCTCTTTGTGGCCATGGTGGTAGGCCTATCGTATTGAGAGAAATGCGGAGAAACGAGAGAAATTGAAGACTAAACAAGGAAAGTTCGTGAACCTCCTTGTTGTGTTGACGTGATAAAAATATTTTGTCTAGTGCGTAAATGTGAAACAAAATGGGACTAATTAAACAATGCAGGACATATGATAGGCCTAGACAATATCTTTTTTTTTAACCATTTAGAATTTTAGCGCAATCTGCACCATACTGTCTTAAACAGATGAGTTTAGAAAATTAAATACCACCCGAAACTAAAAAACAGACCAGGCCTTTATTTGAGACCGGCCTTTATAACCCAAACCTGTAGCCACACCAGGCGTGTAAAAGAGACAGGCGTCTATTTGGGACTCAGCGATTATTTGAAGTTTTACGGTATGTATCTCGTATGTAGCTGGCTGAATCACCTCAGATCAATGACAAGCTGTTCTCTTTTGCCACCCGGAAGTATGTTCACGCCCATTGTTTACAAACTTTCTGAAATGGTCTATACTGGGTTTATAGAAAGTGTTACCCTATTGGGTTATACATATTCTATTTTGGTTGATACTGCTAATTAGTAAATAGAGATCAAGGCTTATTAGGGCATTATTAAGCTTATGTCAAGAATAAAGGCCTAATTAGTCATGAACAAGAAATGTGTGAATACAAGCCCAACAAACGATTAATGTTGCCTAACACATGCCTTACAAGTCATTAATGCATGCATTAATTAGGTATGTATTAGTGGCTACTTTGTGAACCTTAAAATAAAGTGTTACCAAACATACAGCATTTAGAACACAATCCATTCTTCACTTACTTGCGCATGCCCTCTAGTTACAATACCACCGAAAGTAATAGGAGAGTGCTTTCTCCCGAAAAGATCTCTGACCACCCCCAGATCCCTTTGACTCTCCTGTCCTGAAAGAGGAAGTGAAGTTTAATTACTGTGACCAAAGTCCTTTTAACACAGAACTCATGGCAGCCATCTTTGAGACGCCTTTGGGCAGTTATTTTGAAATAGTGAGTGCAAGCTCTATCTAAATGAATAGGGAGGTATTCATATCTCCAGATGAGCTGGTCGTATTCATTTTTGCTCAACAAAATCATCCCATGTATTTCAATGGAGCAACTCAGTGAGTGATGCGTCTGGTACGTCTGCTGGTTGCTTTCAAAAAGGAAGTTCTCACTTTTCTCAATTTACCACGTTCTCGGTTACAAATTAAACTGTGAGGCAGTTATAAGGACAAGGAGGCTACTCTGCTGTGGTGCTCTTCATCTTTAAGGTTGGAATATGGCTACTTTGCTTGAGGAGGATCTGTGCTGTCCTGTGTGCACTGACATCTACAAGGATCCAGTAGTTCTGACCTGCACTCACAGCTTCTGTAGAGACTGTCTGAAACAGTTCTGGACAGCGAAACCATCCAGAGAATGTCCAGTCTGCAGGAGGAGATCATCAAAGTTGGAGCCTCCGCTCAGCCTGGCGTTAAGAAATTTGTGTGAGACATTTAAACAGATGAGAAGTGAGCCACTCTGTGGTCTGCATGGCGATAAACTCAGGCTATTTTGTCATGATGATCAGCAGCTTGTGTGTTACTCGTGTCGAGACTCCAGACTCCACAGAAATCACCAGTTCAGTCCTGTGGATGAAGCAGCAGTTGATCACAGGGTAAGTTGAACATTTAGGACCCTATCATGCCCTTGGCGAAGGCTGTCATTGCTATTCTGTGCGATCGCATCGTTAGATTTTATGTCAACAATGTCACGTCTAAATAGAAGATGAATCAGATTGCAGTCCTCGTTCCAGCATAACAACGAAGGCCACAACATTAATTATTACAATCGGAAAATCATTATGATGTCCAGGAAGATGTGGTTAAACAATGTATTAGTCTACAACAGGATAAAACGTGAGGCTAGAGGGGGCGACGTTGAATGAAGAATAAAGTTTACTTTCGTTTTCTCTGCTGACACTGAATGAATGAGATATCTAATCAGGACTAAATCAGCTTCATCCATGTCTTGTGAAGCCTGTAGACATCAATTTAATATTACCAGAGTCAGTATGCCTCTGACTATTACTAGATGTGAGCTATTCAATGTTTTCATTTTCTTAAATATTCAAGAAGATCCGCTGGTGTGAGTAATTCACCAAGCGCTTTGTGCTCTTCGCTCTTAACGTTAAAGGTAACGTTACAATCCGGAGTGAATCAATGTAGTCCTGCTGTTTTATACTATAAGCGCTATTGAAAGGCATCTCAATGATAAAATTTCGTGTATCGTAGACCGAGTTTGTAAAACGGCAGCTACTAACTGAACGAGGCATGTCAAAAACGAAACCTAATCGATTTGCTTTCGTTTTGAAATGCCCCATTCTGTTACCTAGCTGCCATTTCGCTCTCAGTCTGCGTTGCATTAGGCTAATATATTGATTGAGGTGGCTATCAATCGCGCTTCACACTACAAAACAGTAGATTCACTTCAGATTTTTCCTTTAAAGGCAATGAGAGATTGATCTATCATTGGTTCATTTTGTTACGCCCATAGCACACACATGATTAATTAGGCATCCTAAGTCCAACCTGAACTACCAACCTACCAGTTGTGCTCACTGAAATGGGCTTATTTGAATGAGCTGCTGCTGAGCAGTAGGCCTATCTAATTTTTTTGCTCAATGAAATAGCCAAATTGCTCTCAAGCATGGTCTTAGTTTAAGTCAGAAAGCCATCTCAAATAAGCATTTTAATTGACATTTTCAAAAACACTACTGGGCTATGTCAGGCTACTGTTCCTCTTGCATTGCAACAATAATTTACTAAACAACATTAAATGATTTATTTCGCCAGTTTTCAATGCAAACAAATTTCCATGATGTCTCATGACATCACGTCCATGTTCTCCTGTTTTATGGCTGCAGCTGTGTTGTCCAACTTGTCCCTCATGCTTTTCCACTCCCATCGACGTACTTTGGCAGATCTCATAGACGTATGCAGCTAGACAGAGCTATCCAGACAGCAATCTCAAACAAGGCTCAAGTTTGATGTTGCGTCGTCAAAATAGGTAGCCTAACCTCACTCACATCAGATGTTGCCTTGCGAGTTAAATTGATTATTGTGTCAATTATGCCACAGATACTAGCCTTTATGTTTGTTTGGCACAGTTGAAAAACTAGAAATCACGTGGGATCACAGGATGCAACAGGTAGGTAAGTGGTTGAAGTAAGATGACAGACAAGTGGTTTGTCCAATTATATGCAAGATTTTTTGATGTCCAGACTTCTGAAACAAATCTCTTACGAATCATGTGACGTGAGTGAGGTTACAAAATAGGGCCCATAGATGAAAAAGATGTTAGAAGGACATTCAGTTAATTAGACATAACAGTTGCGCCGTCAGAATTGTAGATGAATTAAACAATGCCCTGGAAGTCAGCTGTGATCTTCCAACTACATTATGCCTGGTTGTTTTCCATTCTGTTGAAGTGAACCATATAATGTTTGAGGTGCAAAAAACTACCCTTTCTTGTCCTCACAATTTGGTAGTATACTTGAACAAGGTTAGGCTCTTTCCTTGTCTAGTTAAAACAGCATGCACTCTCTCCCAGCATTGTAAATACAATTCACTATCAGACCAGGTCATATATAGGCCTACTGCAATATCACAATCGGTAATCAGAGAATTCAAAGTTCCTGTGGATGTTGTTATGGTACATTAACACTAGGTGGCAGTGTTTTATCTCTTAGTCGCTGTTTGTTGAGTCATCTGACCGTCCCTTCCTTTGTTCCAGGAGAAGCTAAATAAAAAAGTGGATCCCTTAAAGGAGAAACTGAAGTTCTTTGAATATATAAAACCCACCTTTGATGAAACTGCTGAACACATTAAGGTGAGGGTAATGGTGACTGGTGATACACGCAAGATCTGACATCACCAAGCATTTAACTCATTGACTGCCAGCCGTTTTCAGAATAGAGAGTTCCATACTGCCAGAGGTTTTGGGGAATTTTGACTGTTTTTTAAAGAGCCACAGAATATTATGTGTTACGACTACATACACAATGAAACTACCACAAGAAAGAGCAGACTCTCTTCTTTCACCAGAAACAAAAAGTTCGTTTCTACCCCTTTCCATTGCTTAGAAATCAGCAGGCGAACATAAGCAACTTTCTCCAAACACACCCGTTTTTTATCAAAAAAGGGAGAAAATTAGCGTTTTGTTTAACAACGTTAGTGTCTTGGATGCGCGTTTTTTTTCGGTCTATTAGCACGTCAAACATCGGGAAAATGTCTTCCTTTGATAAGACCACAAAAACAACAGTAACAGGGGGCTTTTGGTAATAAAATAGTCATTGTTGTAACAAGGTAAATATATGCTATTTACAGGCTGTGACAGCGAAAACTCAGTGATCAACAACTGGCTCGCAAATTCTTACCTGACCCGGAACTGTGAGCTAGCTGGGCACTGAAACAAGTCACAACTGCTATTTCCGTTTGCCCAAGGTTGATCTCCTTCATCTCCCACGATCGGAACACTACTCGAACTACTATGGCAGTGACACATACTCTGATCGAGTGCGAACTGCCTAAATTTCTCCATATTTAGCCATGTCATTAGCTTTCTCTACTTCTCCCTTGGCCATACCTATGAATCTATGCTCATCTCACATCCAAAGTGACACACTGCCACCCTCAGGATCAATTTGGAACAACAATTTTCGACGGAGAATTCTGATATTTACAGACAAGGTTCCCTAGGTCTTTCTGCAGCCCTCCCCATTAAAAAACACAGTTGACGTCTAAAGACGTCATTGGCAGTGAACGGCAGTATTTCAGTTGACGTCTAAAGACGTCATTGGCAGTCAATGAGTTAAGAGTCCAGGATCAACGTCAAACGTTTGCCCTGGATCAATGTACCTTAACCCTAACCCTAATCCTAACCCATTCATCAAGGGCAACAAGTTTAACATTGATCCTGGACTCTTACTTACTTGGTGATATCAGATCTTCCAGTGATACACATACATGAACTATAAAGTACATCTTGAAATGCTTAGTTCAAAGCCATCACCCAGTGTCTTGTTGTCCAGATTCAGGCCGAGCACACAGAGAAGCAGATCAAGGAGGAGTTTGAGAAGCTTCACCAGTTTCTACGAGATGAAGAGGCAGCTAGGATAGCTGCACTGAGGGAGGAAGAGGAGCAGAAGAGTCAGATGATGAAGGAGAAGATTGAGAGGATGAACAGAGAGATCTCATCTCTTTCAGACACAATCAGAGACATAGAACAGAAGATGGGAGATGATGATGTCACATTCCTGCAGGTAAAATCACACTCCATTTCCAGTCACACTCGCGTTTCTTTATACTGTTATATGGAAGACTGTTAAATAATTTGGTTACACGTTGTCTTTAATTTCTCAGAACTACAAGCGCACAGCTAAAAGGTGAGTTATCTGCCACCTGTCTCTCTCTTTTCTGTGGTTTTGAACCCAAACAAACAGCAGCACTGACTCCTGAATGTTATTACAGAGCCCAGTGCACACTGCAGGATCCAGAAACAGTTGTAAGAGCTTTCAATGTGACAAAGCACCTTGGCAACCTGAAATATACAGTTTGGAAGAAGATGAAGGCGATTGTTGAGCACAGTGAGTACATTCACACACACATTCACACACACATTTATTTAATAGCCTACCTGTGCAGTAAGGAATGTGTTCTCTGCAGCTCCTGTGACTCTGGATCCCAACTCTTCCCACCCCGACCTCATCCTGTCTGAGGACCTGACCAGTGTGAAATACATTTATAACAACACCAGGAGATTTGATAGGTATCCCAGTGTCCTGGGCTCTGAGGGCTTTAACTCAGGGACTCACTGCTGGGATGTTGATGTTGGGGACATCACAGTGTGGCAAGTGGGTGTGATGGCAGAGTCTGCCCAGAGGAAGGGAAGCCTACTTTCTTTAAGTGGACGATGGTATATGCGGTTTGACCATGGTCAATATGGAGCTCGCTGTCCACCACAGCCCCAAATTATCCTCCCAGTGAAGCAGAAACTCCAGAGGATCAGAGTGCAGCTGGACTGGGACAGAGGAAAACTCTCTTTCTCTGACCCTGAAAATAACACACACCTACACACAATCACAAACACTTTTACTGAGAGAGTGTTTCCATATTTCCATGCTAGATGTGAACGCTCTCCTCTAAAGATCTTACCAATAAAGGCATAAAAATGGCACCCAGATATCTGCACATTAACCTCACTCACGTCAGATGATTTGTTACGCTGCAAGCTGCACTTACATCTGATAGCCCTTCATACAAGAGTTGCTTACTGCTATACACATATTCATACTCATTTGGATAACGTGTGTGAATAAGAGTAGGCTGGAACTTGAGTGAATTTGTGAGAGATCAGCATTGCTCTGCACAACTATGATGTGATAAGATGAACAGATGAACTTATAATCTATTTGAACCACTGAGTCTCCAAACAAGAAAAGAGACTTACATGTAGGGGGGTGGAAGTACTGATCTATCAGTATTATCAGAACTCATAACAGCCATTCTGTTTTATTTTTCATGTTGCTACGTTATTATTAGGCTACACCATGATGGATGGTGCATAGATGACTGCTCAGTCTGGCAAGTATAGTGAGCAATATACTTTGTGTGTGTGTATGTGTGTGTGTACTGTATAGGTGTGTAGAAGGTCTCATGAAGCACTAAACACACACAAACACACTCATGCGTTCAGGGATTTGTTGCTGTGTGTGTGTGTACTGTGTTTTTTTTTTATCCCTAACTGATGACATTATGACATTTCCTTTGTGTGCCCTTAAGTTTTTTTTGTTTTGTTTTTTTACTGTAGATCTGTGTTTTCAGAGTGATACAGTACTTTACTATGATTGTGTACTCATGGGCTTCAGAGATTGAAGGGTCATTCATGTAAAATGGAATAGCTGGTATGAGTCGACCCCTCAGATTTGAGTGACTCTCAGATGTGTGTCCACACCTCTCAAAGGAAGGTGTGCAAAAATTGTAATAAAATATTTCTATGAAAATTATGCCTTAGAATGCACCCACCCCCAACTCCAAAAAATTTAAACTACAATACCACAAAACTATTGGAAATTCAAGCACAGGCTATTGTATGCAAATAGTCCTGGTACTAAACTCTGTCTTCAATTTAACAAAAGTTTGCCATCTGTCACCGTTGTAGTCGCTCCATCTTTTTGTTCCCTCAATCTTTTTGTGCGTGTATATGTGTGTTAGTTTGCGTGTATGCATGTGTGTTAGTTTGTGTGCTCCATCTTTTTGTGCCCTCCATCTTTTTGTGTGTATGTATGTGTGTTAGTTTGTGTGTTCTTGTGTGCACTTGAATGCAAACATGCCTATTATATGTATGTATATAAGAGATAGACAATACTGTGTGACAGTCAATTACATTTAAACTTAAAGAAATCCAGAGGAAAATAGTGCTGTTTCCATATATCCACTTACAATTAACCCAACACAGGCAGAGTGAAGAAGGCTGCTGATGTGTTTTCTGCCTTCCTCAGAGTTTTCATAGCCAACGGAGTGGGATGAAATTTTAGTTGAGTGATGAACTAAATTGAGCATTCTGATGTGACTCTGAGCGAAGGGATTTCTTGCCCCTTTCATGCTCTGTAATACTGTCTGGCTAGTGCATGGAAATTCACAGCTGTGTGTGTGGGGTCAGGGAGGGGAGGTGGGGAGTTAGTGTCGTCAGAATATTCCCAGTGGATTTTAGTGATTCACTCTCCTTGTGAGACCGCTTATAAATCATTTCAGCTAACTAACCCTGGTACTTTGAATCTGAACATCGCTTACAAAAATGTAGTAGAGCGTTCCAAACAAAAAGCTAAATTTCACAGCATTTTTTACACCAGTAATCATATGCATGTGACAAATAAAATTTTTAATCCTTCACTCCTCTCGAGTTCCCCCTCCCTCTCTCTTCCCTTATTTGCCTGATTGAAGATGTTGCGCTTTGCAAACTTCCCAATCAAATTGAAAGAAGAAGAGATGCAGTTTATTTTGAGTAAAGCAATGTTACTCAGACAGTTTGGTTAAGTAGCCTACAGCAGGGGTGTCAAACTCATTTTTGTCAAGGGCCATATGAGCAATGGGATTTTCCTCAGAGGGCCGACCTGCCAAATTTACATGCATGACCACAAACATTGGTGAAAAAAAATGCACATTTCCTCATGTTTCTGACCATCACTAACACCAGGGGTGTCAAACTCATTTTTGTCAAGGGCCATATGAGCAAAGGGGTTTTCCTCAGAGGGCCGACCTGCCAAATTTACATGTGTGACCACAAACATTGGTGAAAAAAAAATGCACATTTCCTCATGTTTCTGACCATCACTAACACCAGGGGTGTCAAACTCATTTTTGTCAAGGGCCATATGAGCAAAGGGGTTTTCCTCAGAGGGCCGACCTGCCAAATTTACATGTGTGACCACAAACATTGGTGAAAAAAAATGCACATTTCCTCATGTTTCTGACCATCACTAACACAGTCCTAATACGCCACCATTTAATTTTGTATCCCTTTCCCATTGGTAAGCAGGTCTAAGATGCACCTCATATGGAGTTTCCAGGATTGTTTTGCAGAAAGTGCATCGCTAACTGTTTTTAAACAGGCAACATACACCTATTTCTTTTCAAGCTTTTTCGACAGGCTGCATACAATTATTTAAAGGGCTGCATCCGGCCCCTGGGCCTTCTGTTTGACACCCCTGGCATAGAGTAACAAAACACTATCTGAGTTGTTTATGCTTACTGATAGGCTATAACAGGGGCGGTCTGGGACAAATAATCGGCCCTGGCATTTCGAACAAGACCAGCCCTCCTGGTCAGACCATTAGAAAATAAGCCTATGATTACAGTTACAGTGAGAATGTCAGGGCCGTCAGCCCAAATAGTGTGTCGGCCCACCGGGCATTTGCCCTGTGTGTCATATTGCCAGTCCACCCCTGGGCTATAATCCACTTTCTCAAGAAAAGACTATGTTTTTGGTCCAGAGCATCTTATTGACATAGGCCTAACTTTGAAAAAGAAAATGAAATGTTCGTAGGCCTCATCAGTTTCCACTAGCATTTTGAGTTAACTCAACAATTGGGGTTTACATTGATGGGAGTTAAGGACAATTCAAATAGCCCTGTTCCATCTGTTTTTCTCTT
Organism: Sardinella longiceps; assembly: GCA_027497455.2. NCBI lineage: Eukaryota > Metazoa > Chordata > Actinopteri > Clupeiformes > Clupeidae > Sardinella > Sardinella longiceps. Next base: position 10,730,486 of record JAODXP020000016.1, on the reverse strand, counting down.
TCCCTTCGCCCCTCCCTCTTTCTTTCCCCTTATGCCGAAGGACGATGAGCTTTGCAAACCTCCCAGTAAAATCGAAAGAAGAAGGAAAGTAGCCTACAGTAGGCTACACTGGGACAGACAGTTTAGCTGAGTAGAGCAAAACCATGTCTGGGTTAGAGTAACGTAACAACATCTGAGTCATCAGGTGGTAGCCGAATGAACGCTGTAGCAGTGACAACAGCCCAATGTAGCGATGTTCAGTTCCAGGAGAATGTGGTGAGCCCGCCTGTAAAGTGAAGGGACCTAGACATCCACCGGACGACGCGATCACAATTGTTTGTCACAGCAGACTTGTCCGCGCGGACGCGCAGCTGCCGCAGAGATCAATTTATTTCCAACCAACGGTAAACAAAATAATAATATAATAGCCTAATAATGTTTATTTGTATAGCACTTTTCAAAAGTTACAAAACCAAAAAGTAAGCTACCCTGACGCAATATCGATTAGGCTACCTCATATTTGTCTGATGAAACGGCAATTTAACTGCATAACTTTCACAAATATCTGTCTTGCATAAAACGATATGCTTTCTTTCTTTGTTGGGCTATACCTTAAAATAGCGCTAAATTGTGTTGCTTTTGACCGCTGCAATGGCAATGTAGGCCTCTATCCCTATCCACTATCTGGCGCATTATGTGTCAGGTGGGCCCCTGAAAACAGCCCATGAAATTTTCAGCTTTGAAGTGACGGCTCCGAAAGTGAAAGGACGGGTTTTCTTCCGTTATAACGTTAGTCACATTTTTGCTCTCTTGTCCTGGCCTTCCTCTGGTGCGTTGAGATCTAGGCTACACACCGCAACTATATCATCTGATGTGAGTGAGGTTAGCAACAGACATTCTGCAGCAGTTCCGGGGAAAGGTGTTGAAGAAGCAGTCTGCAGTCGAGAAGTGAGTTTAGTTATCCATTTTTAGCGTTTTTATTTTGCCAGGCTATTCAACCTGTGTTCAGCAGTAGCCTACACATATTCAAAAACAAGAACTCAAAACATTTTCAAAGAAATGTTGATAGATTTAGTTAATTTATTTAAATTAAATTGTTTACTCAAGACAAAACACTTTGACACTGATTAGCCTATCCTGTGACTGGAATCAAATCCAAGGAAACAAAAAAACAAGGCCTATAAAAAGAAAAACAAATAGGTTAAAAGAAGCCTGAAGCATTCTTGTGAGATGTAGCCTGGTCAGCATTGAACTGCTAGGTGTTTACCTCTATAAAATTATAGCCTACCATAGCCGTATGTTAACTATGATACTACAATATTTAACTATAGTATAACTACAATATTTTCATACTATAGGCCTACATGCTTTCTTATAACCTAAGCAAGGTTTCCATAGGTTTCAGCATAAGCGGTGTACATGCTGTTACATAGTAAGTACAGACAGGAAGTATAGACCATACCATATAAGGTATTGAGAAGGTTAGCAGCTGCATCCTGACCAGTAGAATAGCATTTGTATTTACTTGTAAGTGCAGGGGTTTCAATAGGCTACTTACAGGAGATTTCAATACTTAGGAAAGATGAGATCAGAGATTCATCTTGTTTCCAGAATAGAATTAATGACTCTCTTGCAGCTTCATTATCTATCTGCAAGATCACTGTATTTGCCAAGAGCTTTTGGAAAAGGAAAATGTACCACATCTAATGACAACAGCTTTAGTTTTCAACTCCCTGCAGTTAGTGTAGAGAGGCAGGTTGTGTGTGGCAGTTTGCTATGATAAATTCACTGAATATATCAGACTGCTGTTCTACATGATATTGCAACTAACATAGTATATTAGGAATGTGCTTCATTTTACAATAACAGAAAAAAGTATATGTGCACAGAACTGCTTTCATTTTACAATAACAGGAAAAAAAAGTATGTGTGCACAGAACAAATCAATATATGTCTTTTGGAAGGTCCTTAATATGCTATTTTGTAAAGCATGTTTTTTAATAGGCAAGGCCTTTTTACAGATTATGCTGGTCTTTTGAAAGACAGGTGTAATGATAATATTACTTGTCTTCAGATTCTTTTTTCATACTGCATGGGTCAATATAGTTGAGTTCAATATGAACTCAATCCAGGAACCACTGAGAAACACACTGGATAACCTCAGCCTTGCTGACTTCAAGAGGTTTAAACGCCATTTCAAGGACATGGGTCCAGTGCCATGGTCAAAGCTGGAGACTGCTGACAGTGATGATACTGTAGATGTGATCGTGCAAACATACACAGGGGACCATGCTGGAGACAGAGTGATTGAAATCCTCAAGAAGATGAACCTGAATCAGTTGGCCCAAGACTTGGAGATAAAACTACACACAGACAACTCAGATTGGGAGTCTATCAGTGCAGGTCGGAATTTCTCCTTACTCTAGGAATAAAAAAAGTCAACAGAAAAATTAACCGTACAGTTAAAGTGCTGTGTGCACACGCACACAGCACTTTACGAATGATGCATTTGACAAAATCACACACAAACACACACACACCTTTGACCTTTGCCTCTGCCCTCCATCAGGACGAGATTCGGAGAGAAGTCAGACAAACCTGCTCTGTAATCTGCACAAGAAGAAACTTGAGCTTTTCTGTCAGCAGCATCAACAGCTTGTCTGTCTGGACTGTCATGACTCCAAATTACACAAAGATCACAAGTTCAGTACAATTCCCAAAGCAGCGGTCACTGTAAAGGTAAAGGCTCTTGATCCATGAACTTATGATATTGCATTATGAGGTAACTTACACACACAGAAACCCCCAGCAAATTACACAGCCTCACACGTATACACACACACACAGAGAAACAGATGGATCACAAGATGGATGGTTCCAGTCCCTGTTCCCTGACCTTAAGATACCTGGACAGTGACTAGTGTAATATGTGTGAACACCTAAGAGAGAGAGAAAGATCCTCCACATTTAAGTGCTCTGTTCCTTACAGGAGGATCTTCTGGTCAAACTGCAGGAGAAGCAAAGGGCCTTTGAGAAGGCTAAAGACACCTGTCATAGGTCAGCTGAATACATTAAGGTAAAGGGGACATGCTGGGGTGTCAAATTATAGAATTATTCATTATACAGGTACATACTGCATGTCTGACTGTAATATGAGTTAAAGAAGTCTGTACTCTTTGGTTGAGATCTCCTAAATTGTCTTTAACTTGATTTCGTCCAGACTCAGATCCAGCACACAGAGAGGCAGATGAAGGAGGAGTTTGAGAAGCTTCACCAGTTTCTACGAGATGAAGAGGCAGCCAGGATAGCTGCACTGAGGGAGGAAGAGGAGCAGAAGAGTCAGGTGATGAAGGAGAAGATGAACAAAGAGATCTCATTTCTTTCAGACACAATCAGAGCCATAGAAGAGCAGATGGGAGCTGATGACATCACTTTCCTGCAGGTATATGAATATAGCCGCTTCTCCAATCATGCACTCACTGCTGTTATTTGCATTTGCAATGTTAAGTATTTCTGTTATTATAGGAGAGAGCCAGTCTGATATGACCCTAAAGTATATTGCAACATCACAAAAAGTTTGAACGTTTGTTGTTCATCAAGTTTGAAACACTGGTAAACGGTGGCCCGTCCTTGGCCCATGATTTATTTGTTATCATTCAACCCTGGGTCTTAGATGCACATTGTATCAGTATGTGTAGTGTAGCAGTATGTGTAGTGTCCATTATCTCCCTTCAGAACGCCATACTCTTCTCTGATTGGCTGCTAGGTGGCCATTATTTCCAGATAACTGGCTACTTTGGAAGTAGTTTCAAAAAATAACTCATCTAATAACTGATTACCGTTCCATATGAATGCCTTTCAGAATGGTAACTATAACAACAATAAGCAGCCTTGTAGATCTACTTTCAACTGAAAGTAGTACCCAAACCGAACAGGTTAGCTTCTTTTAAATTTGAGTTGCATATTTCTTTTACGTTGTATACGCTTCTTCAAATATATGAGAGATAGATAGATACGGGAGATAAGCGGGATAACGACCTCCAAGGTGTCCAGTTATTCATTTATAATTGGCTTGGCGGAATAACTTCTACATTCCACCTCGCCAACTATAAATGAATAACTGGACACCTCGTCGGCCGTTATCCCTTACTTAATCTGTGCATCAGATACTTATGTTTGTTCTACAATATCACACTCTGGTTTCTAAACCATACTATATCATATTATCTTTTGTGGAATTTCTTCTATGTTTTATGTTATCACATGGTTGTGTGTGTGTGTTTGTGTGTGTGTAAGAAAAGGAAAATTATTTATATAAATTTTTATACTAAACATTGATTTTTTTGTCATTTTCTACTTTTATGCTTTCCAGAACTACAAGAGCACAGTGGAAAGGTGAGTGATCTGCTTCCTGTCTCTCTCTTCTGTGTGGTTCTGTACCCAAACCCAGAGCAGCACTGACTCCTGAATGTTATTCCAGAGCCCAGTCCACACTGCAGGATCCAGAGAGGGTTTCAGGAGCTCTGATCAATGTGGCAAAGCACCTGGGCAACCTGAAGTTCAGAGTCTGGGAGAAGATGCAGGAGATTGTTCAGTACAGTGAGTGTACTGTAGACATTATATCTCTCCTTTCCTTCACACACACACACACACACACACACACACACACACACACACAGGTTTAAATGCATGCACACACACACACACCACACACACACAAAGTAAAAATTCTGAATCATGGGATATTGTTCAAACCCAAGCTGTTCCTACTTCTCCTGCCCTTACACTTACACCACTATTAAGTATGACCATCATTCACATCAATCAAATCCTCATCACACATCACCCAGTATTCAACTCATGTGTGTGTTCTTTCTCTCTGCAGCTCCTGTGACTCTGGATCCCAACACTGCACACCCACAACTGATCCTGTCTGAGGATCTGACCAGTATGAGATGTGGTGATGAGAGACAGCAGCTTCCTGATAACCCAGAGAGATTTGATTTCTATGCCTGTGTCCTGGGCTCTGAGGGCTTTAACTCAGGGATTCACTGCTGGGATGTGGAGGTTGGAGAGAATCAGTGGTGGGATGTGGGTGTGACAACAGAGTCTCTCCAGAGGAAGGAAGACACAGCCGCCATGAGTGGATGGTGGTATATATGGACTAAAGATGGTCAATATGTAGCAGCTGCTCCACCACACATCTCCACTCTTCTCCCAGTGAAGCAGAAACTCCAGAGGATCAGAGTGCAGCTGGACTGGGACAGAGGAAAACTCTCATTCTCTGACCCTGATAATAACACACACCTACACACTTTCACACACACTTTCACTGAGAGAGTGTTTCCGTACATTCATAACAATCGCTGTATACTTTCTCCTGTTAAGATGTCACCACTGAAGGCCTCAGTAACATTAGAGCAATGATGTGTTTGAATTGACCGTGATAATGACAAAAGAACAGGTGTCTGACACACAAACACACACATACACACACATACACACACACACACACACACACACACGGGGAGCTGGTTCACTCCCTAAAATCACCCTCCCTTATATGCAACAATTGTGATTGTTAACTGTGTATTCGTGTGTGCGTGGTGTCTGCAGCTTCTGTGACTCTGGATCCCAATGCTACACTCCCAGATTTCTGATGATCTGACCAGTGTGAGATACATTTTTATACAAGTTAGTTCTGACCGTGTCATTTGATTGGACAAGAGACATTCCATGAGCGCTGACAGAGTAACAGGGGATTCCTCACAGGTAGGCCTTATACTACAGTTGTTACAGGATCCATACTGAAACACAATTCACTCAAATTGTAATGCAAACACATTCATACAGAGTCAGAGTTACCATGTCATTCCAAAGCCTTTTTTACTCCAGTTGCTAAGGTAGACAAATTGAAGTCTTACAAAGTCATGTGTCATTATGTTTTCAGTTACACCCACATCGTGATAAACTACAGTATATGAGGCTGTACGATTCAATTGAAGAAAACAGTTTTTTTTGTTGTTTTTGTTTTTTTTTTAAACATAAACAAGATGTGAGAAAAGACTGTAATAGTTATAAACAGAAATGTACAGTACATTGCAAAAATAAAAATAATAAAGAAAAAGAAAATATCTCAGAACTACATTTAAGATTTCTGTGTTAAATCTCATTATAATAGAGTAAGCTTGCATGTTGCCCTTCCTTGGTATTGCAGTAGACTATTCTGCAAGTCGCCTACTAGTGCCAAACAATTATGTCTACAGCTTATCCCAACCATCCCATCCACTCACATTGGGTATAGTTAGATGGGTTACTGTAAAAGAGAGATTGTATAGAAAGTGTAGGATCCACAAACATTTTGCATGTGTCATGTCTCCCAGTGTCATGAAATGGGGAAGGCATGCAGTTAGAGTCAATATTTGAACAGTTGCTGTTCAAGATGTGTGGAAGTAAAAAGCACATGATTTTATGGGTGGAGGATGTGGAGGAAACGTCTGCTTGTTTTGTCAAATGTGAAATGTGAAAATAAAAAAGAAGAAACTAAAAACTATTCGGAGTGCGATCATCCATTTGCTTATGGGTGGAGGATCTCCTCGAGTCTGCAGGAGATCAAATAGTCATCCTCTAATCTTGTCTGAAAGAATCTGTATGAGTCGGTCTTACAGGGAACAAAACTTGAGAGCTTTAGAAGGGTGTAAGGTGCTCTGCAGTCTGCTTAGTGAGTGAATGAGTGAAAATATATACTTCTAAAAATGTTATTTAAAATATCAATATCTGAAGTGTAATGCCAAGCATGCATACCAACAGCAACAGTTTTATATGTATGGAGAGCACTTTATTTTTACTTTATTTTGCAGACTATTTTTATCCCAGACTTAGGCCCAGCACACCTTGAAGCAGATCACAGAGGAGTCACAAGATGAAGAGGCAGCCAGGATATGAGGGAGGAAGAGGAGCAGGAGAGTAAGATGATAAAGGAGAAGATGATGAGGTGAGAATACAGGATAGAGGGGTGGGTTATAATGAGGCTTATTCCATTAGTTCATTCTGATTTTTTTAAACTGGCCACTGCCCTGGATGCACTTGCCATGGCAGACTGGTAAAACACATCACACACATGCACACACACACACACACACACACATTCACACCACATAGCTGTAAACAAATTTCAGTGCCGCTTGGGAGGTGGTATTCTAAAGTCCAAGAAAGACCAGATAATGAGCTGTTTAGTGCAAAGAACCTGACTTTTGGTGAAAGATTCAGCCCACAGAGGAATAGATCTTAATCTAGGGACCTAGCACTAACTACATGTAGTCAGCCATGAGGAAACATGCATGTGCAAGGCTACCATCTAGTGGACATCAATAAGAACTGTAGGAGTTTATAAAGGCGATAGGCCTAGATTCCATGGAGAGATTAATTTGAAGTATAACAAAGTTATGAACCTCTCCAAGTGGTCTGTAGTGTTCACTGATATGCTGACATAAATATCACTGCAAAACATGACTTCTAGCAAGTTTTATTGTGGTTTGTAGTCAAACCCCACTGACTGCTGGGGAGTAATACGTCACTCACAACAAATCCAAAATAATGCTAGAACCTGCTAGAGGTCATATTTTGCCGTGATATTTATGTTAGCATAGTTGTGAACACTACAGACCACTCTGTGAGTTTCATACCTTTGTAGACAGACATTTAATGCGTTTTAAGAAGGATTGTTCCAGCGGCCATAGGCTGCTGTTACAGTAAGACACTAGGGCCTACAGCAACAAGCGAAAATACTCTCAACAAAACCGTTTGTGAAAATGTCAATCTTAACCATCGTATTTCATCGTAAGATATCCAAAAACGGGGCTTAACATCATTTTGAGTGAACACGTACTTTAACTACGCTTGCGCGAGCTGCAAAGTGTTCAGCTCACCTCTGTCTGTTGAAGAAACTGATTCATGCGGTTGCACCGGTTCATGCGTCTTGAATGTGCCCCAGGTTAATACCTCCATGTCTCAACCTGCTCTGAATATGAGTGACTGGTGCCACAACCAATTAGAAAAGAGGTTCAAGGGTCATATGCTAAGGATCTGGCCAGTTAGGTTTCTCCTTAAAAGACCCACCCTCTTCTGAGTTTTATGTGAATCAGGAAGTCATGAGGGACAAAGTGTGCATGCATTTACAGTTAATTTAAACTACTAGATACTGTTTCTGTAATATATATATATTAACCAGACATTATTTAAATTTGTTTGCTGGAGCAAATGGCTTCCAAATTTGAAGAGGACCTCTCTTGTCCTGTGTGCTGTGACATCTTCAAGGACCCTGTACTCCTGTCGTGTTGTCACAGTGTGTGTAAAGCCTGTCTGCAGCAGTTCTGGGGGAGCAAAGGATCCAGAGAATGTCCAGTCTGCAGGAGGAGATCATCGAGGGAGTCTCCACCCCAAAATATGGTTTTGAAGAATTTATGTGAAACCTTCTTACAGGAGAGAAGTCAGAGAGCTTCATCAGGGTCTGAGGTGCTCTGTAGTCTGCACAGTGAGAAATTCAAGCTCTTCTGCCAGGAGGACAAACAACCCATGTGTGTGGAGTGCCTGGTTTCTACAAAACACACCAACCACAAGTTTGAACCTATATGCAAGGCAGCAGCTAATCTTAAGGTAAAAGATCACAATGGTCAAGTTCTTGTTCATTAATTTTTTTTCCTAATGGTAATGTCCATCCTACACCATTTGATGGTGTTGCTTTCCAAACGTTATGCAACAAGGTCATATCTTGTCAAATCAGATATGATTGTTTCAGATTTTGATCGAATGTTTATTACAGCGTAGGCATTTCATGTGCAACACAAAATCCCAAGTAAATAATATATAGACATTCATATGCTTCTAACAGTAGATATCATTTCAGTTTAAAAATAAAACAAACAAACAAAAAACCAAAACACATAATCAGCCATGTTTGACCATTAATATTTAGAACCCCCATTTACTCTCAATCACTCTTTCCCTCAGACATTTTTCAATAATAAGATGTCTATAATTCTAGGAGAAACTAAATATTGGACTGCAGACTTTACAGAACAATCTGATAAACCTTGAGGAAACCAAGCTAAACTTTGATGAGACAGCAGAAAACATTAAGGTGAAAGTACAGTACATTGGTATCAGTACAGTACACCTCACATGTATGTAAATTTACTACTCTGTCTTCACAGAGAACAAGTATGTAAATTTCATTCATAAAAAGTTGTTCAAAATAATATGGAAATGCGTGTGGATTCTTCCACTAAAAAAGTATTGGGTATTGTAGACTCAGGTCCAACACACAGAGAGGCAGATCAAGGAGGAGTTTGAGAAGCTTCACCAGTTTCTACGAGATGAAGAAGCAGCCAGGATAGCTGCACTGAGGGAGGAAGAGGAGCAGAAGAGTCAGATGATGAAGGAGAAGATTGAGAAGATGAGCAGAGAGATCTCATCTCTTTCAGACACAATCAGAGCCATAGAAGAGCAGATGGGGGCAGATGATGTCACACTCCTGCAGGTAAGAACATTTTCCTACTTTTGGTTATTATTTCAAATTGCTGTTAGTCCAGTAACTGTTTTAAACTGTGCTGCCCCATCATTGAATTTCTCAATTTTCACAGACCAAATATAGTTAGTAAACCTAAATTGACTATAGGTAGTAAGTGCCACAATCATATTATTACAAATAGACTTGGAGCAACGATTTACTGAGGAACTCATTTTTGGGGAGCATGCTTTTGCAAGTAGCTGCCCATATGGACTGCACGTGCCTGGGTTATTTTACCAACTGCCCCTGCATAATAGGATATCGCTATGACCAATCAGAGGAACAAACAAGATGTAAACGCCAATTCAAAAGGCCGCTTTTCTTGCCCACCCAACAACAATCTACAAGTAAACACATAGAGCGTTGTGATTGGTGAACACCAACAATGTCCAACTAATCAACTGTAAATCCACTACGCTGCTTTGTGTTGTCATAGTTACCTAAAGAGCATCGATATGGAACAGTGATTAACTTTTTCACTGCATAAATGTCACAGGTGTCCTGTTATCTGAAAACAACGGACACCCTTTCAGCCAATCAGAAAAAAAGTATTTAATTTCTTCGGCTGGTGCACTGTTTCTTGGTAGAATAAAGCTCGAGAAGCTGTTTCTTTTTCGGGGGATGTGTTGGGCATTGATCATTACTCATTACTGTTCACAACTCTTCTCTGGTTAGTCCTGCCACTTATGATGATGACATTCAGCGCATTATTTTCCATTTATTAAGACATTATAAACACAGTTCAATAATATATAAAGAACAAAATATTTTTGCTCTTTCAATTCCCACCTCTTAAAAAACATTTATCAGGTAGCTTCCAGGCTAGGTATTCACAGTATAATGAACCTGGAATGAAAAGTGTGCATATGCATATTATTGACAATACCAGACATTCTCTCCTTTGTTACTTTCCAGAACTACAAGAGCACAGTGGAAAGGTGAGTGATATTATCTGCCTCCTGTCTCACTCTTCTCTGTGGTTCTGAACCCAAACCCACAGCAGCACTGACTCCTGAATGTTATTCCAGAGCCCAGTGCACACTACAGGATCCAGAGAGGGTTTCAGGAGCTCTGATCAGAATGGATAAATACCTGAAATACAGAGTCTGGAGGAAAATGAAGGAGATGATTGAGCACAGTGCGTAAGAATTTAGAAATCATACAAAATGTATAAGTCCAACAAACAAACATGAGATAGTAATTCATCCCAACAATACAGTACTTTTTAAATAATTAAAAATACGTTTTGTTTAGTAAGTGTGGTTAATTTACATGATGCAGCTAGCAGTTTGTTTGTTTTTTTGGTAAAAAAAAAAAAAAAAAACTATACAGTGGTATTATTTAAAATGTAATTATTATCTTACATAGACTTTAAAGTTTTAGAACAAATGTACATTGACGTTTAGTGGAGATTATTGCTATGATGAAATATACTCATTGTGTTTTCAGCTGTATATACTATATCCTCCAATATACATTTTCTTTTTTCTGCAGCACCTGTGATTCTGGATCCCAACTCCGCACACCCAGATCTCATCTTGTCTGAGGATCTGACCAGTGTCAGATACAGTTATAACAATCCAGAGAGGTTTGACATGTACTCCAGTATCCTGGGGTCTAAAGGCTTTAACTCAGGGACTCACTGCTGGGATGTGGAGGTTGGAAAAAGTACAGTTTGGTTTGTGGGCGTGGTAACAGAGTCTCTCCAAAGAAAAGGAAACATCATCTCAAGAAGTGGAAGGTGGTGTGTGTATTATAAAGATGGTGAATATAGAGAGCGATCTACACCACAGCCCTACACTGTCCTCACAGTGGAGCAGAAACCCCAGAGGATCAGAGTGCAGCTGGACTGGGACAGAGGAAAACTCTCATTCTCTGACCCTGAGAATAACATACACATACACACTTTCACACACACTTTCACTGAGAAAGTGTTTCCATACTTTTATACAGATTCTTTCCTGAGGATCTTACCAGCAAGTCCTTAAGTAACATCAGAGCAGCTCTGACAGACTAGACTAGATGTCAGGCAGAGGATTTGATTTGATTTGATTTGATTTATTTTGGATACAAATTTAAAACAGTGATCCAAAGGATAACATGCAAAGTAAAATACTTATTTCCAGCATGGTCCTTGGTGTTACACAAAGAAAAACATATGGACAAAGACAGACAGACTCAGGCTTAAAAACTTACAGTACATAAATGACAAAAACACACACATCTAAAACTTAAATCAAATCAAAAATAAATACTAAAAAAAAACACTAAAATTCTAATTCAAGTCAACAATGAATGTCCACCTTGTTCCATAATATCTGCTTAACCTGACTTTTAAAAATGTCTCTAGATGTTACAAGTTTAGTAGCTATAGGTAAGCTATTCCAGGCCATGATACCAGTATAATAGAAAGATTTCTGAGCTGCAGTATTTACTCTAGGCACCATGCAGGAGCGGATGCTGGCCCTAGTGTTATGATTGTGCTGTGAGTGAATCATTGACACAGAAGAACGCATATATTTAGGTGCATTTCCATTTACAATGTTAAACATATGATTCAATTTTAGTTGTTCTACTCTTAAATGGACAGGAAGTACACCAGTTGTTACAAACTCTGCTTTACCTACACATGAGAACGAGGCGGTGCATTTAACAGATACCTAACCACATTATTTATATATAGGAAGAGTTTTCAGGTCACTCAGGTTCAGGTTTCCCAGTTGAAAGAAAGTTGGGTGTCACTATCATGATCATTGACCTTCATGTTGCCTCTGTCACCACATCACCTCTCTCTTAACACATCGACTTTCTTCCTCCTCCCATCGTTTTGTCTAAATCCTCAATACACAAGCGACTCTGGATAGAATTGTTTGCTAAGTCTATAACTGTTGAAATGTAAGTGTGTCATGTGAAACAGCCTTTAGAAAACTAAACTATACTTTATCTTATCCAGAAGATAAAGTAAACTATACTTTATCTTATCCACATCACCTCTCTCTTAACACATCTACTTTCTTCCTCCTCCCATCGTTTTGTCTAAATCCTCAATACACAAGCGACTCTGGATAGAATTGTTTGCTAAGTCTATAACTGTTGAAATGTAAGTGTGTCATGTGAAACAGCCTTTAGAAAACTAAACTATACTTTATCTTATCCAGAAGGAAGGTGTCCAGTATCTTATGAAACACACATACAGTAGACTCACAGATATATGAAATTCGCACACGAGTTGCTGCTGTTCCCTGTCTTGGCCTCCATGGAGTTCATGGAAAAGGGGACTTCCTCTGAACAGACTAATGCCACCAAATTAAATTCTTTTGCATTATTAATAAAGTCTCATGTAACTTATCCGTTGTTTTCTTGTTTCATTTTTGACTTAAGTGGACCTGACAGAACTATTATTGCATTCACATAAGGAGACGCAGCGCAGATAGCATTTGTCTTAGTAAATGAGGGCCAGAGGGTGTACACAGACAACACTGCATGGATGCACTAAAACACTTTCTGTCAGTCCGCATCACATTGTACGATTTGAAGTCAGCTGGGTATCTATTTTAGTATTTGTAGCCTGGTTCGTTTCTTTATTATTTTTTTCATTTATCAAGTGGATAATCATGATGATTACATTTGTAAAGACTTGATCAGCGCTGCCCTCAGGGCCTTGGCAGCTTTACCGTTTTGTGCAAGAGGATTCACCGTCACCACTCCACCCCTTTACTCATCCTCACAGAATGAGGAAGAGAAGGGTGGAGAGGCTCCATTACATGTTGCTTGAGGTCGGACACCATTATGGACCTATGATAGTTCTTCTTTTTCGTTTGCACTCGGTTACAGTAGGAAGGCTATTATTACATCAGTGTTACAGTACATCGATATACTACATTAATCTAAAAGCATAAGATTACCAGTATCTCAGGTTGTATTTTTATTGAAGATGAAATGACCTCTAAAATGGAAGAGGATCTCTCCTGTCCAGTATGTTGTGAAATCTACAAGGATCCTGTCTTTCTATCCTGCAGTCACAGTGTATGCAAAGGCTGTCTGAGTCAGTACTGGGACACCAAAGAATTCAGGGATTGTCCAGTGTGCAGAAGACGCTGCTCAAAGGACATTTACCCACTAAACCTGGCCTTAAAGAACCCGTGTGAGACCTTCTTACAGGAGAGAAGTCAGAGCGGTTCAGCAGGGTTTGAGACACACTGCAGTCTACACAGTGAGAAACTCAAACTCTTCTGCATCCAAGATAAACACCTTGTATGTCTGGTGTGTCGAGACTCAAAAATACACAAGGATCACAATTTCAGTCCCGTCTCTGAAGCAGCCACGGACCGCAAGGTAAGTGGTTAGGGATTCAAAGATGTTACTCCAGAAATACACTATATCACAAATATAATCTGTGTTCTTCATATCGCAGAATAGTATATGCACTTAAACCACACAAGCAGGGGCGCCACTGTGCCACTCCCTTAAGTAAGTAAGAATCCCATGTAAGTGATTCTGTGCAACTCTTTTGTGGAAATCCCTTACGTAAGGGGAAATGGGCCCTAAAGGGTCACTCTTCAGGAAAAAAAATGTAAGGTTTTGTGCAACCGGGCCCTGGCACTGACAGGGGGCCCTGGTAAGAATTTGAATATTAAAATCAATGCTTGGAGGGGCCCAGAATTAGTTTATGTCAAAGGTAAAAAATGTCTAGCGGCGCCACTGGGTCTGTGAAACGTTTTGCAGTGCTTTGGTCCATTTTCTGAATTCCCATGAAATAGATGAAAAATGGGTTCAAAACTTCAATTTTCCATTTTTCAGACAACTCAGAAAATAGATAATTGATGCTGTTTGTTGTTTGCCAATGGCTTTTGAAAGAGTTGATAGTTGAATTTGATGCCAATGTCAAAATAAGTCAATATTTAAATTTTCCATTTCTGGGTCGTGGTTGGACTGAACCATGCGCACCAGGGGATGCCTTCAGGTGTTCAGGTAGCGTCAGTTGTCATAGGCTTATAAATGAGTTGGAACATCTCCACCGCCATTCGCACAATCAAGCAGGGAAGAAACTGTGATGCAGAGTGTTGCTTATGCCACTTGTTTGGGCACGACATAAGAATAACATTTGGTGTAGGCGGTTAGTAAGCCCCCGCTCTCTGCGCAAACACACCAGCCTGGGCCTGCAAAAGTCAGGTTTTTTTTATTTTCAAAAATTATTTCCTACAGAGACGCAGATGTACATTACTGTAAGAATGGGACAGGAGTACGTTTGTGGATGACCTCTACTTTTACTAAGCAAAGCAGACATCAGCTGAAATGTTGCATGGGTTACAGCGCAACTGTTTACGGTATCCCCCGGGGCGCATGGTTCAGTGAGCAAAATCAGAAAATTTAAATATTGACTCATTGTTTGACTTTTGTACTTCTTAACAGGAAACCCTAGGCATACTCCATTCAAAAATTAAAAATACCAAGAGTAATCATTTTCTGAGTAGTTTAACGAATGGATAATTGAAGTTTTATGCCAATTTTTCATTCTTGTCATGTGAAATCTGAAAATAGAACATGTTTGGAAAGGACACTTGGACTTGGGCTTTATGTGATTAACAACTAATAAAATAATACACCCCTGAAAATGGGACGTACTGTATATCCCCAAAATAACACATTTATGATGATGTGCCAAAATGTGTGGCTAACTCTTTTTTCTTTTTGGTGTGTATGTGTATGTGCGCATGTGTGGTTACATACATTCATAAGGATGAATTGAAGAATACGCTGCAAGTCTCTAAAAACCAGCTGAAGCTCTTCAAGGAGTTAAAACTCAATTGGGATGAAACAGCACTGCATATTACTGTAAGAAAATTATTCACAGGCAGTTTCAGGGAGCTAATTTAGCTCAGACTGCACCTCTACCCCACAACCCAAAAGTGAACATAATATAAATAATTTTAAAAATAAGTATATAAGGATATCATGCATATGTTCCTGAGTGCATGTGTTTGTGCCTGCATTTGTCTTTTCTTGTCTGACATTCCAGACTCAGGCCCAGCAGACAGAGAAGCAGATCAAGGAGGAGTTTGAAAAGCTTCACCAATTTCTACAAGATGAAGAGGCAGCCAGGATAGCTGCACTGAGGGAGGAAGAGGAGCAGAAGAGTCAGATGATGAAGGAGAAGATTGAGGAGATGGGTGGAAAGATTGCATGTCTTTCAGAATCAATCACAAACATAGAAAAGCAGCTGGAAGCAGATACCATATCATTCCTGAAGGTGATGGATAAAATTGTCTGCTGTGTTTAACATATCCACACAGACATTCTTACAAATTATTATCTTTCCTGTTTGTGTGCGCTGTATATCAGGTTTCTACCTTTTAATGATAATTTTAATATTTTGAATGAGAATATTTTACCTTTCCATTTATAGAAATACAAGAGCACAGTGGAAAGGTGAGTGATCTGCCTCCTGTCTCTTGTCACTGTGGTTCGGAAATCAAACCCACTGCAGAATTGACTCCTGAATGTTATTCCAGAGCCCAGTGCACACTGCAAGATCCAGAGAGGGTTTCAGGAGCTCTGATCAATGTGGCAAAGCACCTGGGCAACCTCAAGTTCAGAGTCTGGGAGAGGATGAAAAAAATTGTTAGAAAATGTAAGTGAGAAAGCAGCATCTGATTTTATATATTGTAGATGCATATGCCAAGTCTGGTGAATTTAAAATGCCCCCCTAATGTCAGGGTGGGGGGGAGTAGTGGTTATTTTATATCATAAGACACCCATGATTAATTAAGTAACCTAAGTCCAACCGCAGTGAAAATAGTATGTTGCAGGAAGAAATTTTCACTTCACGGCCACTGATCATGAAATTAGGGCCCCGATGTTAAAGTCAGGGATTGAATGAGATCAATCATGAGGGTGGCATTAGGTGCTCCAGTTGATGGAGTCCACCTTGACAAGTGTCATCATGGATGGGTCGGTTTTAGGGCCTAGGAGGAAGAGCCAGTCCAAGACTTCTGTAAAGTTGGTCGCAGTTCACTCAGGAGGTGTTGATGACAGTGAAAGACAGGGATGACACTCAGCACTGCAGATACTGTATGTCTGTACTGTATGTAGGAATCAAAAGAGCAATGCCAGAGCAAATGTGTCAGATGTGCACAAAAGTTCAATATCAACGCTTTCAAGAACAAATTATTAAATCTTGCACTTTGCAAAGGAATGATCAAATGCTTCCTTTCCTTTAAACACTGTTAAATGAGGGCCTTGTATTCAGTGAGACAGATAATATGAGGAAAGGGAATAGAGTTTCTAATGGCTTTATGCTTTACTCACATTTTCTCTCTGCAGCTCCTGTTACCCTGGATCCCAACACTGCACACCCACAACTCATCCTGTCTGAGGATCTGACCAGTATGGTATGGGGTGATGAGACACAGCAGCTTCCTGATAACCCAGAGAGATTTGATGAGTATGCCAGTGTCCTGGGCTCTGAGGGCTTTAACTCAGGGACTCACTGCTGGGAAGTGGATGTTGGAAACACTAATGGTTGGATCCTCGGTGTTATCACTGCGTCTGCCTCTCGGAAGGGGCTTGTTTTTTCCCACAGTGGTGCGCTGGCTATACATTATGGTGATGGCAAATACACAGCATGCTCTAAAATGGAAAAGGAGATCTTAAAGTTGTCTGTGAAACCAGAAAAAATACGAGTTGAGCTGGGTGGAAGAGACATGGAAGTGACATTCTGTGACCCTGTTAATAACAGACCCATACACGCATTCAGACTCAGTGGCACAGAGCCAGTGTTTCCTTTATTTGGCAAATCTCTGAGGGTTGCACCATTAGAGGTGTCTATGTCAGTGAATGTGTTAGAGCCTCTGTATCCATATCGTAGAAGATATAGATAAATTTTCATATGAATAACTTCTTATTCTTATTCTGCTGAAAAGATTTTGTTATATTATAGTCAGTCATATTGCCTGTAACACAACCTATTAAATGGAAGTGAGTAAGAAGAGATAAAGCATCAATGTGTCTATATGTCTACACAAACATATGGGGTTAATAAAAAAAAACAATATTCAGGACCTGCCACATGCTGCCCGTTTACTTCTTTGACACCACACATCAGTCACATCTGTTTGTGGATATATCCACCTCTTTCTCCATGAATGCATACGTTTAGAAAAATACTTTGTAAGTTTGCTGGAAAAACACATGTTAATGCTTTAATTTACAGTTCGTGAAGTGCCAAGTAAGTATAAGTAAGAACAACGTAACAAAATAGAACTTTATGTGTAATATTGCCATAATTACAAAATAAGGGTGGAGTAGCCTAGATGGAGTAGCCTATAGAAAAGGCAGGGTTGAATGCAACTACATTTTACGGCCCGTACATCCAATAGGGTGTAGTTACAAGTAGTTTAGGGGTATTTAGGTAATTCCACTATACTTATTCTTTACTTTTCAGTAAGGTTGCCTACCTACAGTAAGTGGTGTAGCATATATAGACAGAGGCAACAGCTTGACAAAGATGGCATTTATTTACAACATGGAAAATGAAACTGCAGCTGGGTTACATGCCGCCATTCCGCCATATCGCCACTCTGACATTAACGTCTAATTATTGGAGTGGCGGTATTTCCAATTATAGCAAACGTGCCTGCACCAACGTTTTTCTTTTTATTTTAGTTTTTCTTTTCTTTGCTACTTTTCAACATAGGCCTACCGCCATTCAGACATGAGGCAGCCTTGCCTTATAGTTGAACCATGATGAGGAGGCCAAAGAAGGTCCATGCCTCTAATTATTGAAAGCCAAAAATCTCTGAATTTGTAGCATAGGGCCTATTCAAATAGATAAAAATAAAGAGGTAACAATTAGCTGTGAGGAAACAGAAAAATAAATGAAGGAAACCTCCTAATAAATCATACTGATGGTTAACAGGCAAATGACACTTAAAGACAAGCAATAAACATTTTGGTGCTGTAACATTCGGCAGCATGTACAGTATATTTCAGTATAACTTTGTATAATATAATGTATTATATACAGTATGTATATTATATTAACAGTGTTGGGAGGGTTACTTTTAAAATGTATTCCATTACAGATAACAGAATACATGCCACAAAATGTATTTTGTAACGTATTCCGTTACGTTACTCAATATGAATACTTTCGATTACTTTTAATGTTATGCCTTTTTACAACTACATGAATGTAGCAATCACATCCTTAAAATTCTTGTTTGTTTTTATCAACAAATTGGCTGTCCAGCCCCAGTCTCCAATACATACGTTTGCAGTAGATGAGATATTAGGGTTTGTTAATGTAAGCAAGGACGAGTTATCCTAATGGGCAACATGGGTAGTGTGGCCTTGGCCTCAGATTTTGAGATCAGGATACATAAAACTTTGTTTGGCTTAGTTTCCGACAATGTGTGGAATTACCCAAAATAGAGAGGGGATAGCTAAACATTAGAAACAGTAAAATACCGCTGAGTAATCCCTTGATTTTTACAAAGTAACTGTATTTTAAATACCACCCATTTTAGCTGTAACTGTAACTGAATACAGTTACTCATAATTTGTATTCTGAATACAGTATTCAGAATACATGTATTCCGTTACTCCCCAACACTGTATATTAATATAGTGTATTATACGGTTATGTCAGTGGTTCTCAAACTTTTTCTGTCATTCCCCACTTAAGAAGGCAGTGAATTTTTCACGCCCCACCTGGAAGGCTCTATTTGCGCGCAATATCTCTATGAGATAATACTTTCAGAGGATAGGATTTTTGTCAATGTTTGAATTTTCATGTTACTAATTCTAAGCCAAATTTCTCTCTAACTCATCACACCAAGTAGCAAATAACACCATTGGAAAGCTCAATTTACTGTCAAATGTGCATATCTGACAAATAACTGTGAATTTGGGGGGCAAAGAGATGTCTCGCGCCCCACCTGTCATGTGTCTGCGCCCCACTAGTGGGGCCCGCCCCACAGTTTGAGAAACACTGGGTTATGTAAAAAAGCATGGCATGACATTTCAGACTCAGACCCAGCACACAGAGAAGCAGAGGAAAAATGAGTTTGAAAAGCTTCACCAGTTTCTACGAGATGAAGAGGCAGCCAGGATAGCTGCACTGAGGGAGGAAGAGGAGCAGAAGAGTCAGATGATGAAGGAGAAGACAGAAGATGAGCAGAGAGATCTCATCTCTTTCAGACACAATCAGAGCTATAGAGGAGGAGATAGGAGCTGATGATGATTCTTGCAGATAAGAACATTTCACATGTGAATTATAAAATTAAATGAAAGATGGGCAGACTGTTTTTAGAATGGAGATGTTTAATAGCTAAGATGTGTAGCCTAAGTCTACTAATTTAAGGAATCTTATATGTTATCTTTTCTTGTTCAATAGAACTACAAGAGCACAGTGGAGAGGTGAGTGATCTGCCTCCTGTCTCTCTCTTCTTTGTGGTTCTGAACCCAAACCCACAGCAGCACTGACTCCTGAATGTTATTCCAGAGCCCAGTCCACACTGCAGGATCCAGAGAGGGTTTCAGGAGCTCTGATCAATGTGGCAAAGCGCCTGGGCAACCTGAAATTCAGAGTCTGGGAGAAGATGTTGGCTGTTGTACACAGTAAGTGCATGTCACATGACATAGCCACACCCATCAAAGGAGCATTTATCCCTACTGACCCTGACGGAGTAGGCAGTCAGACACAGATATGGTGCAAATTTAATAATAGATTTTATTATTATGGGGTAGTGGGAGTGTTCAGCTCATGTGTGTGCTCTTTCTCCCTCTAGCTCCTGTGACTTCTTATCCCAACACGGCACATCCAGATCTCATCCTGTCTGAGGATCTGACCAGTGTGAGATGTCATAAACATAGGCCAAGAAAAATTGAGCAATTTAGAAGTGTCCTGGGCTCTGAGGGCCTTAACTCAGGGACTCATTACTGGGGGGTGGATGTTGGGAAAAGTTCAATTCAATTCAATTCAATTCAATTTTATTTGTATAGCGCACAAATACAGTACATTGTCTCACGGCGCTTTACAGACAGTACGGGAAGCATCCATGAGAATCAGGGGCAAGGAAAAACTCCCTCGCTTTGTAAATAATTTGTTATGTAGGAAGAAACCTTGGGCAGATCCACGCCTCATGGACTCAGCCTACCTGCCTGGGGCCTAATAAAGTATCCGTAAAGTCTGATGCATAGATTGACCATGGTTAACACAAAACAGTATGAGTACTGAATGTAGTCAGAGATGATATACACATAGTTTGTGTGACAGTCAGGGCCAAGGGATGGAGTCAGTAGTTGGAGTGTGGGTTTAGTCAGTAATTGGAGTGGGATCAGAGTTCATTGGGTATTGGTCGCCATCTAAGTAGTGGTCATCAGGGGGCCATCAGGCTAGTTCCATCAGGGCCTCAGAGAAAAGGGGAGGATAGTCCTGGTGTGTGGCTCAGCAGGGTTGGTCAGCATCCGTAGTGGGGTAGGGTTGGTGGCAGGGAGGTTCATCACTCAGCCAGTGCGTCGGGGCAGAGGAGGCAAGAGAGACAAAAGAAACAGAAACAAGAGGGTTAGGCCAATCTAGGAGGATATCACCTCATGATATGTGTCATATAATCTAGCTAGAGTGTGGAGAGGGAGAGAGAGAGAGGAGAAAGAGGGTTGTACAGGATGGCAAGTGTGCAGAAGGTGGCAGCACTAGGCTATCGCAGCATAACTAAGGTATGGTACATGGCATCTCACCAACCCAGAAGGGGGTGGTCAGTGGCCGCCTTGGAAAAACAGCAGAGGTAGCCCTCCCAGGAAGGCCCAAGAGGAGTGGTGATATGTCATGGCCCACTCCTAATTATAGGAAACGTCAAAAAGGAAGGTTTTAAGTCTAGACTTAAAGGTATTGAGAGTGTCCGCTTCGCGAATGTAGGGAGGAATAGAATTCCATAGAAGAGGTGCTCGATAGGCAAAAGCTCTTCCCCCAATTGTAGTTTTAGATATGGTCACTTTTTCAAGGAGGCCAGCATTTTGAGATCTCAGAGGTCTTGCTGGATGGTATGGAACAAGTAAATCTGTAATATACGCAGGAGCTAAGCCATTAAGTGCCTTATACGTCATGAGAAGGATTTTGAAGTCAATTCGACTTTTGACAGGAAGCCAGTGTAGAGATGCTAGAATGGGAGAAATATGTTCATATTTCTTAGTTCTAGTGAGTGTTCTAGCTGCTGCATTTTGGATTAGCTGTAGACTTTTAATGCAGGTGTTACTGCACCCTGAGAACAGAGCATTGCAGTAGTCGAGTCTGGAGGTAACGAATGCATGTATAAGTTTTTCAGCATCCTCAAAGGACAGGAACTTCCTAACCTTAGCAATGTTTCTAAGGTGGAAAAATGATGTTTTAGAAATATGCTTTACATGGCTATTCAAGGAAAGGTCTTGATCAATAATTACCCCCAGATTTTTCACTTGTGAGCTAAATGAGAGTGTAGGACTGCTAAGTGAGCTATGATGGTGAAGCGAGGTGTCCTTCAGTTGTTTAGAGGCAATCATCATAACTTCAGTTTTATCAGAGTTCAAGCATAAGAAATTTTTTGACATCCAAACTTTAATGTCTTCAAGACAGGCATTGAGTTTGGTTGTTGGGAGTGCAGTCGCTAGGCTTCATAGAGAGATAAAGCTGTGTATCATCTGCGTATGAGTGAAATGCAATGCCATGTTTCCTAATGATTTCACCCAGAGGTAGCATATAAAGAGAGAATAGTAAGGGGCCCAGTACTGAGCCTTGCGGAACGCCATATTTAACTTTAGCATGATAAGATGAGATGTTGTGGGCATGTACAAATTGGTATCGATCAGTGAGGTAGGATTTGAACCAAGCTAATGCTGAATTTCTAATGCCTATCGTATGTTCGAGTCTGTGTAGTAGGTAGGGCTGGGCGATATGGCTGAAATCTCTATCACGATATAGGCTCAGTATATTGGTCGATATCGATAATTATTGAATTTTTTTTAATGACGTATTTAAATGGGCCCAGGTGCGCAAAACACCTTGAATTCGTTTTTTTTTTTTTTTTTTAGGTTTATATTTTATTTTTAATATAGAGTTATTACATTAAATGGCAGCACTGTCATGTATAAATATATGGTAAAACATAGTGTTTGAGCACAATGTTGTTTCAGGGTTGAATTCTGCTTTAAAGTAGCCTATGATTTTAGGGTTCTTTTAAACTCCTGAAGTAGCCCATTTTTCTCCCTTAAATAAAACTAGTAGTCAAAAAATAATAATTTGAGAAGTCTAATGTCTCTCCCACACTGAAATATAAGCTGCATAAATAGGCCTACCAATACATAAAGGAAATTAATATTTTAACTAAAATATGTTATGTTATTCTATTCTTCTATTACATAGGCCAATCAGAGAGGTGCTTTGTATGGTTTACATTGTAGCCTATGTGGCTACTGTTCGTTAGCATAATGTGACTTCAAAACGAAGTTTGTTTTGGTACACTGGTATGCCTTTCACTTCACACAAGGCTACTTGATAACATGGATTACTTCAGTGAGTTTGATTAAGGTAAGATTGCTAAATCATTCAGCTTTAATGTGTTCAGTAGGTTGCTGACCATACTAGGTAGTTTGAGCTTTGTCTGTTGTATGTTTACCTTGCTAGCGTTGTGCGCTAACATCATCTGTCCCTGCAGCCAGTCATGTGCACCTGTCAGCTGTCGTACTTTACAAGTTCAACAGTGAATAGTGTTGTTCATCAGGCCTTTCTGACTTTTCAAACAAATTACTCACAGTTATTAATTACGCTTGCCCTGCATTACTAAATCAGAACATGAATCAGCTGAAAGTATCTTTGACTAGTTTCAGGCTACATGAAAAGCAAAGCCTGAGTTGCAGCAGCTAACTAGTAAACAATCAGTCAGTGCGTGCCCTTTCTGGTAGAGCGCAGCGCTCCTGTTGTAAATGCGGACAGAGCGGAGCTAGAATCCGGCCGGGGGGAAAATGTATTCTATCGAAAGTTCTATCGAGCGCATTTTCTATTGCTATCGAGTATGTGTCTATCGCGATTCATATCGCTATCGTTTTATCGCCCAGCCCTAGTAGTAGGATATCGTGGTCAATGGTGTCAAAAGCTGCACTAAGATCAAGTAAAATTAATATGGATATATTACCATTGTCCATGGAAAGAAGGAGGTCGTTGAAGACTTTAACTAAGGCCGTTTCAGTGCTGTGATTAGCTCTAAATCCTGATTGGAAGACTTCCTGGATTTTGTTTTCGTCTAGGAAGCGACAAATTTGTTTGAACACAATTTTTTCTAGAATTTTGGATATAAAAGGAAGGTTGGATATAGGTCTGTAATTAGCCAGAACATCAGGGTCAAGGTTTGGTTTTTTAATCAATGGTTTAATGACTGATGTCTTGAAAGTAGTTGGTACATGTCCCGCTAGGAGTGAACTAGGCCCTATTGATAATTTCAAGTAATGTCTCAGCTAGTGGTGTAAAGGCTGCCTTGAGGAGGTGAGTAGGAATAGGATCAAGTAGGCATGTTGACGCCTTCGCTTTGGTAATGAGAGAAGAAATTTCTAATATATCAGTGGGCATAAAGGAGTCAAGGTATGCTACGGGTTGGCTACAGCTATCAGTAGTTAGTAGAGAGGCTGTAGGCATGTTGCTAATTTTAAGTCGTATGGTTTCAATTTTTTCATTGAAAAAATTCAGGAAGTCGTCACTGCTGAGGAGACTTGGAATGGACTGAGTTACTTCAGTCTTACTTTTTGTCAAATTTGATATAGTGTTGAAGAGGAATTTTGGATCGTCTTTGTGTTCATGTATAAGTGAGGAATAATAAGCTGTTTTAGCATTGTTCAGTGCAGTCTTGTATTCTTTCAGGCTCTCTCTCCAGGCAATGTGAAATACTTCGAGTTTAGTGTTGAGCCATTTCCTCTCTAGTCTGCGAGCAGCCTGTTTTAATGTACGTGTATGTGCGGTGTACCAAGGGGCAGTTTTTTCTACCTTCCTTGTTTTCATTTTAAGTGGAGCAATTAAGTCAAGTGTTGAGTGTAATGTGTTCATAACATGATCAGTAAATTGGTCAATATGTGTTGGTGATGGGATAGGACTATCATAGCGTGTTGGTGTAAGGTCAGGAATTTTTTCAATGAAATCGTCAGTGGTTTTAGGCGTTATGCCTCTAGTGTAGTAGTGGGTCACATTTTGCGCTACATGGTCGACTGGTATTTCTAGAGTAATAAGGTAATGGTCAGTCATTGTTGGTTGGGGTGCAATTGTAAGTTGTTCTACTTGAGTACCATAAGTTAGTACAAGGTCAATAGTGTGGTTGTCTTTATGTGTAGGTGCATTTACATTTTGACAGAAGCCAATGTGCTCAATAAGAGATTGGAATGCAGCTGTCAGGCTGTTGTGTGCAACATCCATGTGAATATTAAAATCGCCCAAGATGACTATTGTATCTGATTTAACAACTAATGTGGATATAAAGTCAGAGAATTCAGTTAGGAATTCAGTGTATGGCCCTGGAGGTCTATACAATGTTACAATAGTTAATGGCTTAGCTCCAGGCTGAATAAGGTTGAGGATGAGTACCTCGAAAGAATTGAACTTATGTTCGAGCTTGGGAGCCATACTGCAGCTAGAATTGTAGATAGTGGCTACCCCACCTCCACGCCCGCGTTGGCGCGGTGTGTGGAAGTTTGAATGACTGGGGGGAGTGGCTTCATTTAGCGATAGGTGTTCGTCTGGTTTTAGCCAGGTTTCAGTGAGGCAAAGTATGTCAATATGATTATCAGTAATGAGTTCGTTTACTAGCGTCGATTTTGACGAGAGTGAGCGAGTATTCAATAAGCCAAACTTCAATTTTGACTGTTGGCTATGTTTATAGTTTGCTTCTGGTTTTATGTGTATGAGGTTACTATGGTTAATGCCTCTATATCTCGCGGACACTCTCCCTAAGGGGACCTGACTGCTGCTAACATCACGGCGACGCGGCAGGGAACTGTGTAAGACAGTAATCCTGCCACCTGAACCAAACTCTGGTATATCAGGAACATGCCGCGGTTAGATGCTGGTCGATGTTCCTAGAAAGGAGACCGGTTCCCCTCCGCGAGGGATGGAGACCGTCTCGATTCATAAGTTCAGGTTTTCCCCAGAATGACCTATGGTTGTCAATAAACCCCACGTTATTATCGTGGGGTTTATTGTATGGGTGATGTATGGGTGTATGGGTGATGGGTTTGGTGACCGAATATTTCTAGAGAAAGGGTAAAGTCACCTCTATGAGTGGGAGGTGGTGTGTGTATTATATAAAAGGTAAATATAGTTCGATCTGCACCACACCAAGCAAAAACTCCAGAGGATCTGAGTGCAGCTGGACTGGGACAGAGGAAAGCTCTCATTCACGGATGCACTGTCTAATGAAAATCTATACTCTCTCAGACACAGATTCACTGACAGAGTGTTTCCATACTTTAGTACTGACTCATCCCTAAGGATCTTAGTCCGTCCTCAGTAGAGGCAGAGCAGCACTATTGGAACTGATGGTTTTATTAGTCTGGGGATGGTTTGATGAAGATACATATGATTATGAATTTAGGGCATTAATGGATCACAGCTTTACAATGCATAGAATCATATGATGAATATCATGTAATAATTTTTAAGATGCAGTCAGTGTTTAAGGTACAGTCAGTGAAATGATAACAATGGTTTAACCAAATAGCTTAACACTTTGTTTTACAGCTGATGAAGGGCGAGGATTAAGAACCAAGGAGCTTATAAATAAAGGTTAGAACGGCATAAAAGAAAGTATCCGTGGGAAATACAAGTGCATTGTGAAAGAACATGCATACACCCAGACAACTACAGAACAATCCCTAACATAATATAAAACAAAATGCAATTGAATTAAATTAGAGTTACTATGTAATGCATGAGGACGTTGGCTCAGGTTGGGTTTTATATCAAGGTCTTTATGAAGATGGTTTGTGGACATGGTATTCCCCCAACACACACACACACACACAACAATTTCTGTCCCTGGCAAGATAAAGCTACAATTAGTGAGCTTGCATTGTAAATTGTTGTTTTCTGAATGCCCTTTGTCTCCTGCATACTCTTATCAGCTTGGGACTGCGAAATAAATTTTGATTAAACTTTAACATAAACTCGTAAATGTATCTGTTCTACTGTGGATCAGTGGAAAGGTTCTGTCATAAATGCCAAGCAGCCAATAAGATTCCCTCCTCTGCACGTGACTGACCTATTGAACCCTGTACAATGAGGAAGTGAGAGTTTCAGGTAACTCCTGTACTGTATTGTGAATACAGAGAGGAAAGAGGAGTGTTGCTGCTTAGGAGGAATTTAAAAGGTATATGTTCGGCTTGCGTCAAGCGTGAAAAATACTCAGGACAAACTAGACAGTCTGAGACTGTCTGAAGGTAATCATATTGATTAACGAGCCAAGGGATTTTGGAGAAAAGAATGGCTTCCAGCTTAGAGGCTGACTTCACCTGTCCTGTCTGCTATGACATCTTCCAGGACCCTGTTGTGCTGTCATGCAGTCACAGTGTGTGTAAGACCTGTCTGGAGCAGATCCAGAGGACTAAAGGATGTAAAGAGTGTCCACTCTGCAGGGAGGTGTCATCAAAAGACTTTCCCAATCTGACTCTAAGGAACTTGTGTGAGACATTCAAACGGGAGAAAAGTCAGAGAGGTTCGTCAGGGTCTGAGGCGCTCTGCAGTCTGCATGGTGAGAAGTTCAAACTCTTCTGTCTGGACGATAAACAGCCAGTGTGTTTAGTTTGTCGAGACTCAAGAAACCACAACAACCACAAGTTTCAACCTCTTGATGAAGCAGTATTTGACTTCAAGGTGAGTCATTTATTGCTATACTCAATTGATCAATTATATTAAATACTGCCTCTCATCCTTAGCTCTGATGGACACTAGGCCTACAGTACAGTCTGTTGACATGAATTTTACACACACACACACACACACACACACACACACACACACACACACACACACACACCTGAAATGTTCTGTTTCTCTTAATTTCAGGAGAAACTGGAGACTAAATTGAAGTTGTTCCAGGCAAAGCTGAAGACTTTCGATGAGGCAAAACACAGATGTGATGCAAAATCAAAATGCATTAAGGTGAGAACTGGCGTTCATCATATCAAAAGTATTATTCCTGTTATTGCTGGAAAACCGAAACTGCCTTTTACAATAATCTTAATGTACATGTGTACCAGATGTAATATGATAATAGGCCTATATAAATTCGTTCATATCAGTAATTTAAAGGAGAAAGCCGACGTGAATCAACACATAGTCCTACTGTTTTGTGCTGCCAAGCACTATTGTTAGCCACCTCAATCACTGGATTTCATGGAAGGCAGAATGAGATAGCGAAACGGCAGCTAACGTTAACAGAATGGGGCATTTCAAAACGAAAGCAAATCGATTAAGTTTCGTTTTTCACATGCCTCATTCAGTTAGTGTTAGCTGCCGTTTCGCCGTTTCGGTCTACGATGCACAAAATTTTATCAGTGAGGTTGCTTTCAGTAGCTCTTAGCAGTATAAAACAGCAGGGCTAGGTGTTGATTCACACCGGATTATACCTTTCATGTGAACTCATTTATTATGTGGATCATTACACACAAAGTCAAGCACTGCAGGTCATTATTTGTGTTAATTTTGATTATTGTTGCTCTAATGAAAATCCAAAAGTCAGTCCCTCAGAAGATTTGAATTATGCAAAATCTATGGATGACAAGCGTGACTTGTCATCCATGAACTTGTCTGCTGCTCAGGGGTCAGAGGTTAAGTCATGGGATTAAAATCTTCAGATGAAAATATTTTATTTGGAAATGGAGGGCCCAGAGTCTGAGTGGAGGAAACAGATCCTGTGGGAGGCATGTGATCTGTTGATCCACTAGGTTTTATCAAGTCCAAAGTCAACACAGCCAAATTTTTATAGCACTGAATGTTTCCTTCTACTGACGTGCATTATCGAGAGGCTGACTCATTCATCCAACAGGATTTACACTTACCCCTTGCCTGTTCTATCAAAATAACTAATATGTAATACCTATAACAGTATACATTTTCTGAGATGAAGTTTGGATTTTGATTAGCTGTAGCAATCATGGTCAACAGATTTAACGGCTTAAAATATTTCACGTTGCATGTAATAGATCTCTATATTATATGAATCTCTATAATGCATCACTACACTTATGAGCTTTCCATTATATTCTGCATCTGTAAGTGAGGCTCAGACGTGTCTTAGTCACTTAAGGGGGAGATATAGGGAGGTTCAGATTAATCATCAGTCGTCCTTTTTCAAAATCGTTGTCATACCCATGTAAATCCATTTTGAATTAAGATCAGATTTGAGTATTAAGTATGTCTGTGGAAAGAAATAAAATAAAAATGTTATTTGCATTCCAGGTTCAGTTTGAACAAATAGAGACGCAAATTAAACAGGAGTTTGAGAAGCTTCACCAGTTTCTTCGAGATGAAGAGGCGGCCAGGATAGCTGCACTGAGGGAGGAAGAGGAGCAGAAGAGTCAGATGATGAAGGAGAAGATTGAGAAGATGAGCAGAGAGATCTCATCTCTTTCAGAAGCAGTCGGAGCCTTAGAAGAGCAGATGGGAGCTGATGATGTCACATTTCTAAAGGTAACAAATAACATACGTAAAACTTTCGTTCACTTTCAGTTTACAAGGCAGTGAAATTAATCGTAAGCTGCAAAATTAATTCATACCCATGTAAGTAGCCTACAGTAGGCCTAAATGAAGATCTTCAACATTTTAGATTTTCAGTCATTAACGTGTGTTTAGAGACAATTATAATGTAGGCCTACATCAGTAAATGCACTGTTACCTACACTCTGTGTCTAGTAGGGATGTTTTTGTACATCCTTAACTAATAGTTTAGGAAAAGGAAAAAGCATTTTATTAACTTCTAT
Source organism: Sardinella longiceps (assembly GCA_027497455.2). Taxonomy (NCBI): domain Eukaryota; kingdom Metazoa; phylum Chordata; class Actinopteri; order Clupeiformes; family Clupeidae; genus Sardinella; species Sardinella longiceps. The sequence goes on along the minus strand of JAODXP020000016.1, from coordinate 10,700,950 downwards.
AATGGTGCATTGGAAACCAATTTGCAATGGCAATATATCAGTTGATAGTCAATACGGATCTGTTTTTATTTACCCTTGTGGTTCAATCATAAGATTAACCCAGAGAAGCTTTAAGTGCTGAGGGCGGGGTCATATGGGTGACGTGTTCTTGAGGCCGATCATTAAAGGATGAGTGGAATATAAGTGAGTGACCTCAGCGAACTCATTATTTGGCACGTGGTGCTCAAACAAGTCTATCTCTGACAATACAGACTTCGTAGACTACAGACTACATAGACATTTTTGATCAAATGGGTACATACAGACAGGAGCACAGATGCTAGGCTACAGGTGTGACAGTTCTATAGTAAAGTCAAACACCTGATTGACTCCTGGTGGAGTTTACTGTAGTACATATTTCCAAACTACAGTACAGTAACACTTGTGCATATTTATTATGTTACAGAAATACAAAAAAACAGTGGAAAGGTGAGTAATCTTCCTCCTGTCTCTCTCTTCTCTGTGGTTCTGAACCCAAACCCACAGCAGTACTGACTCCTGAATGTTATTCCAGAGCCCAGTGCACACTGCAGGATCCAGAGACGGTTGCAGGAGTTCTGATCAATGTGGAGAAACATCTGAGCAACCTGAGCTTCAATGTTTGGAACAAAATGAAGAAAATTGTTGAGCCCAGTGAGTTCATTCATTTCATTTTATATTTGAATTTTGCTCTCTGGTCCTCGTCTTCAACACACACAGACACACACACATACATACATACATACGCACAGACACAGAGGCTGAAAATCTGTGTGTCTCTGCCTCATTCTCTCCCTTTGTCTTTCTGCTCCAGCACCCAACATAGAGCAGCCATTGTACGGTAAGCTTGGGATTGATGTCTATTTACCACCTCAATAATCAGGCATGTCACAGCAGATCTAACACAAAGAAACAAGAGAAATATGTACATCAATAAAACAACTTTAACAATTATCATCATTTCAGTTATCATTCAGTGATCATAGTGGACAGTGATTGATTGATTGATTGATTGATTGATTGATTGATTGCCTCTGTATATGTTATTGTAAAACACATTTATTATAGATATTTTTTTATAGTGACTGGTAACGATCAAATGTTGATATATTCAGACCTACCAGGGGAATCGCTGTATGACTATCCTGTAGTGAGAGATACTGGCCCCTTAGCAGCAGATCCAGCACCAACAGGAGGAGGCTCCCTCAGGGCCAGAGTTCTCTATGACTATCAAGCAGGTGAGTAAAGGAACAATGATTTAATCATCGATTTAGTTGATGTGATATAGACTTGCAACATGCATATGGGATTCGGAAGTCAAACCCAGATTGATTGATTGTCAGCGCTAGTCTACCAAGCAGGAGGAGCTATGCGTTGACAACGAATGCTTCCTTCTTTGCAGAGGCAAGACTTAGAACCTTTAGTAATTAATATAACATGTGGTCTGCTTTGGTAGTGCTGCCATTTTCAAATCCGCTAACTTGTATGTATGCAAAGGATTGTATTTCTTTAATGTTGAGGTTACACTCTGATTGTCTTCTAGTGTGTTAAGAACATACACCTCTATCCTAAATCCTTCTCTTAACATTGTCTTCAGTTCACTATCTCATGCAGTGTTTCTTCTTTATGCCCTTCCTCATCAGTGGAGGACGATGAGATCTCCTTAAACGAGAATGACGTCATAACTGGGATACAGGAGATTGATGACGGATGGTGGATAGGATGTGGCCCTGATGGACAGTTTGGACTGTTTCCCGCCAATTATGTGGAATTACTGGTTTCAGTCCCTGAGAGGGCTGGAGTGGAAGTCCACACTTCTGATACCGCACCAGAGAGAGGCCCTGCCCTCCCACCCCCACGACAACACCCACCAAAGAAAAATGCTAAAAAAATATTTTCACCATTATATCAGCTTTTTCAGCGTTCCTAGACTTCTGGCTGTTTGTCATTGCACAGGGACAATGCACTGCTTTCTATCGAGACTTTCAAAACTGCTTACCAGATGTACATCCTTAACCTACACCACTGATAGGACTGCTCACGTTCAGATATGTGAAGATGTGCTTATATGACATCATACCTCTGTCCTATGTAAAGAAATCATCTTACATTACATTAAGGTACACTGTCATTTTCTGGAGAGTCTGGTCACTGTCCCATCGAAAGAAAGAAAGAAAGAAAGAAACTCGAGGTAACATCTCACAACTCCTGCCTCCTATTCGCTGTCTGTCACGGTATGAAAGTGGTCGCTGCGAACAAAGCCAATAGCTGGAATCCCAGATGGAGTTGTGAAGGCCAGGCTACGATTAGGCCTACTATTTTACAAATATTCACACCTGTCGCATTACTGTATAAATGCAATCTTGACATTATTTTCTGTTGAAATAGTCTTTACATTTGTTGCACTTTGTTTTGCGCTGTTCATTTTCAGCTTTTATTATACACATTTTGCTGAATAATAAAATATCATACACATTTTGGGCAAGTTGGCTCTGAGGTATATTGGAGATGTTTATAGTGAGGTGTACTCACTATTGTGGACAGCTATTTAAATGTTAATAGCTGTATATTGAGCTTCTCAGAGGAAAATAAATCTATCATAAAATCTATCTAGAAGAGCTTCCTGGTAGAAAAGTTGGTTTGTTTGAGGTGCTCTTTTTGTCTGAGGCTCTACATTGAACCTTTAAAAAACAAACAAACAACAACAACAAAAAAAAACTCAGATGCATTTCGTTTGAAACGATGTAAAAAAAAAGGCCTGCCACTACAAATATTTTGTTGATGTCCTACAATAAGATATTTTGTTGATTAGCATTGAGATTTCTATGGGAGAAGCACGGAACTGAAACAAAAAATATACTATTATAATATACTATTATGTTGGTAGAGGCTCAATGGTGTTTTTTGCCCCCAACGGCACCTTCGAGGCAGCACAGCCTAAAAGGCACTACCCTTACCCTATTCCTAACCCTAACCCCCTCAACCCTAGCCTGGCGTTGCCTGCCTACGTACTTCCGCAATTTGCCAGGCTACCTCAACCCTTACCCTAACCCTAAACTGAGTGGAGTAGTGCCTTGAAGGGTGCGCTGCCTGGAAGGCACCGTTGAGGGCAAAAAATACCAAAGACCGTTGGTAGAGACTTGCCAACTGTTTAACACAGTAAATCAGAAAGGTATATTTAGGTAGAGAGGCTGCCATCTAGTGGTAGTTAACTGCAGGAGGTTAGGGGGGAACCTGTGCATGTAAACTCGCCCAGTGTTACACCCAGGGCCATTTCAATACAGGATTAACCAATTAATGAGGAGGAACGGCCTCTGGCTGTGACTAATATCAGTTACTTCCTGGAAGCTCTGTTAAATGCTTTCACCACATCTTAAATAACCGCAACAGTGCTTTGGACAGAGAATATATTACAGTAGACTTAAGCATTTACAGGATAACCTCAAAGGAACCACAATGCCTGTGATACTTCTGATAAGACGTAAGATATGTTCGAATTATTATAATTATGATATGAGTACCATTTCTTAATCAGAAAATTATGAGATATAAATAACCTGGATTTTATTGAAAAAAAAAAAATGGTAGGAGAAAAAAAACAGCAGTTAAAATGCACAGTTTCAAATTATTATGCATAATAGGTTGAACTGTAAATATACATTTTAGTTTTATAAGCTATAATGCAGGGGATATTTTGTCTTAAAAAAAGACAAAAAAAGACATTAGCCTACATGGCATTTTCTTTGAAATCTCAGTTTCTATGCATTTCTATGTGCGATGGTTATGACTGTTGGAGGGTTCATGAACTTAGGACTACATAACATAATATGGGCAATAGTGAATAAACGGAAGAGTTGAAATGTCGTGGGGAAAATGGGGAAAATGACTAACATGCTCAATGATTTCAGTTGGTGCCTTAGTGGTGAGAAAAATCAGGTCCGCTATCATGGAGGCAGAGCAGACAGAGGAACCTATTGTTCCACCTCAGGCCGAAGGTAAGCTCCTAACCCAAAACAGAACAGAAATCCCATGGCATTACACAGTAGCATTCATCTAGCAACAGGTTAATTATTTTCAAGGTCTTCAAAACATCCCAAACTAGGCAAACACTTATGTGTACTAGAAGAGGGTGTGTGTGTGGTTTAGTGCTTTGTTTAATAATCTCTGATTTGAAAGTATTGAGTGTATGTTTAGTTTAACGTCTGCACAGATAGTGTGTGAGTTTTTCACATTCATCTTTAACTTTGTTCATACCGGTACTTATTCAATAATAGCCTACAGTACACAAGTTTGGCTAGTCTTCAAACAGCCCAAACTATACATACAGTACACTTATGGTTGCTAGAAGTAGGTGTGTGTGTGTGTGTGTGTGTGTGTGTGTGTGTGTGTGTGTGTGTGTGTGTGTGTTTAACTTCACCTGTGAATTGATAGTATTTGGGTGTGTATTTCCATTATATTAATCAATGATAAACAAATGTGAAGCCAGAATAGAGAGACACACAAAAGGCTAATTACACTCCTCCATAAACACCAGCTGGGCTAACAATTACTTATGAAAACAAGTTGTCCTGATCATTTCCTTCACCAAATAAAATCCTGATTAAATGATTTACCTGCCCTGTATTTTCAGCCACTCAAAATACATGAATGCTACCAGTCTGAATGTATTTATGAATATTAGGAGGTCACTTGCAAAGCTGTCTGTTTGCACAGGTGACTAATATGCAATATATAACATAATGTATATATAATGTAAAATAATGATCGTGCGTCATCACTAAACCCTCTCTCACACACTGACATACATTTACTGTATGTTTTTTACATGATCAAATTGAATTTTGCAAGAGGTCATGATGATGGATGTGTGTGTGTGTGTGTGTGTGTGTGTGTTCTCTCAGGTGAGCAGAATGCACATTCAGAGTCTGGGAAGACAGCGATGTTGACCTCTGACCCTAATAATGCGGCTGGTGCTGAGGCTGAGGCTCTGGCTCCGTCCACTGAGACAGCGGTGCAGAAAATTGTTCCTTAATAATCACGCCTGCAGACAATGGAAACCTGCTGATGCCTGCATTTGTTTAGTAAATACATCAATACACTTCTGTGAATTGGATTAGCCAATCACCACCGAGAGATGTCTACTGGGTGTGGCTAATAGCAGCCACTTTCTTGAAGCTAAGCTTATTTGGACACAGACTACATTACAGTTCAGTTCAGTTTCTCATAACATCCTGAATAATAATCATTTGGATGAAGACTATGGACTTGATTTAAATGGCTTTCTGTCTTACCACTAGCTGTCTCACTCAACAATGACAACAACCGTTGATAGATAGATCCCAATAATCCCCATTGTAGCTCAATGTCCCCATTGACTGACCCTTCATTTAGTTCAGCTCAGCAGTGTCAGATATGTTTTCTGATCCCGTAAGGTAGGCCTATGGTGATGTTCGGATGACAAAACCGTCTCTTCAAGTCCACAATGCTTTGCTTTAGGGCTCTGTGAATAGCTTGTATCTGTCGCCCTCTTGTGTTTCAATAATGTAGAGTTGATGACTTGGGAGATGAGAGATGTGTGCCTGGTTCATAAGAAAACTAAGTATCTTTCTATAAAGGGTTTTAAAATGAATAGGGAAACTGGTAGCCTGGCTTTGGCCATCCTCTTGGTCTATGCTTTAGCTTTAGCAAGGGTCTTTTCTTCAGTTGTATCTCTGAGAGGAGTTCCCATTGTACACACTTTTTGAGACTGTAGACTGCTCATAACCCATACAAAGAACAAGTGCCCACTTGTTAAGGACCCAACAGCAGACAGTAATACAGGGTTTGGGAGTATAGTGGCGGGTTTAATAAGTACAGTTCAGCATCAGCCGTCTCCAGGCAGTCTGCTTCGAACTGATGGGCTGGGTGATGATCTAGTGATGGTTCAAATGTCACATTTCTGCAGGAAAATACACACACAAAACACATTAAAACATTACTCAAAGTATGCTTCCTTCTGTTTCCTATCATGTTCAATAATTATTTTTCAATAAAGAACACATTCAGTAAAGAGTGTTTTGTGGCTACCTTCTTCTAGTATGTACTGATGAGGTCTTTAATAGCGACTCGATCTCTATGAGGGACACACTTGTCTACCATCTTCATCAGGTCAGGATGTGAGGCCAGGAATGCCAGGGTGTTACGGGCATGGGTCCTGTTTCAAATACAAAATACACCAACATCCATTTATTTACATTGAAAGCATCAAGTATACTGTAAGTATACTTCAGATGACATAACTGAGAATGCCGTGGCTCAGTGGCTAGAACGTCAGACCATTACCCCGGGGACCCGGGTTTGATTCCGACCCGAGGTAATTTCCCAATCCCATCCTATTTCTCTCTCTCCCACTTATTTCCTGTCATTTCTACACCGTCCTATCTAATAAAAAGACCAAAAAATATCTTTAAAAAAAAAAGATGACATAATCACAGCAATATGATGTTTTTGTTATTCTCACCTCACATCCTGTGCTGAGTCGAGGGCCAGGCTGCAGATGGCGCTGATGAATCGCTCCGTCTGGTCCTTAATCCCAGACAGGACCTGGGATTCCCCCATTACCTCGGCCAATTCCTCTAAATGCTGTGCAGCAGCCTTCCTCACTGCTTTGTTACGATGCCTAAGAAATAGAGAATCATTTAGGACAGGGGTCTTCAACCTTTTTCAGCCCAAGGACCCCTTTTCTGCGAGACAGTCTACTCGCGGACCCACATCCCCCAATGTAGTAGCCTAGGCCTACCACACCAGCACACTCCACATACAAACAGATGCATCAATCTGCCTTTGAGGGCTTGTGTATCAGGGTCCACACACACATAGGTTACACATGACAGAAAGGGATCCTTATCACTGTAGGGCAGGCCTAATCTAAAGGCTAAAAAAGATAATACAGGGTGATCAATCATAAAGGGTCAAATTTGAATTGTAGTGGGGCAAAGGATTAAGCTCATTGAGTGGAAGGAATATATAACAAGAAAATACATATATCAGTTCAGATATAATAATTTGGCGGACCCCCTGTAGTACCTCCACGGACCCTAGGGGTCCCGACCCCCCTGTTGAAGACCTCTGATTTAGGATTATTAAAAGAAATAACAATAGATGGATGAATGGTCAAGAGGTACAACAGAGATGAGTAAGATAGTCGTAAAAGGAAAAAAAGATCAAGAGAACTGCTGCTGAGGTGAGGACTTACCGGAGTCCAATGTTTATGAGGGCATTCATGCTGCGGGAGGGGGTGATGGTGAGGACCATGTGGCTCAATACCATCTCCACATCTTCTTTTATAAAGCGATTAGCCTCTCCAGCTTTGGGCAGCACTGAGTTGGCTATGCCCTCAGCCTCTGTGTCCAGGGCGGGTCCCAGGTTGGTAAAGAGGTGTGCCAGCGTGTTCATGGCGGCCCGGGACACCACTGACCGCAGGTTCCTGACCTGGATGGGTGTGTGATAGTACAATGACTGATGGTACCATTCTGATTAGGATTATGTATATGGTGTAATCCAAAGTAGGTTATAGTCATACTGCTCTCTAAACGTTCTCAGTTTGAGTATGTTGCAGTGACATTGAAATAAATGCAAACACATGGAGCATCATTATCTTGTTTTAATGCACATTCTCTAGTCTGAAACAGAACAAATTCAACATAAGCTCCAGCCTGTTGTCCAGCTGAGAGCCTCTAACCTCGTTGTTGATGGCCACACAAACATCGTGCATTCTGTCCAGCAGCACCTCAGGGTGGTCCCGAGACAGAAGTCGCAAGGAGGTCAAGCCCTCAACCTTCTTCTCCCTGGAAAAACATGAACAACACACTCAACTCCACAGCAACATGGGGATACATTTTCAGCTATGCACAAAATAGTAAAGCCCACAAATAACAATCAAGAAATTTTCAAGCCAATGGCCTGCACTAAAAGAACACTTTTCTTGTTTTGTGTCTATATACAGGTAGTAGTCTATATACTACAGCCTAACTTAGCCGACAGCTTAGTTTCACAGAGATAATTAGCCTAGCCTATTGTAGCTATACTCCCACCAGTCATCCTCTCTAAGCAGCCTGAAGGCGTCCAGAATGGTCTGCTCAGGGCAGGCTACAGGAGGCAGTTTTGGCTCCGGACGCTCCCTGGTCTGCGGGGGCTTGCTAGCCTTCTTCACCACCCTCACTGGCTTCCTCACTTCCTCAGATTTGTGCTCTGGGAGGTCAAAGGTTAAACGTGTTTTGGTGCCATTCAGTCCACTCAACTATGCAACCAATTTTCTGATAATAACGGCACTTATGTGGGCACTTAAGGCTTAAACATGTCCTTTTCTTGTGTTGCTACCAAGTCCTTACAAGACAACAAGCATGCCTGTCTGTATGAAAGTGAGTGCATTAAAAGAAATATGAGTGTGTACTTAATGGTCTTGAGAACTCACCAGTCACATCTGCATCCTCTTTATTGACAACCGCAGTGGCCGCACTCACTGTTGCTGCCTTCCTGAGGCGGGGCAGCTTGGGTGTTTTTGGTTTGTCTTTGTGTGGAGGAGCAGGGGCCGTAGGCATAGAGGATGTGGAGGGTGGACTGGGGACCTTCAGGGGAGGAAGAGTCTCCCGCGTTGATGGGGTCCTGCGGTCCACATGGCTGAGGCTGCCTAAAGAAGTGCCTGCACAGGCTGAGATGCTCAGATCACCAGTGAGGGCATCACTACAATGGGGAGTGATACATCTTTTTTCCTCAGTGGCTTTCATGGCATTCTTCCTAGGTTTCTCAGCAACCGGGCGGATGGTTCTCTGAGCGTGCCTCGTATCCTTTACGGTGTCCTGGGCAGGAGCCTTGGGCTGCACCCTCTTCACATTCCTCTGGCTTACAGTACCCTTGGTGGCCACAGGTGGAGCAAGTGCCTCGCTGCTCTGAGATCTTCTGTGGATCACTGCCCTCAGAGGGTAGGCCAAGTCAAGGTCTGTCCGACCCATCCTGACTCCTCGTTTGGGCAATCTATGCCCATGAACTGGGTCCTGGCCCTGGACCACAGCAGATAAGGAGGGGCAGGGCTTCTGCTGCTTGGGGGGTTCAGGGGTGATGATGGGGGGCAACGGCTCATGCCGGCCAGGTGCCACACCAGCTCGTAGGGGCTGCAGAGAGCCTCTGGCCAAGGTCCTGTGGTCCTGCCGTCCCCTCATTGTACATTTCATTGGCTTCTCCAGACTTTGGAGTTTCAACTCGTCTTCTAGTGTTTCGGAATCCATTCAACTGTAAATACTTAAATAAATAAACACATGTTATGAAAATAGATTGAAACTAAACTTTCTGAATTAAGAATCAGCTACAAAATCACGTCAGACTTAATTTATGTAACTATTTTTGAATACATGGTGTGATGGAGTAGAGCATGTGGCCTACCTGTCTGAGAAGCTGCATCAAGTGATATGAGAGAACATGTTTGCCAAGATTCTAGCTCAGAGTTCTGTATCCATTGTGACCTCCAGAGTTCTGTATCCATTGTGATCTTTATGACGCACAAGGATCAAAGATTCTAGAATGGAGCTTAAGCCAAAGATTCCAGCAGAGAGGGTTTAGGCCTACTTTGCATGTTACCTTTAGTTCCAAACAAAGCCGGTTTCATTCAGGCACTTTAACATGCATTTAATCACGCCCTCATCTTGTGATTGAGGTTCAAATAACATGGTTAAGGTGCACACATAACGTTGGGAAAAATGTTGTATAAAAAACAAGGGCTATTTGTAAGTTGGTTTATCAGGCTAGGGTAATACTTGATGTAGGCTAGGAGGACTCTCATTTAATTCAACCCCACCTCATTTTTTAAGAATGAGTCTTCTCTAACCAATTTCTGTAGCCTATCAGCAATAGGCATAATTAAATAATCACATAAAAGTTTATTTCGAGTTTTGTATCAACAAGTATAAAACCATAGCATCTAAAACTTTTATCGTCTAGTAGGCTATTTTACAGTACTTTCAGTATTTTCATAAAATGGTGCTTTCAGACAAATGTAGTTTTTAAATTCAGATTATGACAAGACCACTGGGTGAATTAATGAAAAAATCAATGAAAAAAGTAAACATGTTGTTGATACAGTAGGTAAACAACCAATAGTCAATCCATCTCAATCTCTCTTGAGAGTTAGTCAGAGGCAGGGTCAACATGCAGGCAAATAATTGTTAAAAGTGTTGACTTTTGTTGGTAAAATTAGCAGAAATTGCATCACTATGGTGGAAACGAGCTACAATATTTTAATGGAGCTGCAGTGATGGTGGTCTACCAGCGATGCAAAGCTGCTGCTGAGGTTGTCATGGCTACTTTATTTATTTAACAGCTTTAACAAAGATGGCAACCTTCACAACCCATCATACATCATTCAACTTAAAATAAATTTACATGTCAAAATGAATCAGGATTCAGCAGGGGTTTGTATTTAGTGCAGACTAAAGCAATTTACTTCCAACAGTGGCCACTAGGTGTCAGTATACATGTGAAAATCCCATCCCCTGATCAGGGTGTCACACAGACATAAATCTTACATTAACAAATTATACATTTTCCCCCAAATACTGCCAATTATTGAAGTTACTCAAATGCATATCAGAACAATAGTCTACAAATTATTGCACTGTCTCATCAAACTGTGCTGCTCAAATCTAGTGAAGGCCTTTACAGATGAGATCCTAAATAAATCTTTAGTTCAGTGTCTCTATCTACTGAATCTTTGTCATCTCAAACTGGGCTGCTCCAATGCAACAGAGGCCTTTATGGGTGAGATCCTCAGAAAAGACACTTTACAACCAGTACCAAAGTATGGAAACACTCTCTCAGTGAAAGTGTGTGTGAGAGTGTGTAAGTGTGTGTTATTATCAGGGTCAGAGAATGAGAGTTTTCCTCGGTCCCAGTCCAGCTGCATTGTGATCCTCTGGAGTTTCTGCTGCACTGGGAGGAGAGTGAAGCGCTGTGTTGGAGTTTGTACTCCATATTTACCATCCATATAAAACACAAACAACTGTCCACTCATGGAGGTAAAGTCCCCCTTCCTCTGGTGAGACTCTGTCATCACACCCACATTCCACCATAGATTCTCCCCAACCTCCACATCCCAGCAATGAGTCCCTGAGTTAAAGCTCTCAGAGCCCAGGACACTGACATACTCATCAAATCTCTCTGGGTTATCAGGAAGCTGCTGCTCCTCATCACCCCATTTCACACTGGTCAGATCCTCAGACAGGATGAGGTTGGGGTTTGCAGTGTTGGGATCCAGAGTGACAGGAGCTGCAGAGAGAAAGAACACACACATGAGCTGAACACTGAGTGATGTGTGATGAGGATGTGAATGATGGTCATTATTAATAGTGGTGTTACCAAGTGTAATGGCAGGAGAAGTAGGAACAGTGAAATGCTCTTTAGTCATCAGTATGAAGGGATCCCAGCTGTGCAGGAGTTTACTCACAGGAGAGGCGGGTGTTAGATGAAGGGGGAGTAACATTATTGCAGATTCACACTCATCTATTTATCTACAGCTGTCTATCATTATGTTTGTTTGTGTGTGTATGTGTGTGTATTGTTCTGTTTGGTAACAACTTTGTATAGGCTATTGCTCTCTCTCTCTCTCTCTCTCTCTCTCTCTCTCTCTCTCTGTGTGTGTGTGTGTGTGTGTGTGTGTGTGTGTGTGTGTGTGTGTGTGTGTGTGTGTGTGTTTCACTCACTGTACTGAACAATCTCCTGCATCTTCTCCCAGACTCTGAACTTCAGGTTGCCCAGGTGCTTTGTCACATTGATCAGAGCTCCTGAAACCCTCACTGGATCCTGCAGTTTCAGTGTGCACTGGGCTCTGGAATAACATTCAGGAGTCAGTTCTGTTGTGGGTTTGGGTTCAGAACCACAGAGAAGAGACAAACAGGAGGCAGATAATACCACTCACCTTTCCACTGTGCTCTTGTAGTTCTGGAAATGATCAAAGAGAAAATTTGTATTATAAGTTACAACACACACACTCTGATTTCTCACTACATGATCTTTCTACATGAAATCATCTCAATTACTATATTACATGTAGTTTCTACACACACACACACACACACACACACACACACACACACACACACACACACACACACACACACACACGCACGCAATATTTACCTGCAGGAATGAGACATCATCATCTCCCATCTGCTCTTCTATGTCTCTGATTGTGTCTGAAAGAGATGAGATCTCTCTGCTCATCTTCTCAATCTTCTCCTTCATCATCTGACTCTTCTGCTTCTCTTCCTCCCTCAGTGCAGCTATCCTGGCTGCCTCTTCATCTCGTAGAAACTGGTGAAGCTTCTCAAACTCCTCCTTGATCTGCTTCTCTGTGTGCTGGGCCTGAGTCTGGAATGAGATCAACAATCACTTTCACAAATACTTTGATCTGAAATCTGCAGCATTTTCATTTGTGACATCTGAGGTGTCATCTTTCCCACCTTAATGTATGTGGCTGATTCATCACAGGTGAGTTTTACTTTTTCGAAACCCTTCAGCTTCTCCTTTAAGGGATCCAGTTTGATTTTGAGCCTCTCCTGATACAGAGGAGGGAGAGGGAGAGAGTTAGTGTAAGAATGTGTGTGTGTGTGTGTGTGTGTGTGTGTGTGTGTGTGTGTGTGTGTGTGTGTGTGTGAGAGAGAGAGAGAGAGAGAGAGAGAGATTGAGAGTGATTTACAGGCTAATACAGTAAGCACATCCCTCTCATGAGATGGTTGTACTTGCTTAAAGACACCCCATGTATCTGACATATTACAACTAAGTGCGGATATGAAATTATTAGACATACAGATTAAAATTGGCTTAATATACCGGGTTAGATATTTTCAATGACTGATTTTAAATGTAAATTCACGAATACTACTGAATGACTAACCTTTCTATCAGCTGCTGCTTCATCAACAGGACTGAACTGGTGATTCCTGTGGAGTTTGGAGTCTCGACACACCATACACACAAGCTGTAGATCATCATGACAAAACAGCCTGAGTGGGTCTTTGTGAAGACTGCACTGTGCTCCTCTCTGACTTCTCTCCTCAACAAACTTCTCACACAAGTTTCTCAGCACGAGGTTGAGTGGAGGATCCATTAATGATCTCTTCCTGCAGACTGGACATTCTGTGCATCCTTTAGTTTTCCAGAACTGCTTCAGACAGGCTCTACAGATACTGTGACTGCAGGTCAGAACTACAGGATCTTTGTAGATGTCAGTGCACACAGGACAAGAAAAATCTTCCTCTAGCGAAGAAGCCATTTCACAAGAATAAAGAGTGTCCTAGTTGTAACTGACTCACAGACTTTACTTTCACTTTCAACAGGGTGAAAATCAAATCAGTTTCAAAGTCCTCTCTGTGTTTTCACTCAGAACTGTGAGCCTGGTAGCATCTCCAACTTCTTTCTTTAGTGTAGTTCTCTATTTTCAGTTTTTCTTTTTTTTTTTTAATTTAATTTTCGCCTGCTGTTTTATTTAAATGTAGCAGAGACAAAAGTAGCCGTCTGTCACTAAGCTTCACTTCCTCTTCAGGTGAGTCAGAGGAAGGGAGCTAGAAGAGCTTACTGAAAAGCTGATTGGCCATTTCCTTCACAGAACCAGTTTTACACTTGTATGACAGGTTCAGGTTCAGGTTCAAAATGCTAATGAGACTGATGTGCCAAACATGAAAATTGCTGTCAGTTTTTTTTTTTTTTTTTTTTTACAGTCCTGTGCACCTGTCAGGAGGAGTTTGAGATCCCTGACAACATTAGACGGTACACGGTACGTCTGTGTCTATGGTGAATACAGCAGTCCTTCGCTTAGTCACCAAATGGCGTCCCGTGGGCCAGATCCGGCCCGCAAGACCCAAATGAGTGGCCTGCAACACCATCGGAATCTTCAATTATTCTCCATAAACGTGCTTATACTTGTTGCACTCTACATTTGCATTACCATTTCATGCTGTTGCTTTGAAACGTAGGCAAGCAAAGATTTCCCACAACCCAGGAAAAAAATTATTGCGATATTGTAGGCTTGGATTCAGAATATTATGAACAAAGTGCTTATTTCGAAGGAAATACTGGCCTGGTTTAGACTTCACCAACTGATCAGTTGCACTCGGCCTACAGCTGCCCGCTCTAGCAAGGCAGAAGGCAATTCCCCCTCCCCTTTCCCCTTTCACTGGCTGTGAGACCAAAAAGCGCACCCGCCCGAAGGGCGCTCACTACTCGCAAATGGCCCATTATCAGAAAAATGTAATGCACATAATAGTGCACATGATATAAGCTAAAAAATGCATAGCCTAGTGTGATGTCGGCGTGGCATGGGCACTCTCAAAAAAGTCTATAGGCGCTACTGCTTTTTCTTCAGCGAAATCGCATCATGTCCTCAACAGTAGATAGACTAACTAACCCCTTCAAATAGACTTACCCCTTCAACTGAATTTGCCTATTGACACATTTAGCCTAAAAGAAATATGGATTTATTCATTCAAGTTTAGATTCTCTTGCATATTCTGTGACTGAGAGAAGTGGGAGAGAATAACGGAGAAAGTAGTGGGTTTGTATTTTTTTTCGCCTTCATTGGTGCAAGCTTGTAAACAAAAAGACAGATAGAACACACAGTGTTCAAGTGACAAGTCCATCTGTCCAGGGCGGGCACAAGTTTTTTGTAATTATGGCAATATTATACATTAAGTTCTGTTTTGTTACGTTGTTCTTACTTGTACTTACCCAGTACTTCACAGCCTGTAAAATAAAGCGTGAACGTGTTATTCCAGCAAACTCACGCTGTAAGTACTCAGTAATTTATCCCTTGATACTTTTTTGTAACACCATTCTTACCTAATACTTACCCAGTACTTCACGGGCTGTAAATTAAAGCGTTACCCATGAGTCTGATCCACAGCTAAATAAGTAGCCTAAGCCTTTAATCCATGCTTCGGCCGGGTATCGGTCGATACTAAAAGCTACAATATTGGTATCGGATCGGAAGTGCAAAAAGCTAGATTGGGACATCCCTAACAACTAGTTCAGCTTTCCTGTAAATAGACTGGCTCAATGAATGAACGTAAGCAATGGAGAATAAAAGCACGGGATTGCATGCTCATTCACACAAAATCGTATTCACAATAACATCGAGAAAGTAAATTTGTTAGAAGATTTTGTGTCGCTACAGGCTAGCCATTGCTTGCGTTGCCTTTACAAACAGAAGAGTGTGATACAGAACGCTGTCAATCAAAAAGGCCCAAGTAGCCTATCCAACCATAATACAGAGGCTCGCTGTCTGTGCCCGCCTTCTCCCATTCACCTTCAGTGAAGCTGAGTCTCCCTGGAAATTATGCTTTTTGCGTACTTTAGCTGAATTATCCAATAAGCGCTCATCGGAGCTTCTGAGATTTGACTACTTGTTTTCAATGGGGAGGATAGTCAAGCAATGCAATGCAAGCAATGCAAGCACTGTGTCTGAATGAGCTAGGATCTCTATGGCGAAACTTATGTGAGACCCGAAATTACATTTCTGAATGACGAAATTGAACAGTTTATGGAACGATGTTGATGTTAAAGGGGAAGTTTGGTTTTTAGCATGTTTAGCCCCTTTTCTGGAGTGTCTAGGATGAAATCGAATCATCCACACCAAAATTTTGATGATTGCTCCTGTCTCTGATATTTGGCTCATTTAGAATCCCCCCTTTTCTGCTTCAGAATGGCTTCCTTTGTGCATGTCCGATAATGTCCTTAAAACAACCTTAAACCTTTATTTTAAAACTTGTGCTGCTCACCAAGTGTTTAGTGGTGTCCACTGATGTTCCGAAACAATTATAGTAGCAAAGTACAGTTTCTGTCACATTTTATATGGTATTTGAACATTCTGGAACTATTTTTTCGGCGTAGCAATACCAACTAGCACAACAAGAAGACAAATAAAGCTGGGTATGGACTGTATTTCGCTATGATAATTGTTGTGGAACATCAACAAACTCCACTGACCACTTGGTGAGCTGCACATGTTTTAAAACAAAGGTTTAAGGTTCTTTTAAAGGTGCTATGTGGAATTCCTGTCAAAAAATCATATACCATACTCCACACTCAAGGGGGTGGTGTTCAGCATAAACCAGAGCCATAGCCTGTAGAGTTTGAGGCTCTTCACAAAGTATTTTTTCTACCCTATCCAAAAATTAAAAGCTTCCACCATAATTTACAAAGATGGGTAACATGCAACTATATCAAGAAGCTTGATTTCTGCAAGAGCCCATGAAAATAATCGCCTTTAGCGAAAAGCGCGCCTGTAACACAGACTAACGTTAACTAAGTTCAACATATTGACAGGGGACAATGCATCGGCAACACCGAAACGAAGGCTTCTCCTTTGGAAGAGCCTAACGTTAGTGCGTGATAAGAGTTCATGCAGGTCAGCAGTAAGCACCCTGCCCGCTTCATACCATTCCAAGAACGATGAGCGATGCACATGTGTTTTCCTTTACTAACGAATTTGTGATCCGAGATATTCCTTACCTACACCTCGATTAAATCAATTGAATGTCCACTATTATTTAGGTGTGCAAATCAATGTTACCAGAGTTGAGTCGATATTTATATCATATTGATATTTCAGCCAACTAACGTTAACGTTAGCTAGTTGGCCGCCACTGCACCCACTGAAAAGAGTCGGGCTACTAACGTTAACAGCTTGATTGCTTTTGACAGGGTCTACTTTACGTTTACAGATCAATTTCGTTAACACAAGCCCCTGTGTTAGCAAACATCAGCTTGGCATACCGCTACATTTAACCATAGGACGTATAGTTGTAACGTTACGGGCTCTGCTATCTATCTAACATAACTTTTGACATGGGCAGTGGTAGCCTAATGTTAGTCTTTTTACCTGTCCAGACGAAACATTGCAGTTCCACCATCAATCTTCCTTTAGCCTACTTGCTCCAGCTGCCATGAATGGTTTTCAAACTATGTCGATGGTTTAATTCCAGTTTAATCGGTTCTTATCTTCACTTTTCAATGAGTGTGTTCCTGGCTCCCATAACTTGTGGTGGTGGTGGGGTTGACGTTAGTTTCAGCTAATCCAGTACAGCTCAATCCTTGTACGCTCCTTCTACTTCCCATTCTGATGGAAACGTGGGACTTTGTATCTTCCCTAGAATTGACAGCTACTCCAGAAAATGCGTAATAGCCATAAACATGTACATTAACAGGGCATAAATGGACTCTGACAGATTAATTTCAACTACAAGCCAAGTGCTACTAAACCACAGGCGATTTCTTCGTCAACAATCGGAGGTTTGCGAGCTGTGACAGGCCTGTTAGTCGCTAGCGATTACTAGTGGCAAAATTGGTATTACAATACAAATAAACAGGCATCAGGGCCGTGGCTAATTTTTAGCATGCTAATTTGGGTTGATATCTCAGCAGCTGAGTACATGGTCGTATTTTTTGTGTGATGACTGCATTTGTTTCTTCACATTCTCCTGTTGCATTTTGTTTATTTTTTCATATTTCAAACTTCAATTCTTACACAATACACCTTTAAGGCCTTTTTTATTATCGGACATGCACAAAGCAAACCATTCTGAAGCAGAAAAGGGAGGATTCTAAATGAGCCAAATATCAGAGACAGGAGCAGTTGTCACAATTTTGATGTTGATGATTCTATTTCATCCTAGACACTCCAGAAAAGGGGCTAAACATGTTAAAAACCAAACTTCCCCTTTAATTGACAGTTCAAGTGACTGCACATGTTTAGGCATGTTTTATTAATAATTTATTTACTTCTTCTTGGTGACATCTTTGGGGAAGCAGAGGTTCCCTTGCAGTCTTATAACAGTCACCTCTGGTGTATGTTTAAAAACTCACCTTGTAAATCCAGATCAGTTTAATTATTAGGTATTAAGAGATGTAAAACCAGCACCCAAACTCTCCACGTCGTCATAATACAACTGAATTTGGAGAAAATCACCCAAACTGGTCATGTGCATCTGCTTTGCTGTCCCACCAAGTCCAGAACCCGAAGTGGGCCATCATAACCAGGTCACTGTATCCACTCATACAGTCATGGGCTCTAAATCCAGAGGCATCAGTCCCAGGTCAGTATGTGTCCCGTCTCTGATTGATGACCTGTGCCATGTGTGCCATGTTCTCGTGTGATGGAGCGATAATAGAGCTGCCACTTGGAATGTCTGGAATGTGACACAATTCCAGCACTCCCAGTAGACATTCCAGAATTCTCCAGCCCAGCGGTGAAATTCCAGAGCTCTGACATGGCGCTGTTCTCACGGCGACAGGGTTCAGGGGGCAGGAGCAGGGACGCACTGACAGGGCTAGAGAGATGGAGGCGAGGGCTGGGAACGAGTGTGTGTGTGTAAGTGTGTGTGAGAGAGGGTATTAAGAGGGCATTGGGGGCACTGGAGGGTGTACTCTACTCACTCATGCCCTTGTGAAGTGGCCCGCATCACACACTGCTTTCCTGAGCCCATCACACAGGGGACCATGGGTCACAAACATCACTCACACACACACACTCTCACTCAAATAAACATCTGAAGCCAATGTCACATAGGCCTACACACACACATATATACAACGTACCCATCACACACATTTTTGAGTGTGCACATCACAGACCCTTCCTCACCACACATACACTCCAAATCATTGTGCCACATCACAGTCACACACACTGTTCTCTGCTGGGATTATACCCCCTCCCCCACACACACACACACACACACACACACACACACACACACACACACACACACACACACATTTTCATGGCCCTGGGCTAATGTCCCCTTGCCTTGACCGCTCCAGTCCTAGTCTCAAACACAGATGGCCGGGGAGCTGCAGTGGGCTTTAGTGTGGAGTGCCCACTGTGTGTCTGCCATGGGACACACACATGTAGGTCAACACTCGTGAGTGTGAGAGAGGGAGCATGGGTTTGTGTGTGTGTGTGTGTGTGTGTATGTGTGTGTGTGTGTGTGTGTGTGTGTGTGTGTGTGTGTGTGTGTGTGTGTGTGTGTGTGTGTGTGTGTGTGTGTGTGTGTGTGTGTGTGTTTAGGGGCATGGGACAGACTCATAGGTCAACAGTCCCCCAGAGCTGAGGTGGCATGGCATGGCATGGGAAAGGCCTCCTGAAGCCCTTTGATGAAGCGATCCCTACGGACCTCATTCTCTCGCACTAAGAGTGGCTGGGGTGCTGTTGAGATGTGTGTGTGTGTGTGTGTGTGTGTGTGTGTGTGTGTGTGTGTGTGTGTGTGTGTGTGTGAGAGAGAGAGAGTGTGAGAGAGAGAAAGTGATGAAGTGGTCCGACTGGGGTCCAATCTTATAAGTTATGTTAACAAAACATAAGTGTACAGCCATAACAACAATAAGTTTTCAGTACTCATAACTGTGATTAGGCCCTATTATTCATTCATGAATGCAATGTGCTTTAGCGAACACCGCAACCTGTCTCTTCTACCTGTTTTTCACACAAGCATATTGTTTGTTTTTCCGCCACAGAGAGGAATAAGACTGTGTGAATGATCCAGACAAATCAGGTTGAAAGTTAGTGGTGCATTGCTCAAAATCTCTTTTATGGGTCCATGGTACTTGCACTACTTGAAGAGTGAATGATCTGGTAGACAGATAAAAGTCTTGAATGGAGAATTATGTTAAAGGTATAATCCAGCGTGAATCAACACCTAGCCCTGCTGTTTTATACTGCTAAGCGCTACTGAAAGCCACCTCAATTATAAAATTTTGTGCATCATAGACCGAGTTTGCGAAACGGCAGCTAACACTAAGTGAATGAGGCATGTCAAAAACGAAACCTAATCGATTTGCTTTAGTTTTGAAATGCCCCATTCTGTTGACGTTAGCTGCCATTTCGCTATCTCAGTCTGCCTTGCATGAAATCCAGTGATTGAGGTGGCTAACAATAGTGCTTGGCACTACAAAACAGTAGGACTAGGACTGTTGATTCACGCCGGCTTTCTCCTTTAAGTTACAGTATGTTTTCTTTTCTAGAGATAAAGAGGCCAAAATCGACATCATTCATCTGTCTCTTGTGTAGTCTATAGACATCGATTTACTGTACTAGACAATGTGCTATTCAATGTTTTCATTTCCTTAAATGCACACAGAAAATAGTTGGTTGAAGATTGGCTGATGTGATACCAGGTCTGTGCTCGTCTTGTGCTTAAAAGCAATGAGAGATGAGATCTATCATTGGTTAACGCTGTACCCATAACACATCCATGATTAATTGACGCAAGTCCACACTTTTTGAATGTTGCGCCTGCACCTACTTCATTTTGTTACATCTGAAAATAACACAATGTCCTAGGAATGCCCACAAACCAACTTGTGCTTCACGATGAGAAGACACTACTGATCATGAAAATATAGGGCCCTTAGACTCAGGGCTGACTGGTCAGCAGCAGTGAAATGACTTTACTAACAACGACCATAGGGTGGCACTGTAGAGCACTGACACACGCTCTGACAGCTGGATTGTCTGGTCTAAATGACAGTGAGACAGTGCTGAAAAGTGCTTAAAGGAGAGTACTGGAGTGAATTCAAGCATAGCCCTGTTGAAAGAGCTTGCTAAATGCGCTAGTTAGCGAGTGGAACAAAATAATTTGGTACAGCACAGACCGAACGCGAACGCAGAAGAGAACAGGCACTTTACACTGAATCAATGGGACCCGATTGTTTGAAACCGAAAGTAAGATCTGAGGTTACATTGACACAATGTAAAGTGTTTCGCATTCGCGTTAGGTCTATGCTGTTCAAAATTCTTTCATTTCATGCGAAATATATTGCTGTTAGAAGGCTCGTGCAGCAGGACTATGCTTAAACTTACTCCGGTATATTCCTTTAAGTGCTAATAATCTCCCATGTGCTTTTTGGATGTGATTTCTTCCTTTCTTATTGTCCATACTCTACCTCTGTGCTTGTGTTTCTGTGCTGTACTTGTGCCCTTCTACATTACTCTATGCTGTGCTTTACTTGTGCCCTTCTACATGGAGTACATACTCTATACTGTGCTTTACTTGTGCCCTTTTTCATTGAGTACATACTCTATGCTGTGCTTTACTTGTGGCTTCTTCATTGAGTACGTACTCTGTGCTGTACTTTACTGCCCTTCTTCTTTGAGTGCAGTCTACCTGTGTGCTTGTGTTTCTCTCCTGTCTGACCTCTCTCTCTCTCTCTCTTTCTCTCTCTCTCTCCCTCTCTCTCTCTCTATTTGTCTCAGTCTTGCTCCCACTCAGATTAAACATCTTTCTTTGCCAGTAGTCTGTCTGCGTGTTTGTGTGTGTGTGAGCTTGTCAAGATCTCTGGATTCAAACCCCTATGTAAATCCTTACTGACCCTGACTTAAGACATACACATGCACAGACAGACACACACACAGACACAGACACACACACACACACACACACACACACATTCATCATATTCAATACATAATCACACTCTTGTGCAGAAATGCACAGTCAACATACACAAAAACAAGCATCAGTCAGAAACATGCAAACGTTCTTATTCCCAGTTTTATAAACGCATGATCAGCACTTTACTGTGTCTGACTGGCGACAAGCATGGAGAGAGTTCATCACACCTGTCTGAGTTTGCTACAGAGAGAAAACCAACTTGAGATTTAAGCTGATTTTTACTTCTCTCTCTGTCTCTGTCTCTCTCTCTCTCTTCAATATATCTCTCAGTAGTGTGAGTGTGTGTGTGTATGTGTGTGCGCACGCGTACACGCATATTTATGTTTATAAAATATGTTTTACATAAATCTTTACATTTGTAGAGTTTATGTGTGTGTGTGTGTGTGTGCGCGCCTGCGCGCACATGTTTATGTTTATAAAATATGTTTTACATAAATTTTTACATTTGTAGGGTGTGTGTGTGTGTGTGTGTGTGTGTGTGTGTGTGTGTGTGTGTGTGTAAGTGGTGATTTACTGAGCCGCTGCAGTAGGCTGACTGCAATAACAAACGGCACCTCTGCTCTTCCTGCACACTCAGCTCCTGCTCCAAAGCACACAGAGAACACTAGCCTAGTCTACACACACACACACACACACACACACACACACACACACACACACACACACGCACGCACGCACACACACACACACACACACACACACACACACACACAAAGCTCCTACTCCAAAGCACACCAGACATAGCCTGGCAAGCCATCCTATAACATTAAAATGTATAGTCTGGCATCAAGAGATAGACTATAGTCTGGCATCAAGAGATAGACCGAACTCAATCGTGACAGAACAAGGCTGTTATCTTTCAACCTACTCTGCACACAACAGGATAGCCTATGGCCAATCAGAGGAACGAACAAGATGTAAACACCAATTCAAAAGGCCGTTGTTTTCTGCAAAGCCTGCCCTAAACACATAGAGAGTTGTGATTAGATGTCGCCAACAGCGTCATCCAATCAAATTCCCTATGGCTTGCTACTAAACGTACTGGCTGAGCAAATCTATTTGCCGCCGCTACAGTATGTCTAGATTTATAGGCTACACCAGTAACACACACACACGCACGCACACACACCACACACACACACACACACACACACACACACACACACACACAATTCAACATACTGCTATAGGCTACATGTTACCACAAAGAACGTCCTGATTGCAACTCATGCGTGTAAACTAGAAGTGTTTAGAAAAGACATCATTGATTCCATTGATGCTTAATAGTTCAACGGTTGTTTGCTATAAATACCATTCCAGCATTGATATGGAGCAGTGATTAGAGAGATGGTGACATTGGTGCCAAGTCATTACAACCCATTGTAACTGGTACAAGAAAAGCCTGTGCCCAACGAACTTCACTGTAGGTGCATTTATGAACACTGTTGAACACACACACACACACACACACACACACACACACACACACACACACACACACACACACACACACTCCCCAATCCTGATTCAGCACTACTCAATACTGTCCATGCCGTTCCAATGGTCTGCTTCAGTGTGGATCAGTTGAGTTTCAACAGCAGCACAACACTGGGTGTGTGTTAGCTCAGGTTGATGTCACCTCTGTACCTAGCCAACCTACAACCACATCATCTACTACTGTCTAAGGCCTCTGTGTGTGTGTGTGTGTGTGTGTGTGTGTGTGTGTGTGTGTGTGTGATTTATGGGACTGTCCAGAGGGAGACAAACAGAAATGTATCTCCAAAAATAAATCTGTCTAAACAGCGATGGGCAAAATATGACTGGCACCAACATGGTGGTCTACAGACACACACACACACACACACACACACACACACACACACACAAACACACAAAATGTTTGTGTGGTGTGTTCATACAGCACACACACACACACACACACACACACACAAAACACTCAACACACGCAAACATAAACACAAATGTCCACAGGGGTTCTACAGTGTTTTGTGGTTGCCATGGTGTTCTACTAGGCTGGAACATCTTAGTTTGAATGATGGGCAACCAGAGTTAATGAGGGAGAAGATTCACTCACACACACACACACACACACACACACACACACACACACACACACACACACACACACACACACACACACACACACACACACACACAACACACATGTAAAAGGATAGACAAACAGACAGACTAGCATGCACCTCTCCCCCAGACAACCTCACTGACACACACACACACACACACACACACACACACACACACACACACACACACACACACACACACACACACACACACACACACACACAACACACATGTAAAAGGATAGACAAACAGACAGACTAGCATGCACCTCTCCCCCAGACAACCTCACTGACACACACACACACACACACACACACACACACACACACACACACACACACACACACACACCTGTGAATTACTGTAGATGGACAAAGACACCATTTATTACTTCCATATGGGAACACAGTCAAAGAAACACAATACGCACATACACTCACACATTACATCAGAAACACACACACACTCACACACACACACATACACACACACACAAACAATCTTGAAAGGCAATGGTAAATGGAATTTCAGTGAACAAGGAAGGCAGCCTCACCCCTGCCTCAGGGGGGGGCCTGTGATCAGGTCAGGATGTTTGTGTTAAAGACAGTGGAGATGGACAAACTCAACACTGCCAACACAACCCCTACCTAAACCACCCTCTCTCTGTGTATGCAGAAATGTGATGATTAGTCATGGATTCATCAAGCGTAAAAACAAATAAGCCATTGAGACACCTGGTGGTCCAGTGACATATGCACACAGACAGACACACGGAACCAAGAGTGTAAATAACACACACACACACACACATTGATGAACATCTGATCACACCAAAGACGACAGAAAAGGGGAAAATGTCAAAGAGTTTAGGTTAGTGGTGTACGTGTGCCCATGTGTGTGTGTGTGTGTGTGTGTGTGTGTGTGTGTGTATGTGTGCGTAAGAAGCAAAGTTTGCACAGATGAGTCTTCTCCCACAAAACTTGCTCTCTGTCTGGTTTAAGTTTGTTGATAGTCTACCTCAGCTTCCTTTGCCACTATACTTCTGCAGCATGTGTGTGTGTGTGTGTGCGTGTGTGTGTGTGTGTGTGTGTGTGTGTGTGTGTGTGTGTGTGTGTGTGTGTTTTAGGCCACAGCAAGGCTAGTATTAGGCTGCATTTGGCCAATGAATGTGAGTATGCATGTATTTCTATACTTTACAGTACGTGTTGGGGGAATGCAGAGAGAGAGAGAGAGGTGTTTTTGGGGAATTTCTGGTATGGTTTACCAAGTCAGCACTAGGACCTTTCTTTTACGCACACACACACACACACACACACACACACACACACACACACACACACACACACACCATGTGTGTAAGTTATGCTGCAGTGAATCAATCATGCTGCCAGTCAAGTGTGTTTGTGGAGCTTTAAACTCAGCATGTGCCCCTGCTGTGTCTGTGTGTGTGTGTGTGTGTGTGTGTGTGTGTGTGTGTGTGTGTGTGTGTGTGTGTGTGTGAGGATGTGTCTGTCGCCAGTCACTCATAGTGCTCTCTCTATAATGCGAAGTGGACATTGGGTGCATTGTGGACTCGCAGGTCTGTGCCCTGACGTCCAGTAGGCTAATGATAGAAATATAAAATCATCAGGAGGAGTTTATAACAGTGCTGAAGCAAAGGCCAGGCGCTTAGGGGCTGCTGCTGCTGCTGCTGTGTTAGGGCCTGTTAGTGTGCTGCCCTGCTGGCAGTGTTGGGGGTAACTAGTTACAAAGTAACTAATTACTGTAATTAGTTACATTTTGCAGTAACTAAGTAACGTAACATGTTACTTTTAAAATATCAGTAACTTAATTACAGTTACTACCTACAGTAACTAGACATTACTAAGTTACTTTCGATTTGCACAGGTAAATCATATCTGAGGTATATTCTGTTTGTTTATTCACATGAATTTGGTCTACTCTATTGCAGCATCTGACTGCATTAGGTTAGGTTACAAATAATTTATATTGAGCGTCCTGTAGGATTTATGTAGACGCATACCTCTCAACAACCTCAGTGTTTTTCATCACCAAATCACTAAATATTAATAATTAACCAAAGTCTACAGTATGTGCACCAGAGAGTAGGTACAGTAGGTAACGTGTCCCAGTAGAGTCTGTTTCTGTATAGGAAATCTGGGTGAGCAAGAGGAAAAAATTAGGCCCAAGTAACGAGTAAAGTAGTGAAGTTACTTTTAAAAAAGAGTAACGAGTAAAGTAATTCAGTTATAATTCACAGCAGTAACTAAAGTAAAGTAACAAGTTACTTCTTTGGAGTAACTTACCCAACACTGCCTACTGGACAGGGCCGTTTCAAGGTATTTAGGGGGCCCCAAGCAAAGAGTACATGGGGGCCCTTAACCTCCCAGAAATGCCTACGTGAACCACATTATTATAATCTTTAAGCATCTTTTATTAATGTAATAATTTGGGTTGAACTTGCAGTTGTCTAATTCCAGTCTGAAGTCACATTTTATTGAAAAGCACTACTAACTAAACTACTAAAAGGATCAAACAGTCAATGCCCCGGGCAATTGCCTGGTTTGCCTGTCCTGTTGCAATGGCCCTGCTACTGGATGATGGCTCAGCTATACTACCATGTGCTGCTCTTACACCGTGTCCTAACTACAAGCAGCATGACCCAATATGAGCGTCAAAATTAGTTTGATACCGTTACTTTCAATTGGAATATCTTAAGTGAATGCGATGTGACATATTGCTGTGTGACCCAATGCTGTGCTAATCTCACACTCACGTCAGATGCAGAGCCCCCATGGGTGCAAGCATCTGATGCTGCGTCCATTGAAAGGGATTTACCAGGAGATTGTAGGAACCGCGAGCGGGATTTTTGACGTAGCTCATCTCTTGCAAACTTACAAAATGAAACTAGCAGTTATATGTGAAAGAGACTATGCAAGTTGAATCAATTATTGTGGCAATTATGCCGCAGATACTGCCGTTTATGTTTGTTTGGAACAGTTAAAAATAATTTTTATAAAAGATCACATTGGATCACGGAATGCAAAGGTTTCGATGTAAGTGGTTGAAGTAAGATGACAAATGGTTTGTCCAATTATATGCAAGATTTTTTGATGACGTCCAGTCTTCCGAAACAAATCTCTTACAGAGATTTGCAGCTACCAATCATCTAACGTGAGTGAGGTTAATGCTGTGTAGCTTTCTAGCACAAAATTTTGTTGCGCTGTCCATTTTATATTTTTGTTTTGCAAGTTGCGCTGCTGCTTGTAGGGAGCTCTGAGCGGCACATACGGCATGTTAACATGTAACATGAATCCCAATGTCCTTCCTTCATTCAGATCCTCTCAAAGGTGACTTGTATTAATACTGGGATGAATCTTGGTAGTTAAGTCTTTAAGGGCCATGGGTTAGGGGAGGCATTGGCATTATTTGACACTGGTTGATATAAGATGTATAAGATGTGTTGCAAACAGGCAACATTTTGTTATTTTGAACTAAATCCTTGTGATGTCCGAGTTCAACGTTATGGCTTCCGTTTCTCTCTCTGTTGATTGGCTGCACCGCTCAGTGTCAGTGAAAACAGAAATGCATTATATTATGCTCTTCCTGACAGTCTGATGGAACGAAGTGAGGATTTGAGCACTTGTATTAGGGTTAGGGGTGAGGGAAGGCATTGAGATTCAGCTGTGGGGGTCATATACACTAGTTTCCAGAAGCTCAGCTAAAGTGTGGTGTGTGTGTTATGTTTATGTGAATGAACAAACTAGTGTATAAATGTCTTAAGTGTGTGTGTGTGTGTGTGTGTGTGTGTGTGTGTGTGTGTGTGTGTGTGTGTGTGTGTGTGTGTGTGTGTGTGTGTGTGTGTGGGTATGAATGTGAGTGTTGTGTAACTGCATT
>JAODXP020000016.1:10668459-10670959 GCA_027497455.2 Sardinella longiceps | reverse complement strand
TTTCTGTGTGTGTGTGTGTGTGTGTGTGTGTTATGATTCATACTGTGTGCGTTCTTCTCTGGTGGTCTTGGGTTTATAAGTTCAGAGGTCACACAGTAACTCTCTATGCCATGTGTCAGTGAGCACATATGTGTCCTGTCCCTGGGCAGCATGTCTTCTGTGTGTGTGTGTGTGTGTGTGTGTGTGTGTGTGTGTGTGTGTGTGTGTGTATGTGTGTGTGTGTGTGTGCAAGCAGGCATGATGTGTGTGTGTGTGTGTGTGTGTGTGTGTGTGTGTGGTGCAAGCAGGCATGTGTGTGTGTGTGTGCGTGTGTGTGTGTGTGTGTGTGTGTGTGTGTGTGTGTGTGTGTGTGTGTGTGTGTGTGGCAAACACTGTGCTTTCAGGGTGATTAAAATCAAAGACGAGGAAAATAAACCCACATTATACTGGAGCCAGAGGTTAGGTAATCTCAACAGTGTGTGTGTGTGTGTGTGTGTGTGTGTGTGTGTGTGTGTGTGTGTGTGTGTGTGTGTGTTTCTTTTCTCCACTAGCCTATGACACCATGTCTGAGTATGTGTGTGTGGCTGAATCAAAGCTGAGGAAATAAACCTAAAGTGTCAAAGGTGAGATCAGTGTCATTAAACCTGTGGTGTGTGTGTGTGCTCGCCCATAGGGTGGTAGAAATGGACATTTTGTATATATGTCTGTCTAGATGACAATCTCTCTCTCTCTCTCTCTCTCTCTCTCTCTCTCTCTCTCTCTCTCTCTCTCTATTTCTCTCTGTTGTATCACATCTGTGAACTGTGAATACTAAGAAAATCCAGTGTTCTCCTTGAAAATGACATTTTTGGTTGTGTATTGCATGGAGACATTGGAAGATAAAATGATTGTGATGAAAGTTAAAGATGTAATAAAGTGCTTTTTGCGTAATAACTGGGTCTCATTTTGATAAATAGCACATGGAGCCGTAGACATATTCAAACACAAGGTTTGATGTTTGAGTATAAGTCAGCCATATTGAAGATTATCTTGTGAAGGAGGGCCTTCCATCGATCACTCACAGCCACAGCATGTAGAAGTCTCTTTTTCCCCTCAGCAAATCTGAAAGCACTTCCAGTACCTTCAGGCCTAGTTTCACACATGCTGTAGCTCCTTAGGACTGGCCTTGTCTTCTGTGTGTCTGAATATGACTCAGACGGTCGCTGCTTGGAAACAAATCTAAGTCGATGGGGAAAATAAGTTGAAAGTGTTGCTGGAAAACATCAGTAATTCTTCATATAGAGTTGCATGGAAGGCCAAAGATTCTTCCAGAACCCTTTAGAACTCCATTAACCTCAAGGCCGCTGTGATTCTTGTTGTTTTTGTTTATTTGTTTTTCTGTTTTTTTTTTTTTTTTTTTTGTTGTTGTTTATTTATTTATTTATTTATTTATTTATTTTTGTAATCTCTACATCACAGAGTAGTGGAGAGCTTTTTGGCTTTATAACTGTTTCCTCAGTTGAGACAAAATTAATCAACCATCAGACAATCTGCGCCTAGGTTTATATGGCACTTCTTACTGTAATAACACAGAAGAAGAGAGATTGGTGGTCTTTATCACTGGACAGTATGGCCTATCTAGGCCACCATACTGCATCACTATCACTGCAGCTATAAGGGCCTGACTCTGTAGCTTTGATATAACCAGAGATACTGTATTATGTGGAGATGAATCGTTCTAGGCTTCCCCAACGTTAAAAATCGGGATACAGTTCCGGTCTCCGAAAATAGGTGCGTCATAGACGTCGTAACATTAACTTTTTCTCTTAATAAGCAGTTAAATAATTAAAATATAATTTCCAGTGTCGTTTTATTGCCACTGCTTGTTTGTAATACCCATTCAGTACATTTTCAGGCACGGGGTAAATAATTCATTTTATGTATTAACCGAGCTAGCAAGCTAGCTAACGTTAACATGCCAACCGTTTTTGCCTGGGTTACTATGAAAACATGGCTAGAATATAGCTAGCTTGCTAGCACCTGAGAACCTCGGTTAAATTTCTATATTGCTACAAACGAACTTGACATGGACATTTTCATTTACCTGGCATCAGTAATGTTGTCTAGGAAGGTGACATTTTATTGAGAGTGTGATTTGTAAATTTAACAACTTTATTGTGGCTATCGCTAGCTTTTTAGCCAGCTTGTTATCAGACAGCAGGGCACTTTTCTAGCTGCCTAGGCTTAAATAAAGTTCGTTTACTTCCATTAAGTTAACTTACATTTCTTATCTATAGGCTAGTTCTGATAACAATTACCTGCTCATTGTGACTAGGGGTATAAAAATGTCCAAAGCCCTTCCTCAAATAAGGGAATTTAGTTTATTGGAGAAATCTAGTAAAATCCCACGAACTCCACATTGGGTTTAACGAAGGTCTGTCTACTACCGGTCTCCTAAAGGGGCGTGTCAGCTTCGAACCCAACGTCATATGGAAACAGGAAAGAGCTCCTAATGAATGGTCTCGCTTTCATCAACCGTCTC
>JAODXP020000016.1:10642473-10668359 GCA_027497455.2 Sardinella longiceps | reverse complement strand
TATAACATGTAGAGAGATATAAGATATAGTTAAAGCATGTCCACTAAAGATCTACAATTTTGGATACAGGAAAAATCTAGTTATGTCAAACAAAGCTGTATTTGATTACTGCTATTGGCCTGGGCTTAGATTTCAAGTTCTTATGCACACAAACACTTACCTCACTCACGTCAGACTATGCGCTACGTAACTTTCGTAAGGCACTTCCGCGCAACGATCTGATGTTGAAGCCCATCAGAGAGATTTCAAGCCATTATTCTCTAACCGGACCAATCAGGGCCGCTAGCTGCTGTAGAGGGTGTGACGTAGCGAATAAGCAACTGTTTTGAATCCAACCAATCCAACAAACTTAACCAGCGTCATCGGTTGGTTTCGATGTGGTTGGCTGCAGTAGCCTACGTCAATTAAATTGATGGACAAGCCGTTTGCCCAGTTAGATTCAAGGATTTCTGGCTCCTGAAATATCTCGTCTATCGCTGAATATCAGATGAACGCGCGTAGCGCTACATCTGACGTGAGTGAGGTAACACAAACACTAGTGAAAACGACTTCCTTGCCAGCTGTTGTGGGATAATGTAGAATACAACATTTTATTTTAATAGATTAGGGCAGTCCACATTTCATCCTTTGAAACTAGATTACTTCAGCAGAGAAGATTAGCCAAGAGGTTATAACGTTAAAGGAGAAAGCCGGTGTGAATCAACACGTAGTCCTACTGTTTTGTAGTGCCAAGCGCTATTGTTAGCCACCTCAATCACTGGCATACTGAGATAGCGAAACGGCAGCTAAGATTAACAGAATGGGGCATTTCAAAACGAAAGCAAATCTATTAGGTTTCGTTTTTGACATGCCTCATTCAGTTAGTGTTAGCTGCCGTTTCACAAACTCGGTCTGCGATGCACAAAATTGTGACCCTGCCTATGAAAACCCAGCTAAAGTCATTTTTTGGTGAATCTCAACTTAATGCATAAAACCATTCTACATAATGTTAGGAATATATTCTGAAAATTTCAGCTTGATATCTGTAAAATTGACAGAGTAGGGTCATATCAAAGTTTATGCTGCATACAGGTTCAGAAAAACGGACTTTTGAGAAATTCCAATGTAAAGATTTGGAACTCAAAATTCCAATGTAAAAATACTTTCAACACTGATGCATCTTGGAATCACAATTATCCTGGCAGTGTGTCATACACCAAATTCAAGCTTAGATTCTGCTTTTTCAAGTGATATCCAACAAATATATAGAAAAATGTTCATGTTTAATTAAAATGGATCTATTTAGTATGATGAGCATGGCGAAAAACACACCAATTACACTGAATTAATGTTTAGGTGGCTCCAGATGAAGTTGATGATGTAAGCAGTTAAATAACACTAATCATAAATAACATAAATCATGTCACTTCAAATTAATTCAGACATTTTATTGATAAAACCATTAGCTGGGATACATACCTACCCCATGGGAATAATTGTAACATTTCAATTAAATGCAGGATATTACAGGAAAAATAAACAGAATTCACCGACAGTAATAAAAATGTGAGTCTCGTGAAATATAATCATTTTTATATTAGTAATTAAACTACCCTTAGATCAATATCAATAGTTACATTTACAGTATTTACATTTATTGATATAGCTAATCCATATCAACCTTATGGGCTTTTGTGTTTGTTTGACTTTACACTATAATGTGGACCAACTGTCAGAACTCGCCAAAATGTTTGAAGTTTAGTATGAGTATGAAAGTATGAGTTTAAACAAATGTGAGAAACATGTGCAATGTAACCATTTTTACATCAGTATTTCAATTACCAACATTAACATTATATATTTTCATTACCCATATCAACTCACTGGCAGTGGATCCCAAAGTGAAGGTCATGACCCCCTGTGGTTCACAGAGGTACAGCAGGGGGCCACAGTGAAACATTAATTTTGACCTTTAGAAACATTCACATTTATAGTAACTGGGTTTATTACTAATTATAAGATTATATAATAAGACTTCAGGTCCAGTAGAGTAGTTGAAATTCAGAAATGCAAGGTTTATTGGCTTGAGAGAGAGGAAGCCATAGGCAAAAATGTGTTAACAGCAAGACAGGTAAAGAACAGAAGAACAAACAAGTGTGTAGGTTTAAAAAACCCTCACAGAAAGTGAGGTCACATGGATTGATGTAACATAAAACGACATTACAATAGCAATCAACACTAGTGATTCAAAACTATACTATAACTCTTACAAACTATGAGAGAGTTGTTCCTTCACGGATAAAACAAATGCATGGACGTTGAAATGTTATGTATGAGATTGGAGGCAATATTCAGATTCCATCACATTACATGCATGAACACCACATAGCATCAACACTCTAAACCAGTTTAATTCGTTTGGTTTTCTTTGGATTGACAGTATTGTTATTTACATCAGTGACACTCTCCTGTACCTGTGGTGCTACTGGGTTTGGACATACTAAGTCCCTGAATTGTTCAGCTACAAACTCGCGGATCTCCTTAAATAAATACAATTTCCGGTCATCACTTAGGCCTGCAGGCTGCAGAGCAGCAGGTTTCCCAACAGGGACATCATCAACACTACACTTGAGCAGCTTGTGTGTGACTGGCTCTGACTGTGCTAAGGTCTTACACATCACACTCCCATCCACTTTGAACTCAATGTGATGGAGTAGATTGATAGATGGGAGCCTCTTGAAGAACGGTGAGAGGTGGGTATCCCAGCCATACATGGGCACGATGACATTTCCTCCCTCATCACCACAGAGCTGGGGAATCAAGACCCCACTAGGAGACGCCTGACGCACAACATTCTCGATGTCAGCTAAGCAGTCAGCCTTTGAAAGCCTGTATTTGCGCTTGAACAGGCCAAACATTGAATCAGGTGCAAATTTTGTGTGGCCAGCTAACATGAATGACAGGGTTATGCTTTGATGCTTGCCTGTTATAACCCTCCAGAGAAGGTATTGAATCACTGCATTATTTTTATTTTGGCCAGCGCAGTTGTCTGCATGTAGATGCACGCGCGCCTCCTTCAATCCAAAATTATCAAAAAAAAAATCAAGCAGGCTGATTACACAGTTGGCACCTTTGCTAACTACAGTTGCCTCGTCCAGGAGAAAGATGACCATCTGCGGTAGACCTTCTGTGACGACACCGAAGACTGCACACTTTCGAGGCGTCTTGAAAAAGATGGGGCCAGGCTGCATGGGGTCATGAGGATAATGCAGTTGCTGGGCGAAATCAAAACTGTAGTGAACCTGTAGTGAATAAAGTGCAATTGTTTACTTAATTTAGTCAAAGCATTATGCTTCCTGTAAAATCAACAGCAGTTAGGACATTACAGTCAACATACATTTCATTTCGCAAGCACTACTCTGTAGTACCTTATTCTTATGTCTATTGCAATATTTAACTTAGTGTTCTGCATGTTAATTTCTACAGTTCAATCATGTTCATACTGTGTGTAGTTTATAAATTCACAAGTCCTATAAGATAAAGTAGGCCTAAAACATTACCTCCAAATCACTGGATGCATTTGGTGCAGTGTTCCCAGGAGCCATCAGCTTGGTGATGCCATTCTCAGCCATGGCTTGGCGACACTCCTGGACCTTGCTGTTGTAGAATGAGCGCTCTGTTGTGGCCTGCAGCAGATGTTCCTCAGCTTTGGCCAGTGCTGCCGTCTTCTCTCCCAGGTCTTGCTTTGCAGCCCTGAGCAACAAAGCGCTGTTCTTTTGACAAGTCCAGCACAGGTCAGACATTGGCTTCATGGGGAGGATATTTGGCACATACTGCTGCCAGAGGCGGTAGAAGGTCCGCTCGCTTGCAGCTCGCTGACCACTGGCTTCACAGGAGTCGCTGTACAGCTTGTGGATGCCTGCTTTGCTGACGGAGGAGGGCAGTAGCTTTAGGTCATCCCGTTTGTAACCTGGAATTCTGCCAGGAAGAAGAACCGCATTTTCTTCTGCGTAATTGTGTATGAATGTCACCACTCTTTCTATGTCGTTTGGCTCCAGTGCATGCTTGGGTACCTTTCCCTTGTTTCCATGCGTCCTCGGGGTAACGCCATTCTCCAGATAATGTTTCAGCAGTGCAGCTAAGCGGTCCTTGAACACGCCATGCATGTACATGAAGGTATCACGGCAGATTTTCTGCCCTTCATAAAAATAGTCCAAGCGGTAACGTTTACGGGAGCTCTGTGAGCCCTTTTTTGAGCTCACGGTTTCTTGACCACGGTGTATATGGCTTCTTATTTGGGCTAAAATGATAAGATCTAGTGCAGTACTGTCCATTTCTAAATGCCTCATCCTTAGTGACAGCAACTCCTCCTCCTTGAAAGCTGAACTACATTTTCCACCGCTGAAGTATTTGCAGTTGCAGACAAATCCCATCTGCAGTTTCATGTCTGGACTTCCAGCATTGGGAGCGAAGTCCTCATGTTGGCCTTGCCTCTTGAGAGCCACCAAACTAGCAGCCTGGGGTTCAACCACCAAAACAGGAGAGTCCACATCATCCTCCAGCTCACAGTCTGAAAAAGCAAGAACATACAAATATATTTTTTAAACTACAGTTATATGTCATCATGTATCAATATCTTGTAAAATTATGTCACTAATCAGCGTCTGTTATGTTATCAAATCATGTACATTATTTCATTGGAGTCACGTTATTTCATTATAATTAGGATATAGCCTAGTTATTATTATCATTAGAGCTAGTAGTAGTAATAGTAGTAATAGTATAAAGTATCACATAATCTTGTTAATCATGTATCTGCATTTTGCTCAAATTATGACTATTAGATGAGATCAGGGGAGACGACAAGCAGAGGAAGCAGAGAGTGACAGAAACCAAGCTAGCGAACTGACTTGACTAACTAACTTGAGGAGTTTTACCTCACATGGATTTAAGGTGATAGCAAAAGCAACACATCACCAAACAACCCCTCTTACAAATCTGTTAATACATTCTCATTAATTCACGGACTGATTTCCATCTTAATCGCCACAATACAGATGTTATGCTGACAGGCTAGTCACAGGGCAGTCACGGCAGGCTAACTGGGAGTCAGATTCAGTGTTGTTACTGTTATTCACATTTAGTTTGTTCCTGTCAACCTTACCTTCATAATCTTCGTCGGATTCATCCAAGATTGACTCGTTGTCATCGCCATCTTCATCTTCAATGAAGTAATCCGCAATGAACGACTTTATATCACTGTTTGAGGCTATACCTCCCAGATTGATACAGTGGAGTTTGTTCAGACACTCGGCTACCTTCTGCTCCTTTCCAGGCGCCGTCATGTCAGATCAAAAAAAAATACCTCAGTAGTAAACGACCAGACTGAAGAAAAATAAATAAAGATGTAATGCTAAATAATGCTAAATAATGTAATGCTCGATATCTTTACAAGACGTGTCTTACTCGCAATTAGTCGTGTCTTACTCGCATTTCCCTCAGGCGTACGCTATAAAGTCAAAACAGATAGAAAGTGGCAGATGCGCATTGATCTCAAAGTTTGTTGGCTCTATGCACTTTTTAATGGGAGAAAATACATGTCATTGGGTAGAAAAGAAGTGCCCAAACCAAATCACACCTAAATTAACAGTTGTTTGTACACATCAAATAATCCCAGAGACCTTAAAAAAGAAGCGCGAATGTATCAAACTTCCGAGAATTTCTAGCGAAAACAACATGATGTAAGGTTTATAAAATCACAAATTACGATATTTATGATGTTAGAAATTGATTTTTAAACATGACATCATGAAACCTCAGTACTTAATCTATCATTTACGACAATAATCTCAAATGGCACCATGTTGACATTTTTGTCGATATGACAGCTTTGACGCCCTTTATTGAATAATTAGACGTTGCGACTTTAGCCGGGTTCTCATGGGCGTGGTCACATTTTATCATTGAGGTGGCTTGCAGTAGCGCTTAGCAGTATAAAACTGCAGGGCTAGGTGTTGATTCACACCGGATTATATCTTTAACGTCAGGTGATGTTCAATGAAAGCGGCCTAACCTAAACATTTGAAACGTAGGCTTCTACAGAGAAAAATTACATGGTTTGATTTAGCTTTCAGTTTATTAAAGCTCCTAGCGTTAACCTTCTTTATTTGACGTTGTGAAACTAAGTATGTTAAGAAGTAATGTTAAGTAAGTTAACAAATTCGGTGACAGCTCAAGCCATCAGCTGTGCAGCCGCGACGGATGTTTTTACAGCTGGACAAATGCAAGCTAGCATTAGCATCGCCAAAACTAAAGCTGGCATTAGCTACCAAGCTAGCGAATACATTTTCGCAAAATAGTCAGACACCCAACTAAACATTTGATACACTACCTCTGAGAAAATGCCTTCCACAAACATGGTGATGGAGGTTTGTTTCCCAGTCTACTCCATTAGATGTGGCCACTCCGCCGCAACCAAGCAGTCTTGTTGTCGTCTCTGAGACACTTTTGACGTCCACTCGCTTCAACCTCCTCACCCACAGGTTACGCTGAATTAATTTTGATTTTGCTGAAGGAAATCGAAGAAAAAAACCTACATCGGTTGCTTTAAATCTGGAGGTGCAACCCCAAACACAACAGGTTTTCGTCATCGTTGAGGCCAAATTAGCAAGGATGTTTTAACTACCGTAAAACTCCAAATAATAGCCCAGGCTTTTATTTTCCCAAATCGCCAAAATGCACCAGCTTGTATTTGAGACCGGCGTCTATATGAGACAGGCCTTTAATTACGTGTTGAGATGTTCGTTGAGTGTGGCAAATAAGGACAGCAGGAGGTTACCATGTAGGCTATAGCCTATTACTTTATTTATAAAGTACTTTATTTATAAAGTACAAAAATCAGATCATGTTAGAATTAGCCTGCTATAACAGGCTTTCTTATATAACTACTGGCATCTTAAAATAACAAAACGATGTGACAATACAGTTTACGAGGCTATGAACTTGTTGCCTGAAACACATCAACAAGAATGAAAGAATCAGTCAATGAATAAATGAATGAATTCTACCCAGTAAAACAACTGCAGTCATGTGATTAAAATGGCCCTATTCGCTATCATCACTGCGATCCTCAACAACTAGTTCATTGGCAAAATCCTCCTCCTCATCGCTCTCCTCCACTTCTCCCTCTCCGACCTCCGCTAACTCTGCCTTGCTTGCGCTAACAGCTCCCGACCAGATGTGCAGGGCTCTCCCTCTTTGAAACAATGGATAAGGTGATCCTCGCTTCCATCAGAAGCTATTGTCAGGCCACATACCTAAGGACAACATCCCGAAGTTAATGACTTATAGTCTCCTCTCTCACTCACTCACACACACACACACGCTGCGCACAAACCTTAAAGGATTTTTTCAGTTGTTCTGTATCCAGCTTTTCCCAGGCTTGAAGTACCCAGGCAACCAACAAACGGCGAGCTGGGGCCCTCATATTTCCTCCAGCGGTGTACTCCTTGTCCATATCTCCTGCCATCCAGTTGTCATAGGACTCGTGCAGGCTGGCTTTGAATGGTTGGTTCCATACGACATCAGGGGCCTGTATGTACTTCGTACAGCCACCGGGTATCACAGCCGTGGTTATGTTGTAGCCCCTTTTGAGCTCAGCTTTTGTCGCTGCGCTGATATGACAGCGATATGAATCCCAGGCTAGGAGACGAAGAGCGAAGTTGAGCTTTCCTACCACTCTCTGAAGCCAATCTGTAGTCAGCTCCTCGTTCATCCATCCATTTTTTGACGTGGCCACCACCACCCCACTGATATTTTGCATTGATTTCACCTCCTTAATCCCCCCTTTGAAGACAACGTAAGGTTTCAGCTTGGTCCCGTCTGCTTTTGCAGCCAACACCACAGTTAAGTGGCTCTTCTCATGGCCTGTGGTTTTCAGTGGAACACTGCGCGTACCTCTCGCATCCACCGTAGTAGAGCCCACCATATCAAACCACACGGCTGTTTCGTCCATGGCTATAATGTTATTCGGCTGTATTTTCTTTGCCTTGATAATTCGTGTTGTGTATGTGACAAAATTGACCAGTTTCTCAGTGAAGTGCCTAGCATCTTTCTGGGCCACAGTTGTGCGTCTTCTTACCGAAAAGCTTCAGGAACTTGTCCAGCCAGCCAGCGCTCGCAGCAAAACTCTCCTCATTCCTGCCGACACTCACTATTGCATACATTTCTTTTGCCTTGGCCCTGATCATTTTGCGTGATACCCTGAGATGCTTTGCCCGCATGCTGTGGATCCATTCACAGACGCTCACCTCCATCTCTTCACTAACCTTCTTCCAACCTCCACCTCGCAGTCTGGCCCTTTTGCCGTCTTCTTCAGAGAGACGTTGCAGTTCAGTTTTATTCTTATGCCATTCTCGCACCCTCTTAGGATCAACAGAAAAATGTCTTGCAGCTGCTTCCCCGAATTTTGTTAGGCAAATTTGACAACTGCCTGCTTAAATGTCAAATCATATTTCTTTCTCTTTGTGGCCATGGTGGTAGGCCTAACGTATTGAGAGAAATGCGGAGAAACGAGAGAAATTGAAGACTAAACAAGGAAAGTTCGTGAACCTCCTTGTTGTGTTGACGTGATAAAAATATTTTGTCTAGTGCGTAAATGTGAAACAAAATGGGACTAATTAAACAATGCAGGACATATGATAGGCCTAGACAATATCTTTTTTTTTAACCATTTAGAATTTTAGCGCAATCTGCACCATACTGTCTTAAACAGATGAGTTTAGAAAATTAAATACCACCCGAAACTAAAAAACAGACCAGGCCTTTATTTGAGACCGGCCTTTATAACCCAAACCTGTAGCCACACCAGGCGTGTAAAAGAGACAGGCGTCTATTTGGGACTCAGCGATTATTTGAAGTTTTACGGTATGTATCTCGTATGTAGCTGGCTGAATCACCTCAGATCAATGACAAGCTGTTCTCTTTTGCCACCCGGAAGTATGTTCACGCCCATTGTTTACAAACTTTCTGAAATGGTCTATACTGGGTTTATAGAAAGTGTTACCCTATTGGGTTATACATATTCTATTTTGGTTGATACTGCTAATTAGTAAATAGAGATCAAGGCTTATTAGGGCATTATTAAGCTTATGTCAAGAATAAAGGCCTAATTAGTCATGAACAAGAAATGTGTGAATACAAGCCCAACAAACGATTAATGTTGCCTAACACATGCCTTACAAGTCATTAATGCATGCATTAATTAGGTATGTATTAGTGGCTACTTTGTGAACCTTAAAATAAAGTGTTACCAAACATACAGCATTTAGAACACAATCCATTCTTCACTTACTTGCGCATGCCCTCTAGTTACAATACCACCGAAAGTAATAGGAGAGTGCTTTCTCCCGAAAAGATCTCTGACCACCCCCAGATCCCTTTGACTCTCCTGTCCTGAAAGAGGAAGTGAAGTTTAATTACTGTGACCAAAGTCCTTTTAACACAGAACTCATGGCAGCCATCTTTGAGACGCCTTTGGGCAGTTATTTTGAAATAGTGAGTGCAAGCTCTATCTAAATGAATAGGGAGGTATTCATATCTCCAGATGAGCTGGTCGTATTCATTTTTGCTCAACAAAATCATCCCATGTATTTCAATGGAGCAACTCAGTGAGTGATGCGTCTGGTACGTCTGCTGGTTGCTTTCAAAAAGGAAGTTCTCACTTTTCTCAATTTACCACGTTCTCGGTTACAAATTAAACTGTGAGGCAGTTATAAGGACAAGGAGGCTACTCTGCTGTGGTGCTCTTCATCTTTAAGGTTGGAATATGGCTACTTTGCTTGAGGAGGATCTGTGCTGTCCTGTGTGCACTGACATCTACAAGGATCCAGTAGTTCTGACCTGCACTCACAGCTTCTGTAGAGACTGTCTGAAACAGTTCTGGACAGCGAAACCATCCAGAGAATGTCCAGTCTGCAGTAGGAGATCATCAAAATTGGAGCCTCCGCTCAGCCTGGCGTTAAGAAATTTGTGTGAGACATTTAAACAGATGAGAAGTGAGCCACTCTGTGGTCTGCATGGCGATAAACTCAGGCTATTTTGTCATGATGATCAGCAGCTTGTGTGTTACTCGTGTCGAGACTCCAGACTCCACAGAAATCACCAGTTCAGTCCTGTGGATGAAGCAGCAGTTGATCACAGGGTAAGTTGAAC
This sequence comes from Sardinella longiceps, assembly GCA_027497455.2. NCBI lineage: Eukaryota > Metazoa > Chordata > Actinopteri > Clupeiformes > Clupeidae > Sardinella > Sardinella longiceps. Next base: position 10,658,168 of record JAODXP020000016.1, on the reverse strand, counting down.
ATTTAGGACCCTATCATGCCCTTGGCGAAGGCTGTCATTGCTATTCTGTGCGATCGCATCGTTAGATTTTATGTCAACAATGTCACGTCTAAATAGAAGATGAATCAGATTGCAGTCCTCGTTCCAGCATAACAACGAAGGCCACAACATTAATTATTACAATCGGAAAATCATTATGATGTCCAGGAAGATGTGGTTAAACAATGTATTAGTCTACAACAGGATAAAACGTGAGGCTAGAGGGGGCGACGTTGAATGAAGAATAAAGTTTACTTTCGTTTTCTCTGCTGACACTGAATGAATGAGATATCTAATCAGGACTAAATCAGCTTCATCCATGTCTTGTGAAGCCTGTAGACATCAATTTAATATTACCAGAGTCAGTATGCCTCTGACTATTACTAGATGTGAGCTATTCAATGTTTTCATTTTCTTAAATATTCAAGAAGATCCGCTGGTGTGAGTAATTCACCAAGCGCTTTGTGCTCTTCGCTCTTAACGTTAAAGGTAACGTTACAATCCGGAGTGAATCAATGTAGTCCTGCTGTTTTATACTATAAGCGCTATTGAAAGGCATCTCAATGATAAAATTTCGTGTATCGTAGACCGAGTTTGTAAAACGGCAGCTACTAACTGAACGAGGCATGTCAAAAACGAAACCTAATCGATTTGCTTTCGTTTTGAAATGCCCCATTCTGTTACCTAGCTGCCATTTCGCTCTCAGTCTGCGTTGCATTAGGCTAATATATTGATTGAGGTGGCTATCAATCGCGCTTCACACTACAAAACAGTAGATTCACTTCAGATTTTTCCTTTAAAGGCAATGAGAGATTGATCTATCATTGGTTCATTTTGTTACGCCCATAGCACACACATGATTAATTAGGCATCCTAAGTCCAACCTGAACTGCCAACCTACCAGTTGTGCTCACTGAAATGGGCTTATTTGAATGAGCTGCTGCTGAGCAGTAGGCCTATCTAATTTTTTTGCTCAATGAAATAGCCAAATTGCTCTCAAGCATGGTCTTAGTTTAAGTCAGAAAGCCATCTCAAATAAGCATTTTAATTGACATTTTCAAAAACACTACTGGGCTATGTCAGGCTACTGTTCCTCTTGCATTGCAACAATAATTTACTAAACAACATTAAATGATTTATTTCGCCAGTTTTCAATGCAAACAAATTTCCATGATGTCTCATGACATCACGTCCATGTTCTCCTGTTTTATGGCTGCAGCTGTGTTGTCCAACTTGTCCCTCATGCTTTTCCACTCCCATCGACGTACTTTGGCAGATCTCATAGACGTATGCAGCTAGACAGAGCTATCCAGACAGCAATCTCAAACAAGGCTCAAGTTTGATGTTGCGTCGTCAAAATAGGTAGCCTAACCTCACTCACATCAGATGTTGCCTTGCGAGTTAAATTGATTATTGTGTCAATTATGCCACAGATACTAGCCTTTATGTTTGTTTGGCACAGTTGAAAAACTAGAAATCACATGGGATCACAGGATGCAACAGGTAGGTAAGTGGTTGAAGTAAGATGACAGACAAGTGGTTTGTCCAATTATATGCAAGATTTTTTGATGTCCAGACTTCTGAAACAAATCTCTTACGAATCATGTGACGTGAGTGAGGTTACAAAATAGGGCCCATAGATGAAAAAGATGTTAGAAGGACATTCAGTTAATTAGACATAACAGTTGCGCCGTCAGAATTGTAGATGAATTAAACAATGCCCTGGAAGTCAGCTGTGATCTTCCAACTACATTATGCCTGGTTGTTTTCCATTCTGTTGAAGTGAACCATATAATGTTTGAGGTGCAAAAAACTACCCTTTCTTGTCCTCACAATTTGGTAGTATACTTGAACAAGGTTAGGCTCTTTCCTTGTCTAGTTAAAACAGCATGCACTCTCTCCCAGCATTGTAAATACAATTCACTATCAGACCAGGTCATATATAGGCCTACTGCAATATCACAATCGGTAATCAGAGAATTCAAAGTTCCTGTGGATGTTGTTATGGTACATTAACACTAGGTGGCAGTGTTTTATCTCTTAGTCGCTGTTTGTTGAGTCATCTGACCGTCCCTTCCTTTGTTCCAGGAGAAGCTAAATAAAAAAGTGGATCCCTTAAAGGAGAAACTGAAGTTCTTTGAATATATAAAACCCACCTTTGATGAAACTGCTGAACACATTAAGGTGAGGGTAATGGTGACTGGTGATACACGCAAGATCTGACATCACCAAGCATTTAACTCATTGACTGCCAGCCGTTTTCAGAATAGAGAGTTCCATACTGCCAGAGGTTTTGGGGAATTTTGACTGTTTTTTAAAGAGCCACAGAATATTATGTGTTACGACTACATACACAATGAAACTACCACAAGAAAGAGCAGACTCTCTTCTTTCACCAGAAACAAAAAGTTCGTTTCTACCCCTTTCCATTGCTTAGAAATCAGCAGGCGAACATAAGCAACTTTCTCCAAACACACCCGTTTTTTATCAAAAAAGGGAGAAAATTAGCGTTTTGTTTAACAACGTTAGTGTCTTGGATGCGCGTTTTTTTCGGTCTATTAGCACGTCAAACATCGGGAAAATGTCTTCCTTTGATAAGACCACAAAAACAACAGTAACAGGGGGCTTTTGGTAATAAAATAGTCATTGTTGTAACAAGGTAAATATATGCTATTTACAGGCTGTGACAGCGAAAACTCAGTGATCAACAACTGGCTCGCAAATTCTTACCTGACCCGGAACTGTGAGCTAGCTGGGCACTGAAACAAGTCACAACTGCTATTTCCGTTTGCCCAAGGTTGATCTCCTTCATCTCCCACGATCGGAACACTACTCGAACTACTATGGCAGTGACACATACTCTGATCGAGTGCGAACTGCCTAAATTTCTCCATATTTAGCCATGTCATTAGCTTTCTCTACTTCTCCCTTGGCCATACCTATGAATCTATGCTCATCTCACATCCAAAGTGACACACTGCCACCCTCAGGATCAATTTGGAACAACAATTTTCGACGGAGAATTCTGATATTTACAGACAAGGTTCCCTAGGTCTTTCTGCAGCCCTCCCCATTAAAAAACACAGTTGACGTCTAAAGACGTCATTGGCAGTGAACGGCAGTATTTCAGTTGACGTCTAAAGACGTCATTGGCAGTCAATGAGTTAAGAGTCCAGGATCAACGTCAAACGTTTGCCCTGGATCAATGTACCTTAACCCTAACCCTAATCCTAACCCATTCATCAAGGGCAACAAGTTTAACATTGATCCTGGACTCTTACTTACTTGGTGATATCAGATCTTCCAGTGATACACATACATGAACTATAAAGTACATCTTGAAATGCTTAGTTCAAAGCCATCACCCAGTGTCTTGTTGTCCAGATTCAGGCCGAGCACACAGAGAAGCAGATCAAGGAGGAGTTTGAGAAGCTTCACCAGTTTCTACGAGATGAAGAGGCAGCTAGGATAGCTGCACTGAGGGAGGAAGAGGAGCAGAAGAGTCAGATGATGAAGGAGAAGATTGAGAGGATGAACAGAGAGATCTCATCTCTTTCAGACACAATCAGAGACATAGAACAGAAGATGGGAGATGATGATGTCACATTCCTGCAGGTAAAATCACACTCCATTTCCAGTCACACTCGCGTTTCTTTATACTGTTATATGGAAGACTGTTAAATAATTTGGTTACACGTTGTCTTTAATTTCTCAGAACTACAAGCGCACAGCTAAAAGGTGAGTTATCTGCCACCTGTCTCTCTCTTTTCTGTGGTTTTGAACCCAAACAAACAGCAGCACTGACTCCTGAATGTTATTACAGAGCCCAGTGCACACTGCAGGATCCAGAAACAGTTGTAAGAGCTTTCAATGTGACAAAGCACCTTGGCAACCTGAAATATACAGTTTGGAAGAAGATGAAGGCGATTGTTGAGCACAGTGAGTACATTCACACACACATTCACACACACATTTATTTAATAGCCTACCTGTGCAGTAAGGAATGTGTTCTCTGCAGCTCCTGTGACTCTGGATCCCAACTCTTCCCACCCCGACCTCATCCTGTCTGAGGACCTGACCAGTGTGAAATACATTTATAACAACACCAGGAGATTTGATAGGTATCCCAGTGTCCTGGGCTCTGAGGGCTTTAACTCAGGGACTCACTGCTGGGATGTTGATGTTGGGGACATCACAGTGTGGCAAGTGGGTGTGATGGCAGAGTCTGCCCAGAGGAAGGGAAGCCTACTTTCTTTAAGTGGACGATGGTATATGCGGTTTGACCATGGTCAATATGGAGCTCGCTGTCCACCACAGCCCCAAATTATCCTCCCAGTGAAGCAGAAACTCCAGAGGATCAGAGTGCAGCTGGACTGGGACAGAGGAAAACTCTCTTTCTCTGACCCTGAAAATAACACACACCTACACACAATCACAAACACTTTTACTGAGAGAGTGTTTCCATATTTCCATGCTAGATGTGAACGCTCTCATCTAAAGATCTTACCAATAAAGGCATAAAAATGGCACCCAGATATCTGCACATTAACCTCACTCACGTCAGATGATTTGTTACGCTGCAAGCTGCACTTACATCTGATAGCCCTTCATACAAGAGTTGCTTACTGCTATACACATATTCATACTCATTTGGATAACGTGTGTGAATAAGAGTAGGCTGGAACTTGAGTGAATTTGTGAGAGATCAGCATTGCTCTGCACAACTATGATGTGATAAGATGAACAGATGAACTTATAATCTATTTGAACCACTGAGTCTCCAAACAAGAAAAGAGACTTACATGTAGGGGGGTGGAAGTACTGATCTATCAGTATTATCAGAACTCATAACAGCCATTCTGTTTTATTTTTCATGTTGCTACGTTATTATTAGGCTACACCATGATGGATGGTGCATAGATGACTGCTCAGTCTGGCAAGTATAGTGAGCAATATACTTTGTGTGTGTGTATGTGTGTGTGTACTGTATAGGTGTGTAGAAGGTCTCATGAAGCACTAAACACACACAAACACACTCATGCGTTCAGGGATTTGTTGCTGTGTGTGTGTGTACTGTGTTTTTGTTTTATCCCTAACTGATGACATTATGACATTTCCTTTGTGTGCCCTTAAGTTTTTTTTTGTTTTGTTTTTTTACTGTAGATCTGTGTTTTCAGAGTGATACAGTACTTTACTATGATTGTGTACTCATGGGCTTCAGAGATTGAAGGGTCATTCATGTAAAATGGAATAGCTGGTATGAGTCGACCCCTCAGATTTGAGTGACTCTCAGATGTGTGTCCACACCTCTCAAAGGAAGGTGTGCAAAAATTGTAATAAAATATTTCTATGAAAATTATGCCTTAGAATGCACCCACCCCCAACTCCAAAAAATTTAAACTACAATACCACAAAACTATTGGAAATTCAAGCACAGGCTATTGTATGCAAATAGTCCTGGTACTAAACTCTGTCTTCAATTTAACAAAAGTTTGCCATCTGTCACAGTTGTAGTCGCTCCATCTTTTTGTTCCCTCAATCTTTTTGTGCGTGTATATGTGTGTTAGTTTGCGTGTATGTGTGTCAGGTAGTGCTTGTATGTATAGTATGTGTGTTAGTTTGCGTGTATGCATGTGTGTTAGTTTGTGTGCTCCATCTTTTTGTGCCCTCCATCTTTTTGTGTGTATGTATGTGTGTTAGTTTGTGTGTTCTTGTGTGCACTTGAATGCAAACATGCCTATTATATGTATGTATATAAGAGATAGACAATACTGTGTGACAGTCAATTACATTTAAACTTAAAGAAATCCAGAGGAGAATAGTGCTGTTTCCATATATCCACTTACAATTAACCCAACACAGGCAGAGTGAAGAAGGCTGCTGATGTGTTTTCTGCCTTCCTCAGAGTTTTCATAGCCAACGGAGTGGGATGAAATTTTAGTTGAGTGATGAACTAAATTGAGCATTCTGATGTGACTCTGAGCGAAGGGATTTCTTGCCCCTTTCATGCTCTGTAATACTGTCTGGCTAGTGCATGGAAATTCACAGCTGTGTGTGTGGGGTCAGGGAGGGGAGGTGGGGAGTTAGTGTCGTCAGAATATTCCCAGTGGATTTTAGTGATTCACTCTCCTTGTGAGACCGCTTATAAATCATTTCAGCTAACTAACCCTGGTACTTTGAATCTGAACATCGCTTACAAAAATGTAGTAGAGCGTTCCAAACAAAAAGCTAAATTTCACAGCATTTTTTACACCAGTAATCATATGCATGTGACAAATAAAATTTTTAATCCTTCACTCCTCTCGAGTTCCCCCCTCCCTCTCTCTTCCCTTATTTGCCTGATTGAAGATGTTGCGCTTTGCAAACTTCCCAATCAAATTGAAAGAAGAAGAGATGCAGTTTATTTTGAGTAAAGCAATGTTACTCAGACAGTTTGGTTAAGTAGCCTACAGCAGGGGTGTCAAACTCATTTTTGTCAAGGGCCATATGAGCAATGGGATTTTCCTCAGAGGGCCGACCTGCCAAATTTACATGCATGACCACAAACATTGGTGAAAAAAAATGCACATTTCCTCATGTTTCTGACCATCACTAACACCAGGGGTGTCAAACTCATTTTTGTCAAGGGCCATATGAGCAAAGGGGTTTTCCTCAGAGGGCCGACCTGCCAAATTTACATGTGTGACCACAAACATTGGTGAAAAAAAAATGCACATTTCCTCATGTTTCTGACCATCACTAACACCAGGGGTGTCAAACTCATTTTTGTCAAGGGCCATATGAGCAAAGGGGTTTTCCTCAGAGGGCCGACCTGCCAAATTTACATGTGTGACCACAAACATTGGTGAAAAAAAATGCACATTTCCTCATGTTTCTGACCATCACTAACACAGTCCTAATACGCCACCATTTAATTTTGTATCCCTTTCCCATTGGTAAGCAGGTCTAAGATGCACCTCATATGGAGTTTCCAGGATTGTTTTGCAGAAAGTGCATCGCTAACTGTTTTTAAACAGGCAACATACACCTATTTCTTTTCAAGCTTTTTCGACAGGCTGCATACAATTATTTAAAGGGCTGCATCCGGCCCCTGGGCCTTCTGTTTGACACCCCTGGCATAGAGTAACAAAACACTATCTGAGTTGTTTATGCTTACTGATAGGCTATAACAGGGGCGGTCTGGGACAAATAATCGGCCCTGGCATTTCGAACAAGACCAGCCCTCCTGGTCAGACCATTAGAAAATAAGCCTATGATTACAGTTACAGTGAGAATGTCAGGGCCGTCAGCCCAAATAGTGTGTCGGCCCACCGGGCATTTGCCCTGTGTGTCATATTGCCAGTCCACCCCTGGGCTATAATCCACTTTCTCAAGAAAAGACTATGTTTTTGGTCCAGAGCATCTTATTGACATAGGCCTAACTTTGAAAAAGAAAATGAAATGTTCGTAGGCCTCATCAGTTTCCACTAGCATTTTGAGTTAACTCAACAATTGGGGTTTACATTGATGGGAGTTAAGGACAATTCAAATAGCCCTGTTCCATCTGTTTTTCTCTTTCCCTTCGCCCCTCCCTCTTTCTTTCCCCTTATGCCGAAGGACGATGAGCTTTGCAAACCTCCCAGTAAAATCGAAAGAAGAAGGAAAGTAGCCTACAGTAGGCTACACTGGGACAGACAGTTTAGCTGAGTAGAGCAAAACCATGTCTGGGTTAGAGTAACGTAACAACATCTGAGTCATCAGGTGGTAGCCGAATGAACGCTGTAGCAGTGACAACAGCCCAATGTAGCGATGTTCAGTTCCAGGAGAATGTGGTGAGCCCGCCTGTAAAGTGAAGGGACCTAGACATCCACCGGACGACGCGATCACAATTGTTTGTCACAGCAGACTTGTCCGCGCGGATGCGCAGCTGCCGCAGAGATCAATTTATTTCCAACCAACGGTAAACAAAATAATAATATAATAGCCTAATAATGTTTATTTGTATAGCACTTTTCAAAAGTTACAAAACCAAAAAGTAAGCTACCCTGACGCAATATCGATTAGGCTACCTCATATTTGTCTGATGAAACGGCAATTTAACTGCATAACTTTCACAAATATCTGTCTTGCATAAAACGATATGCTTTCTTTCTTTGTTGGGCTATACCTTAAAATAGCGCTAAATTGTGTTGCTTTTGACCGCTGCAATGGCAATGTAGGCCTCTATCCCTATCCACTATCTGGCGCATTATGTGTCAGGTGGGCCCCTGAAAACAGCCCATGAAATTTTCAGCTTTGAAGTGACGGCTCCGAAAGTGAAAGGACGGGTTTTCTTCCGTTATAACGTTAGTCACATTTTTGCTCTCTTGTCCTGGCCTTCCTCTGGTGCGTTGAGATCTAGGCTACACACCGCAACTATATCATCTGATGTGAGTGAGGTTAGCAACAGACATTCTGCAGCAGTTCCGGGGAAAGGTGTTGAAGAAGCAGTCTGCAGTCGAGAAGTGAGTTTAGTTATCCATTTTTAGCGTTTTTATTTTGCCAGGCTATTCAACCTGTGTTCAGCAGTAGCCTACACATATTCAAAAACAAGAACTCAAAACATTTTCAAAGAAATGTTGATAGATTTAGTTAATTTATTTAAATTAAATTGTTTACTCAAGACAAAACACTTTGACACTGATTAGCCTATCCTGTGACTGGAATCAAATCCAAGGAAACAAAAAAACAAGGCCTATAAAAAGAAAAACAAATAGGTTAAAAGAAGCCTGAAGCATTCTTGTGAGATGTAGCCTGGTCAGCATTGAACTGCTAGGTGTTTACCTCTATAAAATTATAGCCTACCATAGCCGTATGTTAACTATGATACTACAATATTTAACTATAGTATAACTACAATATTTTCATACTATAGGCCTACATGCTTTCTTATAACCTAAGCAAGGTTTCCATAGGTTTCAGCATAAGCGGTGTACATGCTGTTACATAGTAAGTACAGACAGGAAGTATAGACCATACCATATAAGGTATTGAGAAGGTTAGCAGCTGCATCCTGACCAGTAGAATAGCATTTGTATTTACTTGTAAGTGCAGGGGTTTCAATAGGCTACTTACAGGAGATTTCAATACTTAGGAAAGATGAGATCAGAGATTCATCTTGTTTCCAGAATAGAATTAATGACTCTCTTGCAGCTTCATTATCTATCTGCAAGATCACTGTATTTGCCAAGAGCTTTTGGAAAAGGAAAATGTACCACATCTAATGACAACAGCTTTAGTTTTCAACTCCCTGCAGTTAGTGTAGAGAGGCAGGTTGTGTGTGGCAGTTTGCTATGATAAATTCACTGAATATATCAGACTGCTGTTCTACATGATATTGCAACTAACATAGTATATTAGGAATGTGCTTCATTTTACAATAACAGAAAAAAGTATATGTGCACAGAACTGCTTTCATTTTACAATAACAGGAAAAAAAGTATGTGTGCACAGAACAAATCAATATATGTCTTTTGGAAGGTCCTTAATATGCTATTTTGTAAAGCATGTTTTTTAATAGGCAAGGCCTTTTTACAGATTATGCTGGTCTTTTGAAAGACAGGTGTAATGATAATATTACTTGTCTTCAGATTCTTTTTTCATACTGCATGGGTCAATATAGTTGAGTTCAATATGAACTCAATCCAGGAACCACTGAGAAACACACTGGATAACCTCAGCCTTGCTGACTTCAAGAGGTTTAAACGCCATTTCAAGGACATGGGTCCAGTGCCATGGTCAAAGCTGGAGACTGCTGACAGTGATGATACTGTAGATGTGATCGTGCAAACATACACAGGGGACCATGCTGGAGACAGAGTGATTGAAATCCTCAAGAAGATGAACCTGAATCAGTTGGCCCAAGACTTGGAGATAAAACTACACACAGACAACTCAGATTGGGAGTCTATCAGTGCAGGTCGGAATTTCTCCTTACTCTAGGAATAAAAAAGTCAACAGAAAAATTAACCGTACAGTTAAAGTGCTGTGTGCACACGCACACAGCACTTTACGAATGATGCATTTGACAAAATCACACACAAACACACACACACCTTTGACCTTTGCCTCTGCCCTCCATCAGGACGAGATTCGGAGAGACGTCAGACAAACCTGCTCTGTAATCTGCACAAGAAGAAACTTGAGCTTTTCTGTCAGCAGCATCAACAGCTTGTCTGTCTGGACTGTCATGACTCCAAATTACACAAAGATCACAAGTTCAGTACAATTCCCAAAGCAGCGGTCACTGTAAAGGTAAAGGCTCTTGATCCATGAACTTATGATATTGCATTATGAGGTAACTTACACACACAGAAACCCCCAGCAAATTACACAGCCTCACACGTATACACACACACACAGAGAAACAGATGGATCACAAGATGGATGGTTCCAGTCCCTGTTCCCTGACCTTAAGATACCTGGACAGTGACTAGTGTAATATGTGTGAACACCTAAGAGAGAGAGAAAGATCCTCCACATTTAAGTGCTCTGTTCCTTACAGGAGGATCTTCTGGTCAAACTGCAGGAGAAGCAAAGGGCCTTTGAGAAGGCTAAAGACACCTGTCATAGGTCAGCTGAATACATTAAGGTAAAGGGGACATGCTGGGGTGTCAAATTATAGAATTATTCATTATACAGGTACATACTGCATGTCTGACTGTAATATGAGTTAAAGAAGTCTGTACTCTTTGGTTGAGATCTCCTAAATTGTCTTTAACTTGATTTCGTCCAGACTCAGATCCAGCACACAGAGAGGCAGATGAAGGAGGAGTTTGAGAAGCTTCACCAGTTTCTACGAGATGAAGAGGCAGCCAGGATAGCTGCACTGAGGGAGGAAGAGGAGCAGAAGAGTCAGGTGATGAAGGAGAAGATGAACAAAGAGATCTCATTTCTTTCAGACACAATCAGAGCCATAGAAGAGCAGATGGGAGCTGATGACATCACTTTCCTGCAGGTATATGAATATAGCCGCTTCTCCAATCATGCACTCACTGCTGTTATTTGCATTTGCAATGTTAAGTATTTCTGTTATTATAGGAGAGAGCCAGTCTGATATGACCCTAAAGTATATTGCAACATCACAAAAAGTTTGAACGTTTGTTGTTCATCAAGTTTGAAACACTGGTAAACGGTGGCCCGTCCTTGGCCCATGATTTATTTGTTATCATTCAACCCTGGGTCTTAGATGCACATTGTATCAGTATGTGTAGTGTAGCAGTATGTGTAGTGTCCATTATCTCCCTTCAGAACGCCATACTCTTCTCTGATTGGCTGCTAGGTGGCCATTATTTCCAGATAACTGGCTACTTTGGAAGTAGTTTCAAAAAATAACTCATCTAATAACTGATTACCGTTCCATATGAATGCCTTTCAGAATGGTAACTATAACAACAATAAGCAGCCTTGTAGATCTACTTTCAACTGAAAGTAGTACCCAAACCGAACAGGTTAGCTTCTTTTAAATTTGAGTTGCATATTTCTTTTACGTTGTATACGCTTCTTCAAATATATGAGAGATAGATAGATACGGGAGATAAGCGGGATAACGACCTCCAAGGTGTCCAGTTATTCATTTATAATTGGCTTGGCGGAATAACTTCTACATTCCACCTCGCCAACTATAAATGAATAACTGGACACCTCGTCGGCCGTTATCCCTTACTTAATCTGTGCATCAGATACTTATGTTTGTTCTACAATATCACACTCTGGTTTCTAAACCATACTATATCATATTATCTTTTGTGGAATTTCTTCTATGTTTTATGTTATCACATGGTTGTGTGTGTGTGTTTGTGTGTGTGTAAGAAAAGGAAAATTATTTATATAAATTTTTATACTAAACATTGATTTTTTTGTCATTTTCTACTTTTATGCTTTCCAGAACTACAAGAGCACAGTGGAAAGGTGAGTGATCTGCTTCCTGTCTCTCTCTTCTGTGTGGTTCTGTACCCAAACCCAGAGCAGCACTGACTCCTGAATGTTATTCCAGAGCCCAGTCCACACTGCAGGATCCAGAGAGGGTTTCAGGAGCTCTGATCAATGTGGCAAAGCACCTGGGCAACCTGAAGTTCAGAGTCTGGGAGAAGATGCAGGAGATTGTTCAGTACAGTGAGTGTACTGTAGACATTATATCTCTCCTTTCCTTCACACACACACACACACACACACACACACACACACACACACACACACACAGGTTTAAATGCATGCACACACACACACACACCACACACACACAAAGTAAAAATTCTGAATCATGGGATATTGTTCAAACCCAAGCTGTTCCTACTTCTCCTGCCCTTACACTTACACCACTATTAAGTATGACCATCATTCACATCAATCAAATCCTCATCACACATCACCCAGTATTCAACTCATGTGTGTGTTCTTTCTCTCTGCAGCTCCTGTGACTCTGGATCCCAACACTGCACACCCACAACTGATCCTGTCTGAGGATCTGACCAGTATGAGATGTGGTGATGAGAGACAGCAGCTTCCTGATAACCCAGAGAGATTTGATTTCTATGCCTGTGTCCTGGGCTCTGAGGGCTTTAACTCAGGGATTCACTGCTGGGATGTGGAGGTTGGAGAGAATCAGTGGTGGGATGTGGGTGTGACAACAGAGTCTCTCCAGAGGAAGGAAGACACAGCCGCCATGAGTGGATGGTGGTATATATGGACTAAAGATGGTCAATATGTAGCAGCTGCTCCACCACACATCTCCACTCTTCTCCCAGTGAAGCAGAAACTCCAGAGGATCAGAGTGCAGCTGGACTGGGACAGAGGAAAACTCTCATTCTCTGACCCTGATAATAACACACACCTACACACTTTCACACACACTTTCACTGAGAGAGTGTTTCCGTACATTCATAACAATCGCTGTATACTTTCTCCTGTTAAGATGTCACCACTGAAGGCCTCAGTAACATTAGAGCAATGATGTGTTTGAATTGACCGTGATAATGACAAAAGAACAGGTGTCTGACACACAAACACACACATACACACACACACACACACACACACACACACACACAGGGAGCTGGTTCACTCCCTAAAATCACTGTGTGTCTCCCTTATATGCAACAATTGTGATTGTTAACTGTGTATTCGTGTGTGCGTGGTGTCTGCAGCTTCTGTGACTCTGGATCCCAATGCTACACTCCCAGATTTCTGATGATCTGACCAGTGTGAGATACATTTTTATACAAGTTAGTTCTGACCGTGTCATTTGATTGGACAAGAGACATTCCATGAGCGCTGACAGAGTAACAGGGGATTCCTCACAGGTAGGCCTTATACTACAGTTGTTACAGGATCCATACTGAAACACAATTCACTCAAATTGTAATGCAAACACATTCATACAGAGTCAGAGTTACCATGTCATTCCAAAGCCTTTTTTACTCCAGTTGCTAAGGTAGACAAATTGAAGTCTTACAAAGTCATGTGTCATTATGTTTTCAGTTACACCCACATCCTGATAAACTACAGTATATGAGGCTGTACGATTCAATTGAAGAAAACAGTTTTTTTTGTTGTTGTTTTTTTAAAACATAAACAAGATGTGAGAAAAGACTGTAATAGTTATAAACAGAAATGTACAGTACATTGCAAAAATAAAAATAATAAAGAAAATATCTCAGAACTACATTTAAGATTTCTGTGTTAAATCTCATTATAATAGAGTAAGCTTGCATGTTGCCCTTCCTTGGTATTGCAGTAGACTATTCTGCAAGTCGCCTACTAGTGCCAAACAGCCAAACAATTATGTCTACAGCTTATCCCAACCATCCCATCCACTCACATTGGGTATAGTTAGATGGGTTACTGTAAAAGAGAGATTGTATAGAAAGTGTAGGATCCACAAACATTTTGCATGTGTCATGTCTCCCAGTGTCATGAAATGGGGAAGGCATGCAGTTAGAGTCAATATTTGAACAGTTGCTGTTCAAGATGTGTGGAAGTAAAAAGCACATGATTTTATGGGTGGAGGATGTGGAGGAAACGTCTGCTTGTTTTGTAAAATGTGAAATGTGAAAATAAAAAAAGAAGAAACTAAAAACTATTCGGAGTGCGATCATCCATTTGCTTATGAATTGGTGGAGGATCTCCTCGAGTCTGCAGGAGATCAAATAGTCATCCTCTAATCTTGTCTGAAAGAATCTGTATGAGTCGGTCTTACAGGGAACAAAACTTGAGAGCTTTAGAAGGGTGTAAGGTGCTCTGCAGTCTGCTTAGTGAGTGAATGAGTGAAAATATATACTTCTAAAAATGTTATTTAAAATATCAATATCTGAAGTGTAATGCCAAGCATGCATACCAACAGCAACAGTTTTATATGTATGGAGAGCACTTTATTTTTACTTTATTTTGCAGACTATTTTTATCCCAGACTTAGGCCCAGCACACCTTGAAGCAGATCACAGAGGAGTCACAAGATGAAGAGGCAGCCAGGATATGAGGGAGGAAGAGGAGCAGGAGAGTAAGATGATAAAGGAGAAGATGATGAGGTGAGAATACAGGATAGAGGGGTGGGTTATGATGAGGCTTATTCCATTAGTTCATTCTGCTTTTTTTAAACTGGCCACTGCCCTGGATGCACTTGCCATGGCAGACTGGTAAAACACATCACACACATGCACACACACACACACACACACACACACACACACACACACACACTCACACCACATAGCTGTAAACAAATTTCAGTGCCGCTTGGGAGGTGGTATTCTAAAGTCCAAGAAAGACCAGATAATGAGCTGTTTAGTGCAAAGAACCTGACTTTTGGTGAAAGATTCAGCCCACAGAGGAATAGATCTTAATCTAGGGACCTAGCACTAACTACATGTAGTCAGCCATGAGGAAACATGCATGTGCAAAGCTACCATCTAGTGGACATCAATAAGAACTGTAGGAGTTTATAAAGGCGATAGGCCTAGATTCCATGGAGAGATTAATTTGAAGTATAACAAAGTTATGAACCTCTCCAAGTGGTCTGTAGTGTTCACTGATATGCTGACATAAATATCACTGCAAAACATGACTTCTAGCAAGTTTTATTGTGGTTTGTAGTCAAACCCCACTGACTGCTGGGGAGTAATACGTCACTCACAACAAATCCAAAATAATGCTAGAACCTGCTAGAGGTCATATTTTGCCGTGATATTTATGTTAGCATAGTTGTGAACACTACAGACCACTCTGTGAGTTTCACACCTTTGTAGACAGACATTTAATGCGTTTTAAGAAGGATTGTTCCAGCGGCCATAGGCTGCTGTTACAGTAAGACACTAGGGCCTACAGCAACAAGCGAAAATACTCTCAACAAAAGCGTTTGTGAAAATGTCAATCTTAACCATCGTATTTCATCGTAAGATATCCAAAAACGGGGCTTAGCATCATTTTGAGTGAACACGTACTTTAACTACGCTTGCGCGAGCTGCAAAGTGTTCAGCTCACCTCTGTCTCTGTTGAAGAAACTGATTCATGCGGTTGCACCGGTTCATGCGTCTTGAATGTGCCCCAGGTTAATACCTCCATGTCTCAACCTGCTCTGAATATGAGTGACTGGTGCCACAACCAATTAGAAAAGAGGTTCAAGGGTCATATGCTAAGGATCTGGCCAGTTAGGTTTCTCCTTA
>JAODXP020000016.1:10630670-10642373 GCA_027497455.2 Sardinella longiceps | reverse complement strand
CCTACTACTTTTCAAGCAACAATATGCAGTCATTTTGAGGGCAGCTTTATAATTTTCATTCTAAAATGGCTAGGCCTAGTCCCCTTGATTTTGATTGACATTTGCAGGAAGCACAATTGATCTCCTTGCTACTTATGTGTTGTTACTTCACATATCTTCATAAGGAATGTATGAATGAATGAATGAATGAATGAATGAAATACTTTAGTTAACATGTTGATCTCCGATTAATCTCAGCATGCTTTCACCTCCCATGACATTCAAGAAATTATTTGACCCATGAAAACTAAATAATTTTATGGCTAGGTGCTGAATGCTGATCCACATACCTTTTCGTTGCAAATAGGTTTATCACCCCATGTTATGATACAGCTGTAGGTTTATCCTACTCATTTGGTCTGAAATGTAGCCTAGGTCTAAAAGCTGAAATGCACTGTGGGCTACAATGTATAATTTGTGGCTTTATGACATCATCAGACAGGATGCAGTAATTGTGTGATGTCATAAAGAGGAAGCACACTTGTGGTGAACTGAACATTCCATCATTGAAATGCATCGAATGTATCCCTTTTTCTGGCTTGAAAAACAAAATGGGCAATAACAATTAAACATATTCACTTTCTTTCAAATAATGCCCACGAATTGGGAAGACCCGAAGAGATACAAGTGGTTTTACATGCTTGTGCATTATTCTAACAGCTTGTGTCTCTTCCGGTCTTCCCAATTTGTGGACTTCCCATGTATTTAGATCAAGATTCAAGATTTTTTAACATTTAACAAGCTTATTTTGGCTTACACTGGACACATGAGTACTAGTGTTACAAATTTTATTTTAGCCTACTGCTTGAACACTGTGGCTATGGCACAGCCCTCAATTGACCCATAAAGTGTTTTAGAATCATCAACTTGTTAAAAAAAAAAAAAAAATTAAGTGGTCTTAACAGATATGACATTTAACTGAACAAAATTTGACCTGACACAGACAAACACAGACATCTTGTGTTAAATCAATTAATGGAAGACAAAGTCCATCAAAGCTAGTGCTGTAGTTATTTTATGGATAAATGCCTAATTTGCATATATTTATAAACATAATATCTCCAAAAGCTTGCAATGCATTTTTCTTTGCTATGATGTAACTAACCAACTGGAGAAGTTTCATAGTGATATCTATCAATTCTAAAATTATAGATTGGATTTTACACTATTCAACTCAATTGACTTGGAGTGTTGGGCACAACTTTGCTCTTTAACTGTATGTGTTCCACTCCATCTACGGCGGTCAACTTTTAGTATGAGATTCAGGGGGTGTTAGGACCAATATAAACCATAAAACGTTTCTGTTGCAATTTTTTTGTCCGTTTGCGCTAGATTGACTGGACTAGTACTCCTCAGTGTCATGTACAGTATGCAGTAGAATATAGAAAAACAGTAATTACAATTTAATAAATTGACAAGTATTTTTCAGAAGCATTATAATGTGGGTCAAGAAAAATGCATTGTGACACAAAAACAAGTTTTAATTGTGCACAATTTGAATTTAAAAAGGCAAAAGCTACTGCTTATCAATGCAACAAGTAACAGAATAAATATAGTGTGTAAACAAAAGCATGTTGATGGCAAACAACCCTGTAATTAGTAGCCAAATTATGGCCAACCACCCTGTTATTTTGTCATATTTTGTATTAGCATTCGTTAATACACTGGTTGTTTGTTGTCCAAGGAAAGTGTGGATCACGGTAAAAGTTCAAACTGGTCCAGAAAACCTCAACATAGGCAGGTTATTTAAAAAAAAAACACACACACACAATTAGAAAATTCATGAGTCATCCTTATGTAATATAAAAATAAATATGAACAAATAAATACAAGGTTAAAGAAGCTTGTGCTTTTTTGGCTAATTCACATTAAATGACCCTGAGTTATACGAGGTGACAATATTCACAGATAGCCTATATACACAGATGAGAGAAATGTGTTTCAAAGACAAAAAAAAAAAAAAAAAAAGAGGAAAACAAAACTTCTTAAACACAATATTTTGAACATGTTCATTGTCTTGAATGTGACATTTTCTGCTGAAAGTAAAACTTATTTACATTGAAGACAGCGTGAGTCAGTTCATCGAAATCAAGGTGTCAAGAAACTCTCTCAAGATTGGCTGAGAGACATCCAAAGCTCCTCCTCTCGGATGCTCCTGTCCAATCGCTCCGTCTCGGACTCAAAGATGGACGGGACAGGCTGCTGGGAGACAGTGGCAAGTGATTGGTTGAGGTCCTGTCGCAGAGCCTCCAATCTCTGGTGATTTTTGTGCGAGCGCTCAATGAACTTTGACCTTTCCTGTTGGTCCACAGCCAGCACTAGACGCAGGTGGTGGACCTGAAAAAGTGGCAGAAAGATTTCTGGTCTGTTCAATTTGTTTAATTTTTTGGCAGTTTCATGTGCAATTCTAGCCAGCATTAAGCTTTAATGAGGGCTATTTGGGCAAAGTCTATTAAATAATACAAATGTAGGCCTCATCCATTTGAATAAGACAGAATTAAGAATTTGTCCAGTTCTCCATATTTTGGATGTTGGACCAAAAATCATTGACTGACCAAGATAGAGACACATAATATGTTACTATACAGCTTGCGAAGAGGCCAGTTTACCAGCTTACATCCTTGCCAGAATACATAGAAAACATCTGATACTAGTTATTGGCCTCATTTTCAGAAAATAGAGCAAGTCAAGATCAGAAAACGGGGTAGCTGTCAGAAGCCCTTTCCCCTCTCCACTGCTGATGGCAAGAAATGATGTCTGGAAGTAAAGTCTGTATCACAAAATGGCAGATATTTTAGGTGGAGTGATGTTATGTTCTCAAGCTCTATAGGAGCAAACATGAATAGTTTACCATCTGCATGGTAATGTCTCTTTACATCATCACAATATAATCTTTTCAATGTTCCTGGTATCAGTGTATGAGTGGTTGACTCTGAACGGCATAAAGGAGGATTTTCCTCTCCCCCTTGCAAAAATACAACACGGAAGCTGTTGAGCGTTTGGGCCTTTCGCTTTTAACCCCTTTATTTGGACTGCATTGAAATTGCTGGAACTGTACTCAAGACAGGTGGGTAGTTCACCATGATGTATTAGTTTTAAGTTAAGTAAATCCTTCCTGCTCCATGTGTGAAGCATTGGGCGGTGCCCATCTTCGTTTCCCTAACCCGAGGCCACATGGCCGCACAGGGCAGTATGACTACAGTGGGGGGTTAGTCCTCTGGTAGTCCCATGTGATATGATGTATTACACTTGTAAATCAAAGTTTGTTGTAGTTGTAGTTGTGTGTGATTGGCTGATGGAGTTAGAGTAAAGTTGTAGTTGTGTGTGATTGGCTGATGGAGTTAGAGTGTAGTTGTAGTTGTGTGTGATTGGCTGAGGAGTTAGACGGTAGTTGTAGTTGTGTGTGATCACCGATTGGCTGATGAAGTTAGAGTGTAATTGTAGTTGTGTGTGATTGAAGCGATGGGGGCACAGACTCACCTGTTCCTCTAATTCAGCAGCACGAGCTCTTAAGGCCTCCACTTCACCTCGGTCGCCTCCGTCTGTCAGGCCAACCACCTGTAACACACATACAAATGTGTATACGCACGCACACACATACACACGCACACACGTAAACACTTCATCAATGGCATACATCAATGTCAAATTTAATTGAGAGCGTTTGTCCAAACAGAGGAAAGACAGTAAATGTCCAGTACAAACCCATCAGAATATATACAATACCATTACAACACTTACACACACATGTGTATGTGTGTGTGTGTGTGTGTATGTGTATGTGTGTGTGTAATATGTGTGTTATATTAGTCTTGCACTGTACTATAGGCCTTCAGCTCCATTGCAGCAGTGCTCATTTTCATTGATACTTCATTATCTAAGCTTCTATCTTTGAGTGTGGGGTGAAGATTATGCCCTATGGTGACCAGCTCATGAAGACCAGCCCCTCTGGAACACCTCCTCTCACCCACTACCACTAGGGGGAATCATTTACAGAAGGGGCAGACATGTAGGGCTGTGTGTGTGTGTGCATGTGTGAGTGCGCATGTGTGTGCGTGTGTGTGTGCCAGCCATAATTTATTCAGCATAGTCACCGGGGTTCTTAAATGAGTTCTGAGGCGAGCAGAGGTGAGTGAGGAAAGAAGAGAAGATAAAGGGAGAGACAGGGAAAAAAAGAAAAGAATAGAATTAGAATTAGAATTAGAAGAGAATGTGGGGAAGAGTGAAGCAAAGAACAAAGCAGATAGAGGACAGTAGGAGAGGGCAGAGAGAGGAGAGACGATGAGAGGAGGGGAGGACAGAGAGAGGAGGGGAGGACAGAGAGAGAGAGAGGGAGGGGAGGGGCAGAGAGAGGGAGAGGAGGGGGAGGGACAGAGAGAGGCAGAGGGAGAGGGAGGGGAGGACAGAGAGAGAGGAGAGGGAGGGCAGAGAGAGAGAGAGAGGAAAGGAGAGGGACAGAGAGAGGGAGAGGGAGGGGAGGGACAGAGGAGAGGAGAGGGAGAGGGAGGGCAGAGAGGAGAGAGGAAAGGAGAGGAGAGGGGAGGACAGAGAGAGCAAAGGAGAGAAGAGAAGAAGAGATGAGGGGAGATGAGGGCATGGTAGGCTCTGGGGCCCTGGCACACATGCTTGTGCTCGTGTGAAACAGCTTGACTGGTTAATGGTGGGGCACAGTGGGACAGGTGCAGGACTAGCACACACACAGTGTGTGTGTGGGACTGTGGGTATATAAATATGTGTGTGTGTGGGCTAGTGGGACTCACCTGAGTCCCTGACTGGGAGAGGGACAGCTGCTGCTGGAGGCGGCCTCTCTCCTGTTCCACCTGAGACACACACACACACACACACACACACACACACACACACACACACACACACCATACAAAACAAAGAAATTAATTGTAAAGAAAGCAAAGAATGTGATGGAACAAATAAATACATGGCCATGATACAAGACAAACACAGTATGTGAGCAGGTAGAAATCATTAGAGCAGTGTTTCTCAAACTGTGGGGCGCAGACACGACAGGTGGGACGCAAGACATCTCTTTGCGATCGTCCGACGGCCGCACCATGCCCCAGAAAATTCACACCTACTCTTCTCTGTCAGATTTCTTGCGGAGTGCTAGTTACACAGATATGTGCATATGACATGAAATTTAGCTTTCCAATGGTGTTATTCGCTAGTTACTGTGATGAGTGGTCTGAGAGAAATTTGGCTTTGAATTTGTATCATGAAAATTTTAACATTAATACGGCTCTACATCCATCTACAGGCATTCATCTTGGTAAATATCTCTGGATCTATTCAGTCATATTGCATATCAAAATAAACAGGGGAACCTACCGATGTTAATGGCTTCAATGTATTCCTCCATGATTTGTGGTGCCTAAATAGCCTAATCCGGTCTTGAAATCACATTAGATTGTCTCCATTGCATTGTCTCATACCTCCACCACAAGATCATTTACTTTCTATATAAAAACTTGTTTTCAGATTCTGTTCTATGATTTCAGATTGTTTTCATATAGCTAGGACACACGCAGAAATCATCTCAGTGCTTTTATAGTGTTCATGATATTGAGTGCTTCATAATAAAAGACAAAATAAACCTGTCAGATTACTCGCAAATAATTCCTCACGGAGATATTGGTGGGGATGCATTGGATGCATCAGATGAGGCGTGACAATTCGGTTTGAGAACCACTGAGACACATTCTAATACATACACAGACACAGACAGACAACACACATTCACATGCGCAGGGACACATACAGGTAGCAAGCAGGCTACTTGACAAAACAATGGAAGCGTTAATAAAACCAGGCAAATTTGACGTAAGATATAAATGAAGTTAGGAACAGACTGCGTGCGTGTGTGTGTGTGTGTGTGTGTGTGTGTGTGTGTGTGTGTCACCTGTGTGAGTGTGTGTGTCTTTCTGTGCATAGTCTTTGCACCCCCTACTCCATGTGTGTACTGTCTGTATGTATGTGTGTGTGAGATCTCGCCTGTCTGAGAGTGTCTCTCTGTGCACAGTCTATGCACGCTCAGTCTCTGCGTGTGTGTGTGTATGTGTTCTCACCTGTCTGAGTGTGTCTCTGAGTGTGTGTCTCTCTGTGCGTAGTCTCTGCACGCGCTGCTCCAGGTGTGTGTTTCTGCTGTGCAGTCTCTTCTGCTCCACCTCCAGCTGAGCCACCGCCCTCTGCATCGCCCCCAGACGACCCCCGCCTCCGCCACCACTGCTGACCTCTGACCCCCCAACATCATCACCCAACCCACCCACTCCCGCGTCCACACCTCTGACCCTAGACGCCCCAGCAGACTCGGGGTCCTGTGGAGAGACAGTGAGGGGTAAAGCGTTAGCTTCTACAGACTTGTCAACAAACAACCCATTTACATAGACATGCTGCACAACTAGATAAACAGAAATGATAGAGGGATAAATAGAGTAGGAGGAAAAAATAGAAGGATAAATGGAATAGAAAAAAACGATACATGTAAAGATGAACAATATGTAGATGTTGTATGTCTATTGCTCTGTGTATCATTATTGGAATGGATATCTTGTTACTTATAAACTTTAATTTGAATTGACCTCATTACTAACTTTGAATTGACCTCATATTAAGTCAAATTCCTGTGTACTATGTGCATTTCATAATATGACCTAACAGAGCTAACATTCAGTAACCACAGAGAAAACTATATCACACGATTGGCAGTAAGTGTGTGTGTGTGCATCTGTGCATGTTTACCTGGTGAACAGTCTCCACCCTTGATCCTCTCTCATTGGTCTCCATCTGCCGGACTCTCTCCTGGTAGCCAATGAGAGCAGCTTCTGTCTTCTCCAGGGCAGTCCTGATTCGCTGGCGGTCCCTGGCGAGCTCCTGGCTCCTCTCCTTGAGAGCGTACACCTCCGTCTCTCGCTCCCGCAGCGCCTCCCTCGCCTCCTCACGCTCCAGCAGGAGGGAGGACACGCGCTCCCTCAGACGCTCTCTTTCACCTCCCACATCCTCCTCTTTCTCCTCTCCTCCTCCATCTCTCTCTCTATCCTTTTCTTTCTCTTTCGTTCTCTTCAACTGCCTCACCTCCAGCTGCAAAGTCTCAGCTCGAGTCTTCCACAGGCGAATCTCGTCCTCCGTCCGAATCAGTTCTTCTTGGAGTCTCTCTTTCTCTCGCTCCATCCCTCCATCTCTATCAGTTTCATTCAGAGTGCTCTTCGTCCCCTTCTTCCTCCTCTCCTCTTCCTCTTCCTCCATCTTGTTCCGCAGTGCCTGGTTTATTCTCTCCATCTCACTGAGGTGCAGTCTAGCGCCCTCTAGCTGCAGACTCTCACCACTCTTGTCCCTCTCCAGACGCTCCACTTCTCCGCGTAGCTTCTCTTCATCCCTCCTTCTCTCCTCCACCTCCTCCTGTAGCGTCAGTCTCTCTCGCTCCACTCGTCCGGCCGTCTCCCTCGCTCCTTCCAGTTCCCTCTCTCTCTCCCTGAGCGTGCGCGTGAGTAGCTCCGCTCGCTGGCTGCACTCGTTTGCTGTCTGTTCTAGTCTTTCTCTCCTTCTCTCTGCATCCTCTGCTCTCTCTTTCATCCGGGCGATCTCTCGTTCCTTCTCGGTCAGCCTAGCCACGTTGAGCTCCCTCTCCTCTCTCCTCCTCCTCTCCTCTTCTTCTCCTTGTCTCCGGAGCGCCTCAATCTTCTCCTCCCACCTCCTCACTTCACTTCTCCTCTCCTCCCTCTCTCTCTCCATCCTCTCTTCAGTCTCCTTCATGTGCTCCCTTGCTTCCTCCACCTCCTTGCTCCTCTCGGTGGCTGTGCCGCTCAGCTCCCTCCTCTGCTCCTCCAGCGTCTCCAAACGGGCCCTGGTTCTCCTCGTCTCAGCCTGCGCTTCCTCCTCCCGTTCCCTGAGGCGCTGCACCTCCTCCTGGGCTAGCCTGAGCTCCACCTCCCTGATGCCGAGTTTTTGGTCCCGTTCCTCCTCCTTAGCTTTGCACCTCCTGGCCTCTGCCGCCACCTCCTCCTCTCTCACTTGTAGCCTCTCCCTAAGACGGCGTACCTCCTCCTGGGCAGCCCTTAGCTCCGTCTCCCTGATGCTCAGCTTCTGGTCACGCTCCTCCACTAGCACCTCCTCCTTGGCTTTGCTCCTTCTGATCTCGGTCTCTAGCTCCTCCTCCCTCGCCTGAAGTCTCTCCCTGAGTCGACTCGCCTCTTCCTGGGCGTCTCGGACCTGTGTCTCCTTGAGGAGCAGCTGCTTCACTCTCTCCTCTAGCACCTCCTGCTGTACCCTGGTTCTCCTCAGCTCCCCCTCCGCCTCGGCCTCCCTCTCCCTGAGATGAGCCACCTCCTCCTGGGCAACTCTAAGTTGGCTCTCCCTCTGCGTCAGCTCCCTCTGGAGCTCCTGGTTCCGCCTGCGCTCCTCCCTGACCCCATCCTCCCGGCCCCTGACCAGCTCCTCCTTGCGCTGGAGGAGGAGAGTGCGGAGTCGCTCGCCCTCGCCGTGGCTCTCCTGCAAGAGCTGCTTGAGGTCGGCCATCTCCTGGAGGCTCTGCTGGAGGCCCTGACGCATCTTCTGGTTGTCCGTCTCCCTCTCACGTGCCTCCCTTCCTACGCGCTCCTTCGCCCGCGTCAGACTAGACACCTCCTGTTTGAGCGTGCTCAGTTCGGCCTCGGCAG
The DNA here is from genome assembly GCA_027497455.2 of Sardinella longiceps. Classification (NCBI taxonomy): domain Eukaryota; kingdom Metazoa; phylum Chordata; class Actinopteri; order Clupeiformes; family Clupeidae; genus Sardinella; species Sardinella longiceps. The sequence continues at coordinate 10,633,668 of JAODXP020000016.1, read as the reverse complement.
CTTCTTTCCTGTTCCGCGCCTCCCGCAGCTCCTCGTCTCGTCTGAGGAGCGAGGAGGCCAGCTTGTCCCGTTCACGTCTCTCCTTCCTCTCCTTCTCACGCACCTCCTCTTCGCTCCTCTCAATCGTCTCTTTAGCTTCGCTCAGCTCTTCCTCTCTCATCCTCAGAGATGAGACCAGTCTCTCCTTCTCTCTCCTCTCCCGCTGCGCCTCCTCTCTCAGCAGGGTGATCTCTGTCTCCTTAACTTCTCTCACCTCCTTCAAGTCTCCATCTCTCCTCTCCTTTGCCTCCTTCAGCTCCTCCTCTCTCTTTCTCAGCGAGGACGCCAGCTTCTCCTTCTCTCTCCGCTCCTTCTGCGCCTCCTCTCTCAGAGCGCTCGACTCACGCTCCTTGCGGCGGATCTCTGCGGACAGGTGGTCTCGCTCCTCCGTCAACTCCTTCACCTCCCTGCCCAGCCTGGCGACGCGCGTCCCTCGCTCCTCCACAAGGGTGCGCTGTCCCCTCTCCAGCTCCTGCAGCTGATCCCTTTTTCTCTCTCCTTCCTTTTTCTCCTCCTTCAGTTGGGAAGAGAGTCTCTCTAGCTCCTCCTCTTTAGAGTTCAAGGCTTCTTTCAGTTGTTCAGTTCCGTGTGAGGCTTCTTCCAATTGGCTGGTGAGGTCTCTTAGCTCCTCCTCTCTCTCTGTTAGTTGCTGTGACAACTGGTCTAGCTGTTGGTTCTGTTCCTCAATGTGTTGCTGTTGTGCTTGAGTTTCCTCCTCCAGCTGGTCTCTTCTCTCCTCCACTTCTCTCGCTCTCTCTCTCTCCAGGTCCACCTACAGACAGACAAATAGATGGATAGAGAGAGAGGGGGAGAGAGAGAGAGAAAGATGGAGAGATCAAGATAGATAGATAAATACTTTTCTCAAATGAAATAATGAAATACTGATCTTTTCATACAGTGTAAGTCTTAACTCAGTTCATTTACTAAAGTAGTGTTACACATTAAAATGTGAAAATTATTAAAGTATACTACATATACCTGTCCCCGAACCAGGAGCACTTCCTGTTTCCTGTCTCTAAGCTCCTGCTCCTTCTCCCTCAGCGAATCCTGGTGCTGCTCCAGATCCAGCTCCGCCTGCTGGAGTTTCAGGGCGAGTTCTCTCTCTGCCTCCTCCAGCTCCTGCAGTGTCTTCCTCAGCCGCTCAGTCTCCTCTTCCAGTAGCTGCTGCCTGGACCTGCCCTCCTCCTCCTCGCGATGAAGAGTCTCCCTCAGGGTCTGCACCTCCTGCTGGCTCTCTCTGAGGAGCTCCTGCTTCTCTTGCAGTTGTTCCTTCAGCTGACTGGACTCTTTCTTGCTACACTGCTCCCTGGACCTGCCATCCTCTTCCTCACGATGAAGGGCTTCTTTCAAAGTCCGCACCTCCTCCTGAGTCTCTTTGAGAAGATCTTGCTGGCTCCTCAAGGCCTCCTCTTGCTCCTGCAGACGCTCCTTCAGCTGACTGGACTCCTCCTCACTCCTCCTCTGTCTGGTTCTGCCTTCCTCTTCCTCCTGACGAAGATTCTCCCTCAAGGTCCGCACCTCCTCCTCAGTCTCTCTAAGGAGTTCTTTCTGACTCCTCAAAGCCTCCTCCTGCTCCTCGTTTCTCCTTGTCTCCTTCTCCCTCTCTCTTTCCCGCTCTTTCTCTGCTCTCTCCATCTTGGTGCGAAGGCGCTTCATTTCCTCTTCTTTCTGTTCCAGCTCTCCTCTCATCACTTGTTCTTTCTTCCTCTCCTCCGTCTCTTGCCTCTTTCTCTTCTCCTCCGCTTCATCGCTCTCTCTCTCCACCCTCGTTGTTCTCTCCTTCCACCTCTCAGTCTCATCCCTGGCCTCCTGCACTTGAGCTTCTAGAACCTTCTGTTCTGCAGTGAGGCTGGTCTGAAGCCTCTGCACTTCCTCCTTCCTTTCATCCAGCTGGTCTGTGACATCCTCCTTTTCTTTCCTCAATCCCTCCATCTGCACTCGGAGCGCCTCCACCTCTCCCTCTCTCCTCCTCAGCTCTCCTCTCAGCTTCCTCTCTTTCTCCCTCTCCTCCGCCTCCCTTTTCTCCTCCTCCTTGCGTCTCTCTCGCTCCCTCTCTCGCAGCTGGGTGTTCTGCTCCTCCAGGACGAGGAGCTGGCCTTCAGAGACCTCCTTGCTCCTCAGGTCCTCCTCCAGACGTTCCAGGTCGGCCTCCAGGAGGAGCACCTTGCGCCTCAGCTCCTCGATGTCCTCCTCGCGCTCCCGCACCTCGATCTCCTTCTTCCTCAGCACCTCCGTCATGCGGTCTCTCTCTCTCTCCGTCGTCCGCAGCCCCTCGTTCTCTCGCTCCAGACGCAGGGTGACTTCCTCCCTCTGTTTCTCTGCATTCGTCACTCGTTTCTTCCACTTCTCCGTGTCCTCCTTCGCTTCTCTCACCCTCTGCTCCCAGCTCCTCACCTCGGCCGCAGTCTTCACCCGGGTCCTCTCCAGCTCTGTCTCTCGCTCCTCCAGCCGCACTGACACCTCCTCTTTCTCCCTCTGCAGCCCTTCCACTTGACTCCGCAGGGCCTCCACCTCCCCCTCCTTCACCTCCAGCTCTCCTCTCATCCTCTCCTCCTTCTGCCTCTCCTCCGACTCCCTCCTCCTCTGCTTCCTCTCCTCCTCCGCTCTCCTCATCCTCTCTTTCTCCCTCAGCTGCTGGTTCTGTTCCTCCAGCACCACCAGCTGGCCCTCCACGATCTCCTTCTTCCTCACCTCCTCCTCCAGCTTCTCCACCTCTCCTTCCAGCGCCTCCGCCCGACTCCGCGCCTCCTCCGCTTCCTCTTCTCGCTCCACGAGCTCCCTCTCCTTCTTCCTGAGGAGGTCGTTAGCGGCGTCTCGCTCTTTTTCCGTCGTTTTGAGTCCCTTGCTCTCCTTCTCCAGTCTCTGTCCGAGCTCTTCCTGTCTTTTCTGCGCCGCTTTGGCTTTCTTCCTCCACTTCTCCGCCTCATCCCTCGCTTCTCTCTCCTTCTGCTCAAGGGCA
>JAODXP020000016.1:10610670-10625670 GCA_027497455.2 Sardinella longiceps | reverse complement strand
ACGCATTGTTTATAAATGAGGCCCCAGGTCTAAGCACAAAGCTAGGCTTAGCCCATTCTCAATGTCTCCAGCTTTTTCAGATGCAGAATAACTTGCATACAAAATTGCGCGCACACACACACACACACACACACACACACACACACACACACACACACACCATATTGTATAAACTCAAATCAGTACTCAGCACACAGATGTTCATAAATCAAAATGTCTCTGCAGAATGACTCACACTCACACACAAACACACACACACACACACACTCAGGTTTTCCTCTGAGAAAAATCAATTACAGCAGATTGATTGCCAGTGATTAACTTTAACGAGTGAAGACTCCACACACCCATCTGTTCCTCACACTCCAGCTGGATGTGTGTAGGTTTGTGTGTGAGAGTGTGTGTGTGTGTGTGTGTGGTCTGCAGTAATCTGCAGACTCGACTCCCAAATCATTGCTTTAATCTGTGTATGCATATGTGCACATGTGCCAATGGAAAAATATGTGTGTGTGTGTGTGTGTGTGTGTGTGTGTATGTGTGTGTGTGTGTGTGTGTGAGAGAGAGAGAGAGAGAGAGAGTGAGTGTGTGTGACTCTTGTATGTCATTATCCATCTCTCTCCTCTGTCTGGTACACTGGGTCTTTCCTGTGAAGTGAGCATGAATAGACCCAGACGGCAAGTCTGGCTGTTGCCTCCAAAATGTGAGAGCAGAGTTGGTGAGGGGGAAATTGAGGAGAAGTATTGGAAGTGCAAGTGAATGATAACAGTGAATGATAACAATGGATCGCTAAGTAAAACTGAATAATATGCATATAATATTATTTGTCTTATTATGATCCATTTGCTTTCTTGGGTTTAGACAAAAATCAGTCATGATATGTAAATTCATGTTCTAATTCCAACACTTCAAGAAACGTTATGAGTGGCCTCTACTAGTCTCATAGTGTGAATGACTGATAAGCTCAGTATAACAAGCTAAAGTTAGCTACAGTAACAATGGTGCACTGAAATACCAAGTTAGTTAGCTAACAAAGCTAACTATTGTATTATCAACCAAAACTGTCCTCAATATCTTTGAGTGTGTAACTCGGCTGCACAGCAGAAAACGTTGCGCAGTGTTCCTTTTTTATGCACATCACACCTTTGATGGAAACCCATGCAGATGAGAATATTATTGAGACTAAATATTGTTAATGCTCATATGAGATGCAAATAAGTTAAATGGAGACCCACTTTCTGTGTGTCTGTCTGTGTGTGTGTGTGTGTGTGTGTGTGTGTGTGTGTGTGTGTGTGTGTGTGTGTGTGTGTGTGTGTGTGTGTACCGTTTCTGTCGCTCTCTCTCCAGCTCTCTCTTCTCCTCCTCCTCTCTTTCTCGCTGCCGTCGGAGGCTGTCATTTTCCCTCCTCAGTTCCGCCAGGTGTCTCTCACCTTCTTCTACCTGAGCGCGTAGAGATGCCACCATCTCCTTCTCACTGAGGCATGATAAAACACGCACACACACACACACACACACACACACACACACACACACACACACACACACACACACACACACACACCCGCTAATTAACAAAGCTCTCTGCAACATGATACTGCAGGTGTGAAGCACCTGGCTGTGGGCACAGAGGTTCATTGAAAGTGAATTTAACTGAGTGTATGTGGGTTTGTATGTGTGATTCTGCATGTGAATGCCTTGATATGAATGTACATGTGAATGTTTGTGCAAATGTATGTTTAGGGTATGTGTGTGTGTGTGTGTGTGTGTGTGTGTGTATGTGTGTGTGTGTGTGTGTGTGTGTGTGTGTTGTAGTCACCTCTGCAGCAGGTTGTGTGTGTGTCTCAGCTCCTGGGCTGTCTGCAGTGATGGTGTGTGTGTGTGTGTGTGTGTGTGTGTGTGTGTGTGTGTGTGTGTGTGTTGTAGTCACCTCTGCAGCAGGTTGTGTGTGTGTCTCAGCTCCTGGGCTGTCTGCAGTGTGTGTGAGTGTTGGTCATCTGCATCCGTCTGCAGCTGTGTGACACGCTTGTCCAGCGCCTCCCTCTCCTGAGTCAGTCTCCTCACACTCACCTCAGCATCCTACACACACACACACACACACACACATTTTATTACTTTTATTTGGACACAGAAAACAAGCAAATGATACAACATCCAAACACTGTGGGAAAAGTCAATGACATGGTGACAGATCTACTAGGCTTACAAACTTAAACCATACACATACACACACACACACACACACACACACACACACACACACACACACAAATCAACAACATGAATGAATGTATCTACATTAAAGAATAAGTCATTCCCATCCATGCCCATACACCTCCTCCAAACAAGCCTGTCAAACTACTGTAGGTAGTAGTTGAATCCTCACTTGCAGTTCCTGGTGCTTCCACTGGAGGGAGCTCTCAGCCTGAGCGATGATTGACAGCAGAGAGGGCAGACCCTTAGCCAAACCCCCATTCACAGCCAGGAGAGGGGCATCTCCCGCTCCGCCACGACTGATCAGGACACGGGACTGCAAACACACACACACACACACACACACTGTCTACGACCTCAGGTGACTTACACAACACACACACACACAACACACCTCTGTCTGACAGACAAGAACACAAAATGCGCGCACGCGCACACAGACACGCACACTGACAGACAGACACACACACCAGTTTGGAGAGGGCCTCCTGCACAGACTCCAGGTTCCTTTCCATCTCTCTGCTTCTCTCCCACTCTCTCTCGCTCTCCTCCTCTCTCTCCCTCTCTTGCCTCTGTCGCTTCCTCATCTCCTCCATCAGTCTCTCCATCTCTCCATCCTTCTCCTTCACAGACACACTCAGCTCTGTAATCCTGCGCACACACACACACACACACACACACCAGTCTTTATTAATAGTCTTTATTCAAATTTAACACAAATATAAAAAGTATATAACAACGTATAATAATATAAATGAATGAATAAATCAGAATAATATCAATATCAAATCATTAAAAAAAGTATTTCATTAGTCTTTTATTGTTTATTGTTTATGCTTGCCTGTTTCTGAGTTCCTGTCTCTCAGACTGGTGCTGTTCTTTCAGTTCATCCATCTCTCTCTCTTTCTCTCTCTCCTTCTCCCTCTCCCTCCGCTCCATGGCCAGCTCCGCCAGAGAGAGGGGGCCATCTGCGGACAGGGGGGGCACAGAGGAGGAGCGGGGCTCCTGGAGGTCAGGGGTCAAGGAAAAGGTCACCAGGGGTCGCACCGAGGAGCAGGAAGTGAGCAGAGAGGAGGAGAGGCGAGAGAACTCCGCCCTAAGCTCCCATAAGTCCCTGCAGCAGACGAGGGCAAAAGAATCAACTTCACGACATGAGGATACAGTGGAATGTAAACAAATAATGTCTGTCAGATGCCATTATCAGCTATCTATTGTACTCCTATGAGGAGATATGTGTGTTTGCATGTGTGTCATCTAGAGTTATGGGATGGGATATGTGAGTGTGTGATTGTGAGTGTGTGTGTGTGTGTGTGTGTGTGTGTGTGTGTGTGTGTGTCTCTCCTCACTTGTCAGTGGCGGTCTTGACAGTGTTGCACTGGCGTCTGAGGGTCACCACCCTGCTCCATAGAGTCATCAGTCGAGTTTGCTCATGACTTATGCGCCCCGTCATATGCTGTGCGCACACACACACACACACACACACACACACACACACACAAATTGTTAGACTGATGCAAAGTGGGCAAGTAAACAGGAAGTGATGTCAGATAAAAACTGAGAGTCCTACCTCTTTATCCCGCAGCCACTCAGACTCCCGCTGACCCGCCTCCTCCACTGCTTTGGTCCAATCAGTTGTCAGCTTGCGCAGGTCTTCCCTGAGAGATTCGTTGGCTTCTGCTGATTGGCTGAGCTCATCGCGGAGCAGTGCATTGAGCTCTACCAGTCCCACACTCCTGTTGGTGTTTGTGTATGTGTGTGTTGTGTGTGTGTGTGTTGTGTGTGTGTGTTTGTGGTAGAAGAAAACAAAGCCAGGAGGCACATGTGGTTATAGAGAAACATATTGTACTCAATCATCAAAATGTAAGGGGTAAAACAGACAGGGGTGGGGGCAAATCCACACATTTACACACTAGTGGCGTTTTCAAGACGACGTTACGTTATGAAACGTTTACTACGTCACCCATGGGGATGAATGGGAACTGTTACGTAACGTTAAACAACGTTACGACTGTTGAATTCGCCAAAGGTCTTTTAAGTGTTGTTACAGACAGCATGATCTAGCCACCCATGTGAGGAGGACACTGATGGGGGTGTGGACAAAGGATGGCGATGGGTGAAATCACCTCTGACTCCAAACCACCAGCCCACCCTGTCCCATGTAAGTGGTGCTAACCTCTGCTGTTCCTCCTCCAGCCTGATGAGGGCGCTTTCCAGGGAGTCACTGTGTTCATCACGGATCCTCTTCTGCTCAAGAAAACCACAGCAAGAATTCAGCCTGGAGATGTGTCTCGCGGATCCTGTGTGTGTGTGTGTGTGTGTTTCTGTTTGCAGGTATTCTTGTGCCTGCTCTTGTGTATGTGTTTGTATTTGTGTGGCTGTACGCGTATGCATACATGTTTTTGTTGCATATGTGTGTGTGTGTGTGTGTGTGTGTGTGTGTGTGTGTGTGTGTGTGTGTGTGTGTGTGTGTGTACTCACCTCTCTTATTCTCATCTCTTTCCCTTCATCATCTACTTGTTGTTCTAAGTGTTGGCACCGAGAGCGATACTCCAGTACCTGCACACACACACACACACACACACACACACACACACACACACACACACGGTTATCATGGTCAATTAGCATCATGACAGTTGTCCTACTAACCCTGTAGCATAACTAACAAGCAACAGGAACAGTGACTAACCCTGATTTAACCTTTGACCTCTTTTAGACCTTATAACCACTTATAATCATTCTCTTAGTATTTGGTGAAATTGTCTATAACAGTCTGAAAGGAATTCAGCTACCCTTTTCTATGCTTTATAAGGTTCTGTGAGTGTATGTGCTATGGCCGGTTCTGTGATATCTTGCTCTGTAGGCTGTGAGGTTCTACAATGTCCATGAAGCTAGGTGCCAGATGCCTTGTTCTAGATTTAATGATGTTCTTGAGTGTTTGTGTGAGGTGTGTCATTTGATAGAATGTTCTGTTGCCTGTGAGACCAGTGGTAAGTCTGGTACCACGTTCTGTACATATGAAGCTGGTTCTCAGTACGGTAGCATGTTCTGTATGCATGCATGTAAGGCCGGTTCTCAGTAAGGTACCTTGTTCTGTAGTTTGTGGATAAGAAGGGCCTGTCTGTTCTCTCTCTCTTTGCCCTCTCTCAGCTTCCTCCGCCACTCCCGGTGTTCTGAGTCCACTTGCAGAGAAGAGGACAGGGATGGGTCCAATGACTGGGCAAGCTACACACACACACACACACACACACACACACACACACACACACACACAAGCACGTACACAAAATTGGTCAATACACTTTCAAGCTCAGAAATACAAATGATACAGATCCACTGTTGAACTGTGCAGACGGTCAATAAACACAAACAAGTACACACACACTCACCCGCTCTGTGAGGGCCTGGGCACGTGACTCCAACTCCAGCCTATCAGCACGACTCTCTGCAAGCTCCTCCTCCATACGAGAGAGCTCCGCCCGCAACTCTGCCCTCTCATCCTGCCAACCAATCAGCAGGCTTGTATCCATCCTGCCTGCCTCAGAGCATCTTCAGCCAAACAGGAAGTGTGGCCATTAGGGTCCAGTGATGCCTTTCAGGTTTTATAAATGCAAAAACATAGCTTATTTAGCTTCCACACTTGGTTATGCACCCACTACCTGTACAACAGAGGACAGGTCCTTACACTGGATTTCACTGGATTTTTATTATTCTATCCCTACAATGTGTAGCCTATGTGTTTCTAGTTGGGATAGAACAATAACATTAAATCAAAGCAAAATGAGATCAAGTGTGGGGACCTTCTGTTGCATTTTGGATTTCTGATTTTTCTTAATTTGGATCTCAGATTAAACTGTGCACACACTCACTGTCAAGTCACTGTTTATGATGTTTGATGTCATTGTGAAGAAAAGAAAAGTAACTGTGTTCCATAATAAAGTTATTGATATTACATTATTACTGAGAATACTATTATTTCTCTTTGGATATGCAAGTGAACGTTGATAAATCACATTCTCACCCTTTGGATAAAGAATGTTTAGGCTACATTTGGGGGTGGTTTTTGATTTCTGACACCATGTTGACATGCACTGCTTGTTATGTATCACTCCTGTTACTCCTAGTAACAGCATCGTTAGCTAGTCATCCTCGTTAGCAGGAGGTAACGCTATAAACTTTAATGAAAACATTGCAAAGGACGGATTTAGATCACTGTTGAAAATACCGTGAGATTCCTGACAAACTACATTGGCGATTTCAATCGTCACAGCCCCTAACGTCAATCGGCCACAAAGTTGTCACAGACAACTCAATCATTGCCGAGATGTGGCTAGAAAATACATTATCCTAGGCTACACGATAGCAGAAATGGAGACCACCTGTTGCTCATCTGTCTACCAATACTGAGCATACGTGTTAACGTAAGTTGTTGCATTTCTTTCTCGAAGAAACTTGCTAACAACTAATAGTCATTAACTGCTTAACCTTACCTCTTTCCAAGATGTTTTGAATGTGTTCTGGTAGCTTAAGCGTTTAATGCATTCCCTAAAACAGTTCCAGCTGTTAATGCTAAATCCAAGTGCTTAACCAACAGAGATCTGGCACAAGATATTCCCCAAAAATGGGTTCGCCGTTCAGTTACTGTGCTTCGTCAAAAAATGCCTCCCAACTCTCTAGCAGCCCATTCAATTCCTACAGGATTTGAAAATGAAAACTTCACCTTTCACATCTGCTCTGAAAGAAGAGGAAAACTACGCTTGCGCTTCTACGCAGCGCCAACACATGGCTTGGAGTCGCTCTGTATCAAAGTGCTCTCTGGAATCTTTGGTCTCAATCATGAATCAACCGCGGTGGCGGGCTCTGTTGCAGAGAGTACCAGGGGCATCAACACAATGATTTCAATTCAATTCTAAATATGTTTCTATTCAGACCCATCATCATTCAAACTAGCTGTAGTGGGCATACTTTGTCAACTGAATTTGAACATTTTATATTGGTGTTGTGCTGAGAACAGTGTCAGCTTAGGCCTACCATTTCGATGTTGGTAGACCTATGTAGAATTGGATTTGAAATTATTTTCTAACTTTTCGTTGATGTCTACCATGGCAAATAAATATATGCCTATAACCATAAATTGAAATAAAAATTGACAAATGTTTTAAATTTTCTGTATTTTCATAACAGGATCTGAGAAGGGTTAGCCTTAGACTGGGTGTGTAATCCACTGATCTGGAGTCTGTGTCTGTGTACAGATATTGCCACAGAGAGGACTTTGGCCTGAGGTCTCTCTGGAGAATAGAGACTTTCAATAGGCTAATGTCAGCAAATGATCTCATCCATTGTGCATATATGAGATCATAACAACCAATCAGAATGTTTCTGACATATCAAGGCTGATCATTGACTTTTGTAGTGATAGTGTGTCTTGGTGCAACAAGATATCTGTACTACTTTCAATTTGATTGGGTGTCCTGAAGCTGATCCGAAGATTAGACGAACACTTGCTCAGAACTTATGCCACTCTATTAGGCTAATTCATTGGCTTTACAAATAATTATTACAATACATCTGAAATAACTGAAACTGAAATAGGCCTAATGGGTGATCAATTCAGCAACATCGTCTCGGCATCATATATTCTATGGCTCCTTTCATGAAGTGGTGTTTACTCCGAGTTCAGGGAAATGGCGAACAAGCGTTCTTTCACAGAAGAGGATTTCTCTTGCCCTGTGTGTCGGGATGTCTTCAAGGATCCTGTCATCATGAGATGCAGTCACAGCGTGTGTAAGGTTTGTCTGCAGCAGTTCTGGGAAACCAAGAGATCAAGAGAATGTCCAGTCTGCAGGAAAAGGTTCACAAAATCAGTCCCAGCCCCTAACTTGGCATTGAGGACTTTGTGTGAGGCCTACATACAGGAGAGAAGCCAGAGAGACTCTGAGGTGGTCTGCAGTCTACACAGTGAGAAACTCAAGCTCTTCTGTGTGGAGGATGAACAGCCTGTGTGTCTGGTGTGCAGAGACTCACGGGAACACAAGAATCACACCTTCAGTCCCATAGAAGAGATTACACCTGAGTATAAGGTAAGCTGGGGAAGGGTGCAGTGATTTTACCTGAATTAACTATGATTCACTTCTAAAACTATTAACGATGGATAAACTTGTTTACTATCTACTAAGGGTAACAACAAGTCTCCTCCTCAATATCATTTCAGTAATCAAGATCTATCATGAAGATATACAGGTTTTGAATGTTTGGAATGTGATTTGTTATTTGCAGTATATGCATTAAATTCTTTTCAGGAACAAATGAAGACACATATGAGAAAGCTCAAAGAAAAGATCAAAACACGTATAGACATTCAGTCAACTTACGACGAAACGGCAAATCATATTAAGGTAAAGAAGTGTTACAAAATAAATAGTTAGTTATGTAGCCTATGTTGTATTTATTCCTGTACTCAATGTGGATGATTTCAAATGTAACTGACACTCTCTAATTAAATTTGATCATTGCCTTTGTCATTTAGAAACAGGCCCAGAACACAGAGAGACTTATCAAGGAAGAGTTTGAAAAGCTTCACCTGTTTCTACGAGATGAAGAGGCAGCAAGGATAGCTGCACTGAGGGAGGAAGAGGAGCAGAAGAGTCAGATGATGAAGACGAATATTGAGAAGATGAGCAGAGAGATCTCATCTCTTTCAGACACTATCAAAGCCATTGAAGATAGCATGGGGGATGATGACATCACATTCCTGCAGGTGGGTTATGATCATCATGCCTGTGCTGTATGTCATGGCCTACTGTAAATTGATTATATGCATAATAACAGTTTACTCACCTGCTAGTTTACCACTACATTCCTGCCTGTTGATATGTATCATATTAGGCGTTACCCTGATGTTATGGCTTGACAAACAGATAGAATGTTTATTCATTCATTCATATAGGCTCAAATGCAGTAAATATTAAATAAGTACGAAATATATTTGTTTCCCTTTGTTCTTGTTTTTCTACAGAAGTACAAAAGTAAAGTGGAAAGGTAAGTAATATGCTTCCTGTATGCCAATCTTCTCTGTGGTTCTGAACCCAAACCCACTGCAGTACTGACTCCTGAATGTTATTCCAGAGCCCAGTGCACACTACAGGATCCAGAGAGGGTTTCAGGAGCTCTGATCAATGTGGCAAAGCACCTGGGCAACCTGAAGTTCAGAGTCTGGGAGAAGATGCAAAAACTTATTGAAAACAGTGAGTACACAGTTAATGTACACATATCATACACACACACTGTATGAGGCTAGTACATCCGTCTCCTTATCTGTTGTTGGTGTGAGGTCAAGGGTTTGACCCCTGACTGGACTGTGTAGGATGACCGTTATGTACGCATACACAGTACACACACACACACACACACACACACACACACACACACACACACACACACACACAATTCATGGACACCAGACACCGAAGTGCATAATTTGAAGCACAATCACAATGTTTATTTTAAATTTTGTGCAAATATGTATCTGTAAACATTCTGCCAAGGCAGTGTGGTCACAAACACTATAGATTCCAGATCTGTATCACCGATCACCACCAAAATTGAATCAGTTGTTACTCGTCCCAATACACACTTCCAAAAATTTCCTCCAAATCCGTTCAGTACTTTTCGAATCATTTTGTATACAGACAGACACACAGATGCCGGCGAAAGCATAACTTTCTTCGCTGAGGTAATAATAGTTAACCTCCCTATCCTCTGTCATTCACATCACTCAGTCTTTAGTGCAAGGAGAGCAATATTTATGTGTTTTTCTCTGCAGTTCCTGTGACTCTGGATCCCAACACTGCATCCCCACGTCTCATCCTGTCTGAGGATCTGACCAGTGTGAGACGTGGTGATGAGAGACAGCAGCTTCCTGATAACCCAGAGAGATTTGATAGAGCTGCAAGTGTCCTGGGCTCTGAGGGCTTTAACACAGGGATACACTGCTGGGATGTGGAGGTTGGGGAGAGTCCATGGTGGCAAGTTGGTTTAATGACAGAGTCTAACCGCCGAAAGGGAGACTACACCTCTTTGAGTGGGCGGTGGTATGTCCGATGCAAAGACAACGAATATAGAGCACGAGCTCCACCATGCATCTCCACTGTCCTCCCAGTGAAGCAGAAACTCCAGAGGATCAGAGTGCAGCTGGACTGGGACAGAGGAGAGCTCTCATTCTCTGACCCTGATAATAACACATACCTACACACTTTTATACACACTTTCACTGAGAGAGTGTTTCCGTACTTCAACACTAATGACTTTCCTCTGAAGATCCTACCAGTGAAGGACACACATGTAGAGCAGCATCGTTTCAGATTTTGCCTCTGTTTAAAAGGAGCTGTGTAATACTCTTGCCTAAAAAAAGTCAAAGAAACAACAAAGGAATGTGAAGAATATGTCAGAAACTTTATCAGTCCGTTTAACATGTATCTCTTCATGTGTCTGACCTCATGTAAGTAGTGCAACTTTGCAAAAAATAAACATGCTTGGAGATACACTTCAGAATCCATGATGTTGTCTTAATGCAGTGGTTCTCAAACTTTTTCTGGCATTCCCCACTTTGGAAGGCAGAGAATTTTCACGCCCCACCTGGAAGACTCAATTTGCGCATAATATCTCTGTGAGGAATACTTTGCGAGTAGGCAACAGGATTTTTGTCAACATTGGAATTTTCATGTTACTAATTCAAAGTCAAATTTCTCTTGAACCCCTCATCACAGCAACTAGCAAATAACACCATTGGAATGCTCAATTTACTGTCATATATGCATATCTGACGAATTGGGGGGCATAGTGCGGCCGTCGGTCGATCGCAAAGAGATGTCTTGCGCCCCATCTATCATGTATCTGCGCCCCACTAGTGGGGCCCGCCCCACAGTTTGAGAAACACTGTCTTAATGGATATGCCCAAATAGAGGGCCAATGATGGGTGCATCCCTCCCCTCCCTTTGCCCCACCCCTGGATCAAGTCAGTGCCACACAAACATTCACCTCAGTGGAGGAGGCAGCTGTTCTTTTCACCCTCCATTCTCCGATAAACACCATGTTCCCTGATGTTACAGAGTATAGGCAAAAACAATATGACAATGCTGTAGCTACAATATTATAATAAAGTATAGACACAGTACAAGATGTGAGGAAATCACAGCAATAAGGGATTAAAGTCCATGATATTCTGTCCCTGTCCCTATCCAATATGCAACCTGTCCCTCTGATACAGTTATATCTAGAGGCCAGTCCAGGGACATACTGTAGATGTCAATCTGAGCTGATACAGTTGCATCTGGAGGCTAGTCCTGCCACATGAATTACAATCTGAACTGAATTATTTGAGAGCATCTTAAAGCAATTGTTAGACGCCATTCAAACATAGCCCTGTTGCATGAGCCTGCAGCTGACTAAACTGAATAGTGTGTTGAAAAAGAATTTGGACCAACATAGAGTAAACGCAAAAGTGAAGAAGTAAACAATCTTTCAGTTTTAAATGTTAAATTCATCCATTGACTCAATGCCAAGTGTTTGTTCACATTAGCGTTTGCATTCGGCCTATGTTGTTCAAAATTCTTTCATTCCACTCACTATCTGGTGCAGTCAGCAGACTCGTATAACAGGGCTATGCTTGAATGACGCCTAACCATCGCTGTAACCCTCTTAATGAAGGGTCTTTTGGCCATAGGACATTGGGAGTACAGGTGCATTGGTGATTCATTGGTCACCAAACACGACAAACCCTTTCTAACACAAACCATGTGTAACTCTACTCGCTACCTAATAACAAAATAAGTCAGCTCCTCTGAAGTAGCCATCTCTTATCAATGGTGCCCTACTCCTTCACATAGTTTCCCACAGCCTTGAGTGTGCAGGGGCAAGGGGTAAGTCATGCTGTGGGCTGATATTTGTTGACTAAGTCAGTTGAGTGCTCAAAAGATATCTTGCTCTTGAGTCGAGTACAGACAAACATGTCGTTAATGAACCTTTGTGATACGCTCTTACAGGAGAGTGACGAACCTTCAGTAGGGCCTGAGGTGCTCTGCAGTCTTCATCATGAGGAACTCAAGCTGTTCTGTCTGAAGGATAAACAGCCTGTTTGTTATGTGTGTAGAGACTCCATTAAACACACCGACCATGAAATACGTCCAGTGGATGAAACAGCTTCTGACCATAAGGTAGGCTACGCCATTTATTGGGGATTCACTTAGAAGAAGAAGTAATGTTGACGATATTGATCCTATTCCGATATTGATCCTATTGAGCCTTTCTCTAATTTCAGAAGGAGATCAAGGGCAGACTGGAGCCACTACAGGAAAAACTGAAGACCTTTGAGGAGACTAAAATGAACTGGGAACAAACCGCCAAACACATCAAGGTGAGTCTAAGTCATCATATTACATATCACTTCGCTTTTAAGTTGTCTGCCCAAACACCCACTGCTGTGGTTAGTTTCTAAACCATTTCGCTACCTAGGTTACGTCTAGATTGCTATGCTACTTTGGGACTGGATGGTGGATATGAATATGAGTTCAGAAGGATGGGAGCAGGCTTCACTCAAGAGTCTTTTTGTAATTTTTTAAGAGTGCTAGCCCAGCATTTATGCAGTCAAGAATCAGAAAGGAGGTCGCACTATGCATATACACCTTTTATTCACACAGACGCGTTTCGGCGTTCTGCCTTCCTCAGTGTGTAAGTGAGGAAGGCAGAACGCCAAAACGCGTCTGAATAAAAGGTGTATATGCATAGTGCGGCCTCCTTGCCTGATTCTGGATATGAATATGAGGCATAATGTACATAATGTTCTTGTGTCCATCCCCTGCATAAGGGTCATGTCAGTCTGAAATCCACTCAGGCCTTGGGGAAGTGCAATTGACTTAGACTCTTACTGTGTTTACACAGTTTATGCATTGTGGCTTTTATGATGTGCGCATGTCATGTACGAGATGATAATGGTGTGCGTTTGTTGATTGTGTAGTGTGTGTATCGAGTGAGTGATCCTGGATGTCTGGTTGTCTGTCTGTTCTATGTCTTTTTATTTATCTGTTCCATCATTTGTGCTGTATTGTACGACAAATTGCCCTTCAGGGACATTAAAGTTTTTAGTTAAGGGGACATTAAAGTTTTTAAATTAAGTCTAAGTCTAAATCTATGCTCTGCTTGTCCTCCATGGCTTTACATTGACTTCATCCAGACACAAGCTGTAAATACAGAGAAGCAGATCAGGGAGGAGTTTGAGAGGCTCCATCGGTTTCTACGGCAGGAGGAAGCAACCCGGATATTTGCACTGAGGGAGGAAGAGGTGCAGAAGAGTCAGATGATGAAGGAGAAGATTGAGAAGATGAACAGAGAAATCGCATCTCTTTCAGACACAATCAGAGCTGTAGAAGAGGAGATGGAAGCAAGTGATGTCACATTCCTGCAGGTACACTGTCCTTCATCTCCCTCTATAGAAACCATGCATCCAATAATGCCTCGATTAATCCCATCTACATTTACACATTTAGCTACTGACATTTTTTTGTAACTCTAACAATGTAGACCATATTCAAACTTGCAGCTAACACTAACAGATGAAGGCATATGAACATATGAATTTGCAGCTTGGCAATGTGAAACAACAGACCTAGAGGTAGATTCACTCCTACCTGAGTTTCTTAAGAAACTCAGAGAAGTCCCAGAGCACTTTGGGGTTATGTGCACTATGGCAACTTATATCAAGCACCACTATAGATCAAAGTATATGCAAATGGTTTAAGGGTTAAAAAGATATTGATATGAATGTCTTGTTCATTCCCTTTCCCTGTTCTCTCCCAGAACTACAAGGGCACATTAAGAAGGTGAGTGATCTACCTCCTTTTTCTGTGGTTCTGAATCTGAACCCAAACCCACAGCAGCACTGACTCCTGAATGTTATTCCAGATCCCAGTGCACACTGCAGGATCCAGATAGGATTTCAGATGAGTTGATCAATGTGGCTAAGCACCTAGGCAACCTGAAGTTCAGAGTCTGGGAGAAGATGCAGGAGATTGTCAAATACTGTGAGTATGGTATGGACATACATACTTGCCTCTTCACGTATGCAACAGGGACCGACAACAACAAAGAAATTCTCAGACAATATATATAAGAGAGATACTGTAGATAGACCACCTCTCTTACTACAACAATTAAAATGTCTGTGCACTGTCTAGACTTGCTCTCTATGAGTGTTCAAATTCTGTTCTTTCTCCATGCAGCTCCTGTTATTCTTGACCCAAACACTGCACACCCACATCTCTTCCTGTCTGAGGATCTGACGAGCATTAAATGTGTTGATGAGAGACAGCAGCTTCCTAATAATCGAGAGAGATTTGATAAGTATGCTGCAGTCCTGGGCTCTGAGGGCTTTAACTCAGGGACTCACAGCTGGGATGTGGAGGTTGGGGAGAATGAAGACTGGGTCCTGGGTGTGATGACAGGGTCTCACCAGAGGAAGGGAGAATACTACTATCAGAGTGGACTGTGGTATGTTAAGTATACAGATATTAGATGCGTAGCATGCTGTCCACCACAGCCCTATACTCTCCTCAAAGTGAAGCAGAAACCCCAGAGGATCAGAGTGAAACTGGACTGGGACATTGGAGAGCTGATCTTCACTAACCCTGACAGTAACATATGCCTACACACTTTTAAACACACTTTCACTGAGAAAGTGTTTCCATACTTTGCCACGGTCCCTCCAATGAAAATTGCATCGGTGAAGGCCTTTGCAACAGA
>JAODXP020000016.1:10605889-10610570 GCA_027497455.2 Sardinella longiceps | reverse complement strand
TGTCTGTGTTACTGGGATTGATTAGAGAGAGAGAGCAGCTCTGTCTGTGTTACTGGGATTGATTAGAGAGAGAGAGAGAGAGCAGCTCTGTCTGTGTTACTGGTATTGATTAGAGAGAGAGAGCAGCTCTGTCTGTGTTACTGGGATTGATTAGAGAGAGAGAGAGAGAGCAGCTCTGTCTGTGTTACTGGTATTGATTAGAGAGAGAGAGCAGCTCTGTCTGTGTTACTGGGATTGTCAGTAAACTGCTGAGGAGAATAATGATGCTGGCCAGTACTGAGAGTTTCAACAACAACAACAACAACAACACCCAATGAGCAGCTCATGCAAAGGCCTCCGCTCAGAGATTCCCTCAGCATTGCAGAGCACTTTCAAATTCGACAGTTTTGTCTGCCTAGCAACTAACATACTACAGTAGCCTATGGAATCAAGAACGTATGTTGTTGACTTCAATCGTAGTTTACAATCGTTGGCGGAAGAGATTGGTGCTGATGTGATGGTTCATCAAGTATCTTTGGTTGCACTGAAAACGGCGTGTGGAGCATTTTATCTGCGCTGGTGTGCAGATCTCTCAAGTCTCCTGTGCTGCTTGTTACCTTCACAGTCAATATCGCTCTGGGGGTGGACCAGCTGTGCTTCACTGGTGGAAACTGATCCCTTTTTTTGCCATGGTGGGAACCTATTGGAGCTTTCTGCCCTGTGGGAACCTATTGGTGCTTTTTTCCCTGGTGGGAACCTATTGGTGCTTTTTCTCCTGGTGGGAACCTATTGGTTCTTTTTGCCCTGGTGGGAACCTATTGGTTCTTCTTCCTCTGGTAGGAACCTATTGGTTCTTTTTGCCCTGGAGGGAACCTGTTGGTGCTTTTTCTCCTGGTGGGAACCTATTGGTTCTTTTTCCCCTGGTGGGAACCTATTGGTGCTTTTTGCCCTGGTGGTAACCTATTGGTTCTTCTTCCTCTGGTAGGAACCTATTGGTTCTTTTTTCCCTGGTGGGAACCTATTGGTGCTTTTTCTCCTGGTGGGAACCTTTTGGTACTTTTTGCCCTGGAGGGAACTGATGTTGGTGTAAAGGGTTAAATCCTGTTAAATTCTGTATTTCTAAACCAATGCTCTGAGTTGCTGAGTTCTCCCCTAACTCTCCAATCTAAAGTGACATACAGGAAGGCAATAAATCAATATATATATATAAATAGAGCACCCAGAGCACAATAGCATTTGACACAACCTCAAAACTTCATTACACATATGAACATAAACTAGCTTCTGCAAGTGTGTGTGTGTGTGAGTGACCCTCATGTCAGACCACATTCTGACCACAGACCCAGTTTAGAATGTGCTTGAGGGCAGAGACCCTGAACACGGCTGTATGTGCCGGACACTAAGACAGAGCCACAGTTTAGAGTGTCTATGAGAAACAGACAACCTGCACATTCTGAGACGGACACAGAGACAGAGCCACAGTTTAGAGTGTCTATGAGAAACAGACAACCTGCACATTCTGAGACGGACACTAAGACAGAGCCACAGTTTAGAGTGTCTATGAGAAACAGACAACCTGCACATTCTGAGACGGACACTAAGACAGAGCCACAGTTTAGAGTGTCTATGAGAAACAGACAACCTGCACATTCTGAGACGGACACAAAGACAGAGCCACAGTTTAGAGTGTCTATGAGAAACAGACAACCTGCACATTCTGAGACGGACACAAAGACAGTACAACATGTTTGACTCTGAAGAAGATGCAGAGGGTCTAAACGTTAGTCATTAGACCCAATAAAAAAGTTAAAAGCATTATTTGGTCCGAGAATTTTCAGCCCTATAAATGAAGTGGCCCGTTACTGAGCTAAGGCTGAAAACTACTTTGTTCTAAACATGAATTTGCTCAGTGCATCTGTGCATGGATTTTATGGAGAGAATAAACAGAAAGAGTGTGGGCAGGGCCATGGAGGTACTATATAAACTAGTGCTGTCAAACGATTAAAATTAATCTGATTAATCACAGAATTTTGCAAAGATTAATCGTGATTAATCACTTTCAAACGCAACTATGGAGATGGCGCTGTGCGGCGGCTTGCCTGAACTTAGCTCCCCTATTTTTTCACTTATTTTCACCCTTTTTCCGTAGTTTTTCGTTTTTTTATTTTTGCTTGTGGAGTGCTGTAGACATTTCCTCTTATTTTCTGTTACTATCCATTTGCTTTTTATATGGCTTTTTTGTTTGTTTGTTTGTTTTTGTTTAGACTTTTTGGACTGTGGCTGTCAAGTATGCGTCTGCTCCGATATTCAAATAATGCAGCGCTTCTGAATACCTGTTTGCGTGAGGAGAGAGGGCTCGTATTCAGCTGATGGTGCTGTAGCCTACGTGTTGCCGGCAGAGAAGGACTAGGACATGAGGGTGAGATGCGGCAGTGGCCAGGAAAAACTGGACCAACATCATTTCAGCAGCCAGATGGCTAGGACTACATCCGAAGTGCCGCTGCCCCCGATTGTCTCCGATGTCGAGCTGGATCACCTTATGCTGGCGGGCCGAAAATGTCATCTACGGCCGCCTGCTGACTGATCGCTCGACTTGCCTACAACAAGATCTAGGTTAGCCGTTGTCCCCATCTCTGCTGAGAGAGAGATCTCCCACCAGCCTACACGTCTCGCCACTCTCCTCCATCCATCCTGTGATCATCGAAGGCGGATCTTGATAAGCCTATGATCCTGGTGAACTTTATGTAGCCTTTTTATCTTATTACCTTATTTTTTTTGCTTTATTTTATTTTATTTTGCTTATCTATTCCTGTGTCCTCATCTATCTTTTTCCATGCCATTTCACTACTAGCCTACAATAGTAGACTATGTATGTGACAAATAAGCACTCTTGAATCTTGAATCTTGAACTCATTTCCTCCAGTAAGAATTTGGATGCCAGGTATGTTGGATCCTTATTTTGCCCTGCAAAGGCCCTGATTCTAAATAGTTGGCTTTGTTCGTCTCAAATGGGGCAATTCACACCTGTCCCCTACCCCCAAGGATTCCCCAAACGTGTTGTTGGACAGTCAAGAGCTAGGCCATAATCTTTGTATAGTTTGACTTGATAGCCGAGCCTTTTTCTATCTGAAATTGAACATAATACATGCCATGAAAGTTGAACCATATCCATCAGGATTAATCTGAGTTAATTTTTGTTAATCCAAGTTAAATTTTTTGGACTAATCACGTGAACTGAATGGCGGAGGCTAGGCTAGTAAATGATGCAAATTGATAGTCAATGCCATAATCAACACTGGAGCCAAAGCTGGAAATGGCGCATGGACTCACGTTGTAACTCTATGGAAAAACTGTAATTCTTCAGTCCAAACACCTAATTTGTTTGCCATACAACACGAAGAAGTGAGTTTTGTTGAGAAAGTGCCTGAAGTTTTACTGCATGCATGATAATCATGCATGCAGTAAAATTCATAAGCTCCTCAAGATATAAACAAAGTGTAACCAAAGATCATGGAATATTACTTTTACCCCAGAGTTGCATTTAGCGGTAGGTACCGGATATGTAGTCGCCCACCAACTTGTATGTGCATGAGTGCTCGTGCCCAACATGACTCTTGTGTATGCGCTGCCTGGTTCGAGGACGGCATACCTATACATATTCTCTGATTGGCCAATGCTGTGGTTGCTGTGTTGCAGGTGATGCTGCGTGTCTGAGGCTGCTGCTGGCGGTGTGTGTGAGTGTGTGTGTGTCTTCGGAGTCTGTGCCGCAGCTGGAGGTGGGCTGTAATGAAGACGCCACTCTGCCCTGTGAGGCGGGAAAATACACATCTGAGTTCCGCTCTCAAACCTGGTACAAGGTACCGCCCCTCTCTTTACAATCCACTGTAAGTCTCACACACATACATACACACACACACACACACACACACACACACACACACACACACACACACACACACACACACACTATATTTCACCAATACCACTCCCAAACCTGGTACAAGGTACCGCCCCTCTCTTTTCAATCCACCATAAGTCTCTCACACATACACACACACACACACACACACACACACACACACACACACACACACACACACACACCCTTAGTCTCACTCAGGGACCAAGGGAATCAAGATCTGCTACATATCTGTTTACTTTTAAATCATCACTTAAAACTCACCTATTCCGCCTTGCATTTGTCTCTGCTCCTGTTTTTTGGAGTATCCTGTACTGTGTTCTCTGTTAGTGTCATTGTCATTCTGTCCTGTCTTGAAACGCAATGTGCCCTTTTACTTTACGCTGACTTGTCCCTTTATTTAATTACTTCTATTTTATTTTTTCATGCTCTTACTGTAAAGCACTTTGGTTGTAAATGTGCTTTACAGTAAATGTGCTTACTTACTTACTTACCCTTACTGCTTCCAAACGTGGTACAAGGTATTGCCCTTCGCAAGTCCCCTTTAAGGAAACACCCACACTCTCACCCATACTGCTCTCAATGATGGTAAAAGGTACCACCCATGTCCATCCGCTGTAAGGCTTCAGTCACACCTCTGGAACACACACACACACACACACACACACACACACACACTATACATACACACTTACACTCACACTCACACACTCTGCTGTAAGCCCCCCTTTAGATCTCAGTCACACCTCTGGAACAAACACACACACACACACACACACATTC